>JAVYIG010000173.1:600000-804423 GCA_035222895.1 Strongylocentrotus droebachiensis | reverse complement strand
CACTATGGTCTCGGTGCGGCCTTTGCACTTTGTGCAAAAGTGCAGCAGGCCGTGCAACCAGCGGTGTGCATTACGCGCTTACGTTAGCTACACGTGATGAGCCGTCGCTACAAGTAGGGAGGCCAATGCCCGGGCGTAAGGCTTCTACAGCTACGCCTACGATTTGTGCGCTTTCGTCCAAGTCAGAAAATTGCCTGAAAGAAAAAAACAAAATAAAAATATCTATTGAATAAAATATATACAAATACACAATTGTACACTTCAAAACATACCTATAATCAGTTAATCACGGATCTGTAATGGTCTTTCACCATTTGTTGACGATCTTGCAGATTTTGACGTATTTGAATCCAATAATTGTCATAGCAGACAAACGTGCAAACAGAACGCGCACACAAGAGAACTATAGGGCGCGGAAGTTAGCTCACTCAAATCATTCTCGATTGCTGAAGGTAGAGTCTAAAAATTTGGAATCGGGTTTAAGTCAAAGAACTTTTGATAGAGATTAACATATCAGATGTGCACAAATGTCACTTTTAACAACTAGAAAATATAAAGTAAAAAGATTATATCTTTTTAAATACATATTTTTTAAAAATGCACATTCGAAGGTAGATAGAGTACAATGTTTATGTCAATCTTGCGTTGGTTTGAGGCCGATAGCTACAGCCATCTCAAATTGAGAAGGAAAACTGTGAACAGAGATGTAATTGTTCCAGCCCCAAATAGAGGTCTTGCGACATCATAATATGAATATGTATGAGCTCCGGTCACATCGCGCGCAAAACAAATTTGACGTAGTCTCACACATACCCGGTAGTACCTTATTCTCAGCACCAGACACCAGTGTCGTGCAGTAATGTATGAGAAGTGTTAAAAAAGACATTTCAGTAAAAAAAAAAAAAGTCTATGTGAGCAGTCTATACTTCAATTGAGAAGTGGAATGAATGCCATGATTTGAAGGTGTGTGTTTTAGTGTATGATATGGTTAGTGAGAGAGAGAGAGAGAGTCAGAGAGAGGGAGAGAAATATCTCTGTCAGTACACGTCTGCGTACGTTGCATGCATGCAGTCCGTATTGTGTTCGCTGCAAGTTGGATTTATCGATTGCGATCGTTGATAATGCAGTGTCAGATTGATCTTTACTCATGAGGAAATAGTAATTGGAATACATCTCAAAACTAAGGTAGGCCTATTTATTTATTTTTACTTTACTTTTATTTTAATTTCGGAGTTTGCAATGAGTGGCTTTCGAGCTTTCTGTCTATGTTTTGACCCTCCATGCCATGGCTAGCATGGCTCGATTTCAGGATTGCGGCTTGCATGCAATTACCGTACCTGGCCTGTAGTACTGTGTCGGTGTGTGCGACCGATTCAAGGCTAGCCGGTGATGATGAATGTACTTTCGCGCGAAGCTTTGAACTTGTTGTCCGGGCAATGACAAGCCTATTCCCTCGGGCCTGTCTAATTCTCAACGTAATGAAATTGATTGTTTCAAGGCTCTTACGTACGCCCAGGCGTAGAAGGAAGGGCCTACTTAAGAGCTGGATATCTCCTATTTTATGGAACTTCTGGAGTCGGCAGATGGGCGAGTTGTCTTAGTGAAAGAAAATGCTTTCTTTTAATCTTTGATTTATAATAAACAAATTAGTAATTAAAAAGTTAAATTTTGGCATTGGCCTCCCTACTACAATCAATTTATACATGTACGATCGCGGGCCCCACTTTCGAGCAGCCAATCATCAAAAAAAGGCCATTATATTAAAGCCCCAGTTTGTGCACACATACCTGCATTACTGTCCTGGCTATGTATTAAAAACTGTTCTATACTCTATTGATTCTCAACATTTTCAGTGATAATGATGCTTGCTGTAGGGGAAGGCTTCAAGATGTGGTGTGTGTCGTCATCTAGAAGAGCATGATGGAGGTGTCTGGAGTCTGTGGTGTTTCCTGTTGGTATGTACTAGTGCTGTAACATCACGGATATCTCCAATTCCGTTTAACCGCCAGTCAAAACCGGACGGTTTTCGGTTAAACGATTTAAAAAAAAAAAAAAAAAAAAACATTTTTTTTTTTTTTTTTTTTTTTTTTACCGGCAAGCCAGGTCCGTGTGAAAAAACGGGAAGGACTTTCATTTAACTGCGAGGTGCAGTTGAAGGCGCCGATTTGTGCTTGTGAACTTGTCACAAATAATAGTAACAATGTCGTTTTTAGAAGAATGTGTAAGATCATTAATGTAAATTAAAAAACAGTAAAGGACCTAGGATAGAAACTTGTGGTACACCATGTGTAAAAATTGGATGAATTATTATTATAAACTACATATTGAGATCTATTACAAAGATTACTTTCAAACCAAGATAACAGACAAATTGGAGTGTTGTTCTAGTTTCCCAGTGGTGAGTCAACACACCGATTACTGAGCTGGGAGACATTGCCAGGCATAGTGCCAGGTGGAGGGGCATAAATCGAAAAATTTAAAAAAAAATTATTAAAAAAAAACAAAAAAAAAAAAACAGGAAAACGAAACCGTCCAATTGAAAACGGAATCCGCCATTGCCGGTCGGATACCGGACGGTTAAACGTTTGATTACAGCACTAGTATGTACACATTCAGAAGGATTATCTCGAAGGCTGGATTGACAAATTTTATGGAGACTCCAATAATTCTGTCAGATTTTGTAGAGATCTGGGCCCCGTCTTTATACAAAGAGTTGATATTGATCCGAATCAATATCAAGTCCCTAAATCAATCACAAGTTTGCAGTCTCCCATCTCTTATGTACATAGTTGTGATTGATATCAATCACAAATAAGTTGCGATTGATATCAACTCTATACAGGGCCCAGTTTGATAAAGTTCTTGTGGCAGAAGATGGCTACACCACCAGAGCCTCTTCGCGATGTTAATTCGCTATGAACATTTTCATTTCATTCGCTGTAGACTACATGGGTGTCACACAAATTCTCTAAATTACATACTTTGCTATCATTAATCCAAAGTTCCTGTACTGCAACAATTTCATTCCGGACCAACAAATCACATAAAAAGAACTGAGAGGATGAGAGGCCCCTCATGTTATACATGTAGGTCACAAGGGTTACATGAGATCGAGATCTGGACTATTTAGGGTTAGGGACTGCAGGAGGATTTTGATTTGATTTGATTTGATTTATTCGTCCACAATGTGGAAACATGCTTCCCACCAGCATTACAATAATATGAGAAACAGAGTACAATAATATGAAACATGCAAGACAATTAAGCAAACAATTTCAGAACAGAAAAGATCTTGTCATTTCACATACAAAATTGTTTACGTCATCCAAAATTGTTAAACTTGATTAGATGATTGGAAATATCTTAGAAATAGCTTTATGAGAACAGTTTATAAATTCAATAATTATGATCATTATTGCTATTGCTATAATTAATATTATTATCATTATTATTATTATTATTATTTATTATTATTTATTATTATCTCTTAACAAATTGGTTGCACATGTGGATAGAGTTTGGTACGAAGGATTGGCGGAAGCGTGCTCGGTTTGTTCGTGGGACGTTTAGTCGAATTCCAAAACGGTTGAAAGAATACTGGGTGTTGAGAGGGTGAATTTGATCTTTCATGATTTTGTTTGTGTTGGACATGACTCTCTGTTCGAACAAACATATCAGTCAAATCATGCCCTATCACTCTCTGTGCCGCTTGTTGCACCCGGTCTAAGCGAGTCTGGTTTTTCTGGGTGCCATGTGGTTTAATGGTGATGGTTGGAGGTCGAGAAGGTGTGCAGCTGCAGCAGCTGCTCTGATGATGATTCCCATGCTGTTTCTCTATGCTACTTGAGCTGCTCGGCCATGTCAAAAAACCTGGGGCTTGACAGTATTGTTGGTAGATGGGTTGTCATTTGAACTTTGAGCAGATGTGTATTCGTCTTGCTGAGGATGACGTGGGTTTTTCCCTGTTGATTTTACCGACTCATAGCTAGGATATTTTCCTCATGGGTAATAGGCTTGGGGATAGTCAGGTCCCACTTTTGGTCTTGGAGCCTGTGTGTGAACTTTAGGTCTTGAGGAGGGTACCTTTGTGAGAAATTTCCATGTAAAGTTGTTTAGGGAATTAATCACCTAGTCCTAAATAAAAGAAATAGAAAACAAATTCTTTCCCACCTTGCCTCGTAGATACACCTGATGAGTACCGACACTTGGGACATATACTATATCACAAGTAGTAGTTCAAATATTGCACAGCACCCGTAGAAAG
The DNA here is from genome assembly GCA_035222895.1 of Strongylocentrotus droebachiensis. Lineage (NCBI taxonomy): Eukaryota > Metazoa > Echinodermata > Echinoidea > Camarodonta > Strongylocentrotidae > Strongylocentrotus > Strongylocentrotus droebachiensis. The sequence continues at coordinate 800,159 of JAVYIG010000173.1, read as the reverse complement.
TAATAATAAGGCCTCAGAACCGAGTAGAGAAACAATCGAAGAAATAGGACAAGAATTAGGATGAAGCTGAATTAGCTTTGCTGTAGATAGACTCTCTAGAATACGTGTGCTCTATATGAACAGCTCAGGAGAAGTGATGAAAATAGGTGTGGCAAGCAAGTGTAATATGCCTGTATAAGCTATACCAGTATATTAGGTGGTTGCACATCCCAACCCATAGGGTGTGGAATGTGCTTGCCAGAATAAGTATGTGTGACACTCTAGTAATGTAACGGGTGTCACTAAAGAAATGAGTGACAATGGAATAAAATGATAGACTTCAAGCAACACAATAAAGACAAGACAATAATATCTACAAATGCAAAGTTCTCCTAAGGTCAAGTCACTACAGTTGCTATGAGGATTGTCACATCTGACTCTCTACACGTGTAGAAAATTCACTACAAGGAAAACAAAAATCACCTGTTTTTCAGCATTCAGGCTTTTAAAAGAACTTTATAATAATAATAATTAACCGTTCTTGTACAGCGCATAACACATAGTATTAAAACATGTCCCTAAGTGCTCTAGAGAAAAACACAACAGAATACAAAGACAAGATGTACTGGGTAACAGACAAAATGGATGAATTAAATGTTAAATAAGTGTGTCTTTAAAGTAATCTTAAACTTAACAATAGAGTCAAAGTTTTTTTAGATGTTCCGGGAGATTGTTCCATAAAGTTGAGGCAGTGTGAGCAAAGCTGCGTTCACCATATGACCTGGTCATCACTGGTGGAATAACAAACAATTTTTTCTTATTAGAACAAAGATTTCTAGAAGGTGTGTACAATGTTAACAGCTCTATCAAATAATAGCCATATTACTTATTAGGTCTATATCTATAAATTCATCAAAGTGGAGTCAATATTTCACATAAATATCCTTCATCAGTCTAAGAATAAGGTTAAACTTTAAATTCCAATGCTACTTCATAATAATCTTTTCCATACACTGAACAATTATGATCCAATGCCATCGAGTCTCTTTTCTTGTCTGTCTTGACTTGTTGTCATGCAAACAATGCCAATCATTGCGGTCTGACTTTCCCAATCCCATGGCATTTTATAAACAGGTAATCCCACCCCCTCCTCAAGCATAGGTACGCAAAACAAAATTCTGTGTAAGCAATAAACAAAGAATAAAAAATGGGTTGCATTTTGAATGGAAGTCCCTAATAATGGGTTCCATTTTCTGTCAAAATGACCCGTAAAAAATGGGTAGCTCTCGGCCTATGTAGTAAGGGTTTATAAATTATAGTACGTTTCAACCGCACACCCCCGTCCAAACCAAATCTGAGTAGGATGATATGATAGGCCTCAAAGAGGGATTCCTAATGCTACGGTCACAAAGATTCATACGAACGATAATTTTGTACGAATCTCCGTTTTTCCATTGTCTTCCCGAATTTCCATTGTCTGAAAATCCTTCGTACGGCGTTCGTAACAGTTCGTAAAGGCATTTGTGACCGAGGCTTTACATGCATCTCTATAAATGATGTCAGGACTTAAATTATCAATTCATAATGTTCATCACTTTTTTATGTTGTGGCAGACTACAACTCTACGGGAGCCACCCTCACCGTTAGAGGGCAGCATACCACGAATACAGAACTGAATACAATTGGAACACTGGCTAAACCAAGGATGAACTACCCAAAGGAAAAACTGGTGAGTAAAGAGTACTGCACATGACATCATAAAAATCTATTTTTTGAATTTCTCAATTTTTTCTTCATTTTCTGAAAGAGCATCAAAAATTTGCCAAATGTCGAAAACCAATTGACTATGTTAGGTATTGGCTGAGATATGACGCATCTGAATAAATAGATTTCCTATAGGAACTCAGTGTTATTTTGCCCTGGTTCGTAATGTTATGAACCAGAGCAAAATAACGATTAGTTGGACAAAGAATTTTGTTATTATTATCCCTGTTTATCATTCCGAATTTCTGAATGGTTTCTACACAACACATGTATTAACAAAATATATTTCTTGTTTAGCTAATAAGAAAATGGATATTCAGTAACTTTTCTGTACAGAGAAAAATGGTAGAGGACCTCGCAAGATTCGTCACAGTGTTGCCAATTTGTGTTTGATAGAATGCAAATTAAAAAATTCTGAACTAAAGTATTTTTAATCAAAAATTGCTTTAGTAGTAGTAGTAGTAGTAGACTTTATTGGATAACTTGTTTAGCACAGGGCTAATCTGCCACAAGGTCCATGCTTTAACTTGCACTTTCTGTTTCTCTCATTTTTCTGCTTCTATTAAAACCAACTAAATATGAGAGTTTTACATATCTGCTCGCCCCAAATCCTGAGAGATTAAAAACTTACTGCAAGTCGTACGGCCTCTTTTGATTTTATGAGAACGTGAAAACATTCACGTGGGCAGATTCAGAAAAATCAAGTTTCAATGTCGTCAAAAAATTCAAATTAATACTAAAATTCTAATCTGCATTTTACAGGCTTTTTGACGTGCTCAATGAAAGGAATACCATGCAGAAAGGACAAAAGGGGCCTCTTTACAACAGCACACGGCACATCAGGGAGAAGTACTTTCATGAGATGAAGTAAATGAGGTTCACTGATGGCACCCATGTTGCATCAAGCAACAGAGGAACACCAATTATTGGATTATGCTGACGGTGGATGGATTCATCACGCTAGCCAATGAGATCTAGAATGATCCACAATCTGGAATGAGGTAGAAATGCATTTTTAAAAAAAATTGTCTTTTATGTTAATAATCAATTTGGTCATAAAATAATGTACACATTTCTCATCAAATAATAATGCTTCAGTTTTTAATATTATATCAATGAAATGATTAAGATTACAACTGAGTATCTTTTGGGATTTTCATTTGCATTAAAAGAAAAATACTTTTGTCTTTTATATTAATAATCAATTCAGTCATAAAATAATATACACATTTTTCATCAAATAAAAATAATTCAGTTTTTAATATTATATCAATAACATAATTAAGATTACAACTGAATATCTTTTTAGATTTTCATTTACGGTACATGAAAAAAATAAAAATAAAGAAAATTTGTTTTTGTTTTCATTTGCACCTTCAACAGATATTTCCTTCCATATCAGCTTGTCAGGATCAACTTGAGAAGCACTTAGGCAAAATCAGACGAAGAGAAGGGTGGAACAACAATCCCACAGCGGCAAAATTTGCAGCCATGTATAGGTGCTAATTATCACTTTAAAAAAACATATTGGTAAGAAAATCAATTATGAACTCACATCTTGAAAAAAATTACAGTTTGGCAATCAAAAAAAAAAAATCAATGTGTTACGGCTAGAAAGGGACGTTAACTTATACTTTAGACTAGAGATCAATGGCATGCAATAGTTGTTTACTGTACATGTATAAACTATGAATGAGGCAATGACTGATGAAATGTAACGGAATGCTCATGTTCTCAGTAATGAAAATTTGCATATATTCAAAATTAACATTTTAATTCAATTCACATTTATTTGGCAAAAGATAAAAAATAAAAACGAAATCATTACAAATACCGGGATTGCTTAAATAAGTTAAACACTTGTAAACAAGCAACCCCAAACATAAATAGATACAGATACAATACAATACAATACAATATGATACAATACAATAGTAATGTTACATAGTAACAAATCAAATCAATAAGTGGCAAGTATTGTCTTTTTCAGTTTCAGTTTAAATGTGTTGTGGTTCGTAACACCCTTTAAATGACTATACATGGAGTTCCATGTATGAAGACCTTAATATCTAATTGCTTTTTTTAGCAAAAATGAGTCGGTGAATTTTGGTACATGGAAGTCATCCTTTTTCTTGTATTAAATGGGTGGACATCCGAGTCAAACAAAAAACTGTCGTAAAATGTTACTGGTAACATAGCATTTTTGAGTGTGTACATAAATGATGAAGTACCTTGAGAAAGAATATCTGGAAGTTTGAGTAATTTTAAGGATTTAAATGATGGAGAGGTGTGCGCCCTGAAGGAAGCATTGCAGCAAATCCGAACAGCCCGCTTTTGGAGTGTGATACAGGGCTTTAATAATTTATTAAATGTTCTTGCCTTACAATACGTTAAGTAAGGATATACGAGTGTATATTACATGTATAAAGAAAGCATGGTAGAGGATGGTAGAAAACTTCTGAGCATACTCATAACGCCGACATGAGATCAAATCTTCTTGGAATTTAAGTCAATGTGTGTTTCCCATGTGAGTTTATTGTCAATGGCTACTCTTATGTTTTTGGTGGTGTATGGGTCCCATGCCGCCGAGTCATATTCCAGGTGAGATAGGACCAAAGTTTTTCCTTTGTGTCCACTGAGGTGGGGTAGAATTTTCTTTGGAGGAAGTTCTGTACTCCTGAAGCTTTTCCTTTTGATGTATTCCAACCTGACCTTATTCTTCTGTGTCTAGTGTACACACAGGGCATCTCCGTTCACCAACTAAATACGGGATGGTTCGTAAAGATTGTTCAGAGAATAAAAGGTACACAAAAGAACATGCAACTACTGTGGGTTGAATTCCAGTCTGATCCTATTGAAATATAAGATTCCAAATTGATACAAAAGTTGTTGTCATTTGTCTGACATAAGGCCATTGAAAAGGCATATTCAGTGAGTATATAGACAGTTTCAACCTTTATGAATGATTTGGATGAATTAAATTGAACTTACTGATTAACAAGCAACGAATATTCTCAGATAAATGAAGGTAGAGTGACGTTGTTAGAAAAATAGGGACACATCTAGTCTCCTAAAACTTATGATATATGGACATGAGAATGAGATGAGAAAAATTTGCCTGTATAGACACTCCTGATTGGTGCACTCTCCTAGTGAGAGGTTCGTTGTGTGCTTGGCACAGATGCAATATGGGGATGTTCCACTTGGCCCGGCATTCTAGCCTGCAATATTCTTCTGCTCGGCAGACTGATGTGTGTCAGACCAACCTCGGAGAGATTGAAACATCCCGTGTTGACACAAGGAGTTACTGCAGGCAATCATCTCTTTATGAATGATTTGGATGAATTTGGGTGATTTAATTGGAACTTACTGATTAACAAGCAATTACCAATTCTCGAATTTAATTTCATTTATTTATTTAAGCACGGAGGCCTACCTCAGCCCGCGGACTGTTCTCCCGTAGGGCCGTGCATACATCAAGGGAAAAAATATTGAACTAACATATATACAACATAATACAACATAATAATGATATAATAAATTTATACAAAAATAAATACAACATACATTAAAAATGCATATGAAATATTTAAAGGGGACAGAGATTACTCCTCCATGGCTCTTGATTCCATATACTTATTTAGATTACGTTTGAAATTCATATATGTAACTCATGTTTAAGTTCTTGTGAAATAGATTTCCAGCACTTTGCACCAAAATAGCTGAAACTTTTTTTCTTAGAACAGGTTCTTAATTTTGGTAGTTAGAAATTCATTTTTTTGTTTATCTCCACGCCCTCAAGACTTCTCCGAGTGACGCACCGTGTGATAAAGTTTCTGATTTGCTGCCGTCAAGTCCTCATTTATGTATACACCCGTCCCCTTGACCTTTGCTCTTGTGCGGTACACGCCAAACTGCACAACTATGGGCCAATCCTACTACATGTCCGCTGCTGCACCATTGCCACCTCCAGGTGATATGCAGTACGAGCTGTCAAAGTCAGCTGGAGTGATTTGGAACCCCAGCTTATCGTCCAACTGACAGATTGCGTCATCCGTTTACATAATACCACATAATAATGATATAACAAATTTATACAAAATAAAAAAAACATACACTAAAATAAAAGAAGGGGACAGGGATTACTCTCCGCCCAGATCGTTGGATCGTCGTTTTCTTGATCGGTGAAAGGTGAGATTTTGACATCAACAGCTCACTGTGCACCTGACCATCTTCAGCTTTCACTACTTGATAAGATGCTGCCCCATATGCTACTGCGGAAGCATCAGGTAAGTGGTGCAATTTATACTCCACCACTTCAGGGAATTGATGGGGTCCAATGCATCTGTTCACTGCAAACTGTTCTATCTCAGGTAGTTGACTGTGCCACATTAACCACTTCTGCTTGTAGACTTCAGGAATAGGATAATTCCATGCAAGCCCCTTTCGACACAGTTCTTGCAAGATCAACTTCCCTCTATTATCATCATACAGGTATTCCATCCCTTCGCTCTTCCAGAATTTCTTTACCTGTTCCTCCACACCAGCATTACTAGCGTCTGAGATAAAGCATGTTGAGACTTGAATATTACCTCAACCTTCTCTATCTCCCAGGGGTCCATTTAGTGTCCATCCTACCACTGTTCTCACAGCGTAGATCTCTCCAGGTCTACCTGCCTTTACCTCAAGGGGTATCAACGCCTCTGGAACATCTTGACCTATCAGCAATGTGACCTGGCTTCTTCTGACGACTGGAAGATTAAGACCTTGCAAATGTGGTCTCCCAGTTATATCTGCCTCTGCTGCCATATTAGCAATGCTAATATTCAAGCTGGGATGAGTATGAACCTCCAGGTCAAGCTCAGTTTGTGCGGCAAGTCCCATGACTTTGAGGTTCACTGCTTCACATCTTATCCTGCTGTCTCGTTTCTCCAACGTAGAGACAGACAGGATCTTGCTTCTGCCTTTAGCTTGCAGCTTATTCACCAACTCCTTCAAGCAAAATTAATTGATCGATCTTGTATCGAGAATTGATTTCTACACACGACACCTGTGTTACTGCAGGTGTTGTGTGGTTGTCAAATTGACCATCCTCTCGTGGAAGATGCACTCTCCCTGGTATGGGTGCTGTTGCAGTCTCAATGTGTACAGGCATCTCTCTCAGATGTGACCTATTCCTCAACACACTGCCATTTGGTGTAGTCACTTCATATGATCTTGGCTCTTTACAAACTCGTGATACTTCAGCTGGCAACCATGTGTTGTCTTCTGGACACACTCCTCCTTGGACACAAATATATATAGCCCATGCGAAAAAAATTGTTCGCATCCTGAATAACAAACTTCCTTTTCACTGTATTGTCAGCCATACGTTTGAAGTCCCACCAATTCCGTCGCAGGACCCTTTGCCGTGCCCCGCCTCAAAGTAGTTCCATTAGGCACCGAAATATTGTTCTGTTCCGGTATTGAGTAGTACGGCTGTCGGTCCAGTAGTGTTCATGTGATAATTGAGGTAACAGGCTACCAGCTTTTGCAATCGAGGAATCACCTTGCGTAATATTGCAATTATAGTAGTCGAGTTGTGTTCCTTTTCGTCCGACACAGCTACCATGCTTTGGTGGGCAAGCTCATTGTTGTTGACTTGATAATATACAACAATCGGGTGCATAGTAACTCCATCCTGACTCCAGTAGCCGCTTTGCACCTCCTCCAAAGGCACACATACATAGTTCTCTGCAAAGACCATTTGCATGATACTGTAACGAAAACGGGTCTCTCACTCTCTGGGTAGCGTCACTTCTTCAGTCAGAACCCGCTCTTTCTCTGTACTCGACGTTCTCACAAAAATATATTGTGCAACAGACACTCTCAGATCAGCTTACAATCACTTACTAAATTAAGTTACCAACACAGGAAATAATATGCACTTACAGATCAAGTAATGTTTCCAAGAACTTTAATAATCTGAACTTCCAAACAAATTAAGGCACAACTTCCTTCTTCCGCAGCTAAACACAAACTGCCCACAAGTTTAACCCCACGTACGCGACATCTACAATAACAATAAACAATTACAATAACTAACGCCCTCTAAAGGCTAGGTAATGTAAATAACGATTTTGTTACACTACCCCGCCCCAAGTCTGGGCAGTCCTCTGACCAAAAACACAAAATCGTCTTAATACATGCTTTTGGCAAGAATGAGGCAAAATTACATAGATAACATTTTTATACATTTATATCATTCTGTCCTGCGAACAACATCTATAAATGCATTTTTGCAATTAAAGGCCGAAAAATCCGCTGGAATACTTTCACGTATAGCAATAATTACAATAATTGTACAAGAACAAGAGTGGGAAAAGATCAAGTCCTTTCCAAATTTAAACTATTTCAACCTGTACTATCAGTATGTACGCAGTACCACTATCCTCGAATAAGCCTGCAGTTAAACATGAGGTAAGGGTTATGTACAAGTAATATATACACACGCATTATCATCTTTGGTGGAATAGATCATAGGAATTCATTCTGGCGTAAATATTCATATTTTCAATGATAGCGCCGTAAAAACTAAAAACAACAACAACATCAATAGTTACATGTTAGGAAAATTTAATCACTATAAGAGGAATATAAATGAGTTCCGCCATGAACTTCAATTGCAGCATAAAATACATACAAGAAAACAGGTTTCCAAGTAATTGCAATATTAATGATAGCTGAATTGATATACATGTATGAGTTAAACTTCTGGTAAGATTGCTCCAGCCTTCAAGTTAATACTGTAATTGGTCCTGATCTCTTCCTCCACTACCAGAATCCCGTCACAAAAAGATCGTCTTGTGGTGACTTCAGTAATGCTGTTAACCCGGCCGACCAGGGCCCTTTCCAGCTCCTGTACGGACATCGGAGAACCTAGCGACTGATCCGATGCGAGGTGATGCAACTTTGTAGGCGCCGGCGAACTTTCCTTCTCACACCCATGCAGGAAAACCACGCTGTACTCTCGTACCTTTTCCTCCTGAAAGAGCTTCTTGCCCCCCGAGAACTGTGTTGAGGAAGACCTCTCTTCTACCTGCAGAGGGGTGCCCGGAAGAGTGCGTCGCAGATCCAACCCCTGCATTGGCCTTCCCATCTGGATCTTCCGAAACGTTGGGGTTGGGCAGTCCTCCACCTCAGCTTCTGACTCTGACGATACCGACGAGGTCTCACTTTCCCTCTCCTTTAACAGCATGCTGAGATCTTTACCGGTCGGCCTCGATGCATTCCCGTTCTCTGAAGAGAGTGTTTCCTTCGAAGCATGAATACTCATCCCACCGCTGCCACCAGTGTAACGAAAACGGGTCTCTCACTCTCTGGGTAGCGTCACTTCTTCAGTCAGAACCCGCTCTTTCTCTGTACTCGACGTTCTCACAAAAATATATTGTGCAACGGACACTCTCAGATCAGCTTACAATCACTTAACTAAATTAAGTTACCAACACAGGAAATAATATGCACTTACAGATCAAGTAATGTTTCCAAGAACTTTAATAATCTGAACTTCCAAACAAATTAAGGCACAACTTCCTTCTTCCGCAGCTCAACACAAACTGCCCACAAGATTAACCCCACGTACGCGCATCGCAGTGCGCGACGTAACCATAGCGACATCTACAATAACAATAAACAATTACAATAACTAACGCCCTCTAAAGGCTAGGTAATGTAAATAACGATTTCGTTACACTAGATTCACCCGCAGGAAGTGTTTTCTTGCAGTCAGATAGTCCCTGAAACTGTTGTTTCACGCAGGGAACGTGCTGTCGAACTTCCCCAATCCTCTTCTTGAAGCAAGCGATGAACTCGTCCCTTTTCTTAGACACCCTGATGATTTCCGTCTTTTGCCTGTTCTCAACTTGAATTCTTGACCACTCTTCAGTTTGACCACCCCAGTTGAATACAGTTGAACGGGCTCAAGGAACTTTTTTTTTTTAATGATTTAGATTTTGGTTGTAAGTCTAATCATTTTAACCTCTTTTACAGTGCCAGTAAACATAAGGCAAGTCCAGCATTTCTCTGCTCATGCCGTAATTGAAAGTGGTCAGGTGCAGATGTGAGGCTTTTTTTTTCATTTTGGTTCACTGGTGCCCAGATATGAGATATACCTTTTTTTGTTCATGATTTAGATTTTGGTTGTATGTCTAAAATTGTTAAACCTCTTTTACAGTGCCAGTAAACATAAGGCAAGTACCGGTACTGCATTTCTCTGCTCATGGCGTGACTGAAGTTATAGATATAATATTTGGTTTTATTCTAGAAAAATACTGATTAAAAAGCCTGAAGACTAAACAAGTCAGTTTACAATATAAAATACATAACAAAAAATATAACAAGGTAGAAAAACACATGGATAAATTAAATAATTAATAAGTAAAAAACAGAGACTTAATATATAGCCTACTAAATCAAATTGCAATGTTAAAAACCTAAGAAGTTCAGCAAAAAGCGTCCAGACATCCCAAATAAACATTGAACTCAAACAGTGAAGGTCAACTCACTAAAAAGGCATTAAAAACAGCACATTTACTGGAGCAGTTTTGAGGGGCAACCTGCATAGGTGCGCACACTCATCAGAAGATGAGGTGCCGAAGTGATGCTGCTGATGTCGTTCTGGTTGACTGCATGGCGCCCAGACATGCGCAATCACCTTCCTGACCACTTCTCTTAGATACGCCTGCTTCTGTGTAAGTGTCCCGTCCTCTGGGAAGTCTTGTGGAATGTCATCGAGCTGTAGTGAAGGTAAATAAGATATATTTGAACTATTATAGTATTACATTCTACCTCAAGTGTGCACATCTTTACTGAAACCTTACTTGTAATTATCATGATGATAATGGTAATGATAATATTATTGATAGTGATGATTATAATGTGAGGTGGTTAAGATCAATGATGGGCAGGCACAGCGATTCTTTGAGGGACAAGCAAAGAGTCTTTATTAATCATCAATCAGTTACATCATCACAGTGGTATACATTTTTAAAGTAAAGCACAATAAAAAAACAAAAGCAATGTCAATACATTATTTAGCTCCCTCAAACAATGTAAAACTAACTCTGACAAACTTCTGAACAAATCTCACTACTCTGAATAAACCTCTATCGAATATAATGTTCGTTCATGTCTGTACTCTATATAAGAGTAACATTACAATTTCAAAAGCGTCATAAAAACTTACAAATCATTAAAAATTAATCAACATGTATAACTCTATCAGTGTACAGTGGAATCTTGTCAGAACGAGCACTATCATAACGAGGCAAACTTTTTAGTTTCAAGTATTATTGTACTATACAAATATTACAAACTTGAATACTGAAAGTATAAGTCCCTAAAATTCAGAAAATCTTGAGCATTAACTTTCAATGAGAAAATAAAGTTTCCAAATTAATGTTCAAACTTAACGACAGCATAGAATCGCAGATAATCCGCACACATTGTGTGTCTCTGCAGTGCTGGAGTCAGCTCTTTGGTGATGAAAATTGTTTGTTTTGTGAATTGGTATCGTTGCAAAAAAATTTGTCGTCGCCATAAATGTGAAGGGATTTTTTTCTTTCCACAAGAGGTCTCTTGGGTCTCATTATTTGGAATAATTTGTTGTAATGGTGTCTTGATTGAAGGATGTCATCGCCTTCTTTTTCGCATAGCAAAAATTATACTCTGCCTTTATGTTTGCAAGAGTCGCTGGCTCACTCAATGATCTTCAATCTTTAATATACATATAAAGTAAAAGAGCTACTCACCGATAGCAACACTATATGGAGTCCCCAAGACCACGCGATTTGCGGCCACCGCCCGTAACCCCCTGACCTGTGATGCAGTGAAATGCAGGGCCAACCCTGTAAAGCCAAAATAGCAATGGGGGAAGGCTATGGCCCAGGCTTTCACCTGAACTTCATCTGAATTGAAACAGTGTAGATGGATCCGCTGAAGTGGGGAGCATTGTCGTGTGAGAAGCCTCCGGCTCAACCTGTGCACCGCATAGTTTGTATCTGCGTGTGCCCCCCCTCGTAGGTGCAAAACGAGGACCCTCCCCTGGGTGCCCTGACCTAGGAGGTGAAGGAACAACACCTCCTGGTCAGCCCACCGTTGGGAAGGGACAGAGAAGTCAAAACCGACTTCACTCATCCCAACCACGAGGGGGTTCTGCAACAGGGCGTCAAATCGACCCCAATCTTCTTCAGTGTACGCTGTGGCATGCTTGGGATGAAATTGGCAAAAATTGTACTCTGCCTTTATGTTTGCAAGAGTCGCTGGCTCATTTGATGATCTTCAATCTTTAATATACATATAGAATTTGGTAAATATATATTGTAATTGTAAATTAAATATATCTGCGATTGATTATTTACCATCTCCATGTTTAGCAGCTTAATCACAAGAAAAGCCATGTAGCCCTCGAGGGAAAAATGCACAAACGCTTCCGTTTGATTGAAGGATCCTGTCATGTTCTTTTTCCACATGGCGAAAATTGTACTCTGCCTTTATGTTTGCAAGAGTCGCTGGCTCACTTGAAGATCTTTAATCTTGAATAAATATATAAGAATTTGATAAATATATATTGTAATTGTAAATTAGAAAAATACCGCAATTCATTTTGGGATTACCTTCTTTGCTTCTTCTACTGCTGAGACAGACTTAGGACAGTCTTCTACATAGAAATTATCAAGTACGGTCTGTCCAAGTTCTTCTAGAAATTCATTCTTGTTGTCTATACAGTTCGACAAAAGGCAAAACTAGTGCAACTGGGGGATGATGTTGCTCGGAAGAGATGAACTAACATCTAGTATTCCTTGACGGGATTCTCCAGATCTCCATCTTCCCACCATAAAAAACGAAGGGCATCAACATCTGTGGGCGACACCTTTACCTGGTTAACATTTCTTCAATGTCGGCTACGAGAGCGATCTTGTCTTGGCGGAACCTCATCATCGACCAATCTATTTGTGAGATCAGGTCCCTGAAGCAATTGACTGTTGAGCGAGGTTCCTTTAAACTGAGCGGCACAGTCAAATACAATTCTAACCTTGTTGGGTTTCATTGGTTTTACCATGTTATGATGCGGTAGGTACCAAGTGCTTCCCTTCTTGCACTTTCTTTCCTTGACAACTTCTGAGGCGTATCCTTTCCTCAGATACTCTGCCATTCCAGCGCAGTATTTTTGATGGATGGTTTCATTTCTCAGCAGTTCCTGTATCGATCGATAATGGCATTTGTGTTGACGCCATTTATACCGACAATATCTGTAGAAAGCTCATTCTCACTCCTAGAGTTGACTCTGACTAGAGTCTGCTCAATCAAGCAAGCTGTGAGGAATTTATCTGGTTCCCCATACATGGAATTTTGTCCATTCTTCAAAACGTATAACCAGTTTCTAATTGGGGGGGGGGGGGCATTCCGAACAACTAGATTAACCATTTTTAGACTATACGCTTTTATACTGCTACAGGTAAATCCCTCCGTCCTATCACTTAGATATGAGAACCCTCATTCCTAGGACATGCCCTAACATTAGCATTAGCGTATTAGATAAGAAGTAATCTACAATTATTAAATACAGAAAACAAACATATCTCGGAAAACCGACGTAATAGTATCTATTGTGCTATCCTATATTAACACCTTTAGTATTCCTGGTAGACTTTCTTACTTGTACATTTTCATCGACTCCGGCATCCGCACGATCACCATCACTAGAATCACGCACATCCACCTCAACATCCACATTCACACCATTATCAACTGCGGCGCTTTGCGCAACCGTCTGAATATTATCCTCTTCGACAGCATTATCAAGATTATCAAAATTATTATTTTGAGTGATATCATTCACATTCCTCATATGTTCATGCCTGTCGTCATGGTTATCGTCATGGTTATCGTCATGGTGATTTATGTCGTCGGCCAAATCGGTCCTTTGATCTGGTAGGTCAATGTCATTCTCGTCAAGTTGGGGGTTAGGGTCTGGAGTATTTTCAATAGGGGCAGACTCATTTGGTATGATGAAGATGTCCCCATCGTTGTCTTCATCTTCTTCCTCATTAATTACTGTGTTAGCAGTATTTCTACTACGGGGGGTCGCTTGTCTTTGCCTATTACCTGGAGGCTTGGTGGTTGGCAAGTCAGGGACATTGGGTCTGTCATTGTCAGGTCCGCCATATGGGAGGAGGAGGTTACGATGGAGGACTCTAAGGGTATCCGTGCTTCCTTCTGCACGTGGTAGACAGGGGATTCACCTATCTTATGTAGAATGACATATACGTTGTCACCCCAAGTGCAGCGCAAGTGCATGTTCTTCACCAGAACGCGGTCACCTACCTCCAAAACAGGGGCCTTAGCTTTAAGGTCATACTGCTTTTTGTTTGCACTACTACGGTTAGCCATATTTCTTGACGCTATATCATACGCTTCCTTAAGCTGTTCCCGGAGATTCTTGACATATGTTGTCTTGTCCTTCTCCGACGACCATCGGGGGTCAATGCCAAAGGCAAGATCAATGAGCAAGCGAGCATTTCTGCCGAACATCAAGAAGTATGGAGAAAGGTGTGTTGTATCATGCTCGCAAACATTGTAAGCATGTACAAGGGGGCTGACATGTTTTCTCCATTCGGACTTACCCTTATCGGAAAGACATCCTAACATGTCTAGCAAGACACGGTTAAACCGTTCTACGGGGTTAGCTTGGGGATGGTATGGGGTAGTGCGGACTTTCTCTACTCCGGCCATGCTACATAATTCCTTAATCAACTTAGAATTAAAGTCCTGTGCTTGGTCGGTTAAGATCTTGGCTGGCCAGCCATAGTGAACAATAAAGTTGTCTCACAGGGCTTTCGCCACTGTGGAACTGCGCTGGTCTTTGGTTGGGACTGCTACAGAGTACTTACTAAAATGGTCTGTCATGACTAGAACATTTGTTAACCCTCCATTGTCGGGTTCTATGCTTAGATAATCCAAACATAGAAGTTCCAATGGCTGAGTAGTCACGATGGTGCCCATTTCTTCCCGTTCCTGTTTCCTTTTCCGCTTTATGCACCTGTCACACTGGTCAATCCATTTCTTAATGGTCGACGCCATAAACGGAGAGTAGAACCGTGTTTTCGCAAGAGAGGCACACTTGTCAAAGCCCAAATGGCCACAATCATCATGGATTCCACGCATAGCTTGGCCAATGAAGCTATGCAGTATTACTAATTGGAGCCTTACCTCACCAGACAAGGGGTCCTTAGTTTGCCGGTATAAGACACTCTTATGTAGAACAAACCTTTTCATTTCCCGGAACAGCACATGCAGGTGTGTGGACGCTTCTTTCCTATCTTTCTTTAGGGGAAGGGTGGGAACCTGATTCGATGAATGTCCTTACCTTACCAATGTCTGGGTCATCCATCTGGAGTTGGTGCCAATCAGTGTCACTAAGACCTGGGAGAGAGGTGTTACCTTGTAGACTATTTGTGTAAGGGTCTGGTAAGGACGAGGGTTGCATTGCAAGACTTGTTGCAATTACAACTGGTGGAGACTGGGAGGGGTATTTAGGGGTATGCTTACCTTGTATCTCACCTGTCTCGTTGGCTGGCTGTTGTACATACCCTTGGAATAATGCTGATACTTCAGCGGTATCCATCTGCTGGACCGTAGACTTTAGGAACTCTACTTGAGTGCTTACCTCTTCCTGGATCTGGTTGTCATCTGGTACTAGGCCCGGCCTTCTGCTGAGAGAGTCGGCATCATTCAAGTTCTTTCCTGGGCAGTACCTAATTTCAAAATCAAACACAGACAAGTTTGCTACCCACCTCTGGCCAGTAGCGTCAAGCTTGGCATTGGTCATGACATAGGTTAGGGTATTATTGTCAGTTATGACGATGAACTTCTCACCATAGAGGTAGTCAGCAAACTTTTCAGTAACTGCCCACTTGAGACATAAGAACTCACGTTTCCAAGCGCAGTAAGTAATTACCCGTTTTATGTCACCCTGCTCCTGGTAGAGGACAGCCCCAAGACCAAACACAGAAGCATCGCAATGCAGTTCAAAAGGTTTCTACAGACCAGCCAAGCCTAGGACTGGTGCAGTTGTAAGCAGCCTCTTCAGTGCAAGGAAAGCATCCTCACACCTGTCGGTCCACTTTTCCCAAAAGGGCTCAAGCTAGGCTCTCCTTACCTTGGAGCGGTCAGCTGGTGTGCTGGATGATCTCCTAGGCATCGACAAACCTACCAGCAGATCATTCAGTGGTCGGCATATCTTGCTGAAGTCTTTGCAGAACCTGCGGTAATAACCGCAAAATCCTAACCACTGTCTGAGCTGCTGGACATTGTTTGGTCGATGCCATTCAAGAACATCCTCGATCTTGGATGGGCATGGTCGAATCCCTTTACCGCTTATCTCATGCCCGAAATGTGAAACTGTCTGGTAAATGAAATGGCATTTCTTCTTTTCAAGTTTGAGGCAAAAGTCCCGGACCCCTCGTTAGAACCTTGAGAGTACGTTCAATGCACCCTTGCATCGTCGGTGCGTGTATGACAATGTCATCTATGTAGGCAATTGCTTCTCGCAAGGAGCAATCACCTAGGCACATTTTCACAACCCTTTGCATTTGGGCGGGGCTGGACTTCAGGCCTTGTTTTCTTTTATCTTCTTTTTTTTTAGAGAAAATTATGTAAATTAATAAATTTGGAAAGAGACGGCCTAGCAAGTTGTACGTACTTGTGTTTACGCTCAAATATCACCTCTGTATGCACATGTGTACTTCGCACTCACCCCCACCCATTTAAAAATGCCATCTTACCAATCTTTGAGGTACATTTCGCAGACTTTCGGTTTTAAACCTACATTGTAGGTCACTCCGGCATAGGTGAGGGGGTGCAAGCTTGCAAGTATTGTAGGCTTTATTGGTGCAAGAAAAAGAAAAGGAAAGAAAAGGGAATTTAAAAAAATGAATTTAATTCAATTGATACTTTACTATCGAGTTTCTTTTTCCAAGGCTTTTCTTTTTCTTCCTTGTCTTCTGTTGACATTGTCTGCACTGAAGAACTTGCTTTATCATAACCTCAGATATGATATATTTTAGATTTAATTCCAGTTCCTCGACTGAAAGACTCTGTCCCTTTTTAGTTAGATTGAATGCATCAAGTCCACCTTTAAAGGTACATTTCCAATACTTGATTTGGCATTTCAGAAATGTTTCCATTTGCCTGCTACTCTCATCTTTCTGTTTCTACTCTTTAACAGTCTGTGCTCTCGATACATTGCTTTGCTTTTTCCTTTTGTTTGTCTCCCTTCTTGAATTTTGCCAAGCGTCTGTGCTCTCGATACATTGCTTTGCTTTTTCCTTTGGTTTGTCTCCCTTCTTGAATTTTGCCAAGCGTAACTTTTCAGCGACACACTCCTTGATGTTTTTACTCCTATTCTGGTAGAGCTTCAGGAAAGCTTTTCTCTGCTGCATTGAGTCCATGAGATACCTCTTCTGCTTCTCTACTGGCATGTTGTCAAGGTAGTCCCTGGTCTTGTTCAGGCTCAACAAGAGAATGCCCTTGAACACAACTGTATTTGCATTAGGCATTTTTCGTCACAAGTAATCTAGACCCGCAAAGATTCTCTCAGCATATAAATTATCTTTGGGGCACGATTGAGTTTGCATCTGTACCTCGTCGCTAACCTGATGGAAAAAAATCAGAATCGCCAGAATTTTGAGAAGAATTTGCGGACCTCAGTACCGTATACCTTGAATTCTAACATGTAATTCGTGGAAAGAAGTCGAAGAACTCTTGAAGCAATGAACGAACGTCCGTAAGACAAGTCTGTGAGGGACAAGCAAAGAGTCTTTATTAATCATCAATCGGTAACATCGAAGTAATATATTTTGAAAGTAATCACAATAAAAAACAAAAGCAATTTCAAAAGCTTATTTCGCTCCCTCAAACATTGTAAAACTAACACTGGCTGCAACAAGCAAACATCTTTTTAACTGACAAATTTCTGAACAAATCTAACTACTTTGAAATAATAAACTTCTATCGTTGGAGCCATTTCATCTGCCTCCAGGTCCAACCAGTCGTCGAATTCAGGACAAAATGCCTGAATGGAGAGGATATCATCCGCCCCCTCAAACTCATGTCTGTACTTTATAGATGAATAACATTACAATTTCAAAACTGTCATAAAAACTTACAAAGCATCAAAATACAATCAACATATAACAAGTATAACTTATTCTTCGATGTATGATTCTATTGCCTGGAAATGGCCTACGATGCTTTTTCTTCGTTGGTGATACTTTACTAATAAAGAAGCTTTTTTCTTCAAGGCTGTTCTTTTTCTTCCTTGTCTTCTGTTGACGCTGTCTGCACTGAAGAACTTGCTGCTGGATCATTTTTGCTTATCATTACCTCGGATATGATATATTTTAGATTTAACTCCAGTTCCTCGACTGAAAGACTCAGTCCCTTTCCAGTTAGATTGAATGCATCCTATCGTTCAAGTCCACCTTTAAAGGTACATTTCCAATACTTGATTTGGCATTTCAGAAATGTTTCCATTTGCCTGCTACTCTCAGTTTTCTGTTTCAACTCTTCAACAGGCTCCATAAACACAATGGCAGTGCTCTCGACACATTGCTTTGCTTTTCTCCTTTTGTTTGTCTTCCTTCTTGGGTTTTGCTAAGCGTAACTTTTCAGCGACACACTCCTTGATGTTTTTACTCCTATTCTGGTAGAGCTTCAGGAAAGCTTTCCGCTGCTGCATTGCGTCCATGAGATACCTCTTCTTCTCTACTGGAATGTTGTCAAGGTCGTCCCTGGTCTTGTTCAGGCTCAACAAGAGAATGCCCCTGAATGCAACTGTAATTGCATTAGGCAATTTTTTTGTTGCAAGTAATCTAGACCTGCAAAGATTCTCTCAGCATATAAATTATCTTTGGGGCTCAATTGAGTTTGCATCTGTACCTCGTCGCTAACCTGATGGAAACGAATGAGGTGTGGATCAATATGTAGGCAGGCATATCTGGATCGCTTAAGCAAAGGTGTTCCCTTCTGTCATGCTGGTTTTCACGCTTTGATTACGCGATTGAATCGCTCAACCCCTCCGTTTGACTGCGGATTATAGCGAGATGTGTGATGGTGGCATATGTCGTAGTTTGCTAAGAACTCTGTGAACTCTGTCGATGTTGTCACAAGTTGAGGCAGACCCCACTTGGTGAAAAGCTTCTCGAGAATAGCTGTGACCGACTTTGTGGTACCCGAACGTAGCAGCTATTTCAGGCCATTTGCTATGTACAAGCGATTTAATTTATGATGGGTGCTTAAAAACATGCTCTTGGTTTTCATATTATTTATTACCATCTTGTTGCTTGCATACCATTTTTCGATTTTGGATAGGTCTTCAGAGAGCTTTGCTTGTACAGCTTCAAGAGTTTTCCAACTTGAGCTGACTGTTGTATCATCAGCATACATGTCCATTTGACTATCGAAGGAGAGGAAGATCATTCATAAATATAATGAATACCAAGGGGCCTAGTATGGACCCCTGGGGGACTCCTGACGTGATGGGCGACTTTTCAGATAGAGTCTGTTCCAAGCTAACTCTCTGACTCCTATCCTTCAAATAGGAGACAAACCATTTACATGTAACTGAGTCTACTTGGTAATATGACAGTTTTCAATCAGGATAACATAGTTTACAAAATCGAAAGCCTTGCCAAGGTCAAGCAGTACTAGACCGACAAGATTACCTTTGTCAATACTTGTTTCCATTTAGATGTCATTTTTTACTAGGGCTGTTTTGCATGAGTGTTGTTTTCTAAACCCTGACTGAGTGACAGTGACTTAGTGCCTCATAGCTTTGCTCCACATTTTCCATTCTCTCTTTCAAAGAGCATCTGACTTCTTGGAGGAGGATAGACTCGAGCTCTTCCAAGAGAGTTACTCTATCATCTATTTTTCCAACAGAATGAGTAACTTCAGAGATTTTTAAAAATATTTTCCTCTTCAGAGGCAATTTGTTCAATAATTTTACAATGCAACAACATTAACAACATTAAAAGGAATTGTAAAAATATAAACACATTCAATTCAATTCAATTCAGCAATACTAACATTAAAAGGATGTAAATACGTAATTCATAATCAATCACTTTTCATTGGGGGAAAAAAGGAAAAATATCGTAATCAGTTAGAATCCCGAAGTAAAACGTTGAGGAGCATTGATAATGTTGATAATATGATTTTATCTAAATGCAGTTAGTTTTTAAAAATTTGCCATATAGAAAGCTATTGTACGTTTTCACTTGAAAGTAATTTATCATATACATATATTGTAACTTCAGAGATAAATGGCATTCTTCTGAATGGGATCAACCCAGTGTACCTCTTGCAGTTCAATCCCTGCAGAGAAAACATGTGTTCAATTTTTTTTTCTTTGAACATGTGAACATCAGATTTACATTGTCACAACAAGTTGACATAAATTTATACAATCATATGAGGTTCGTAACAACATGTAGATTGTATGATAGTTGATGTACCTGTTCCTAACAGATATTTAGTATGTCTAGTGAAGTTTTATTCTTAATATTCTTTAGTTTTTCCCGCAAACTCTTTGTTGGTACACATTTACTTGACATTTTGTTCATTAGACAACAATATGAGTTCTTTCGTATGAAATGTGAATGAATACATTGTATATATCATGCAATGTTTGGAGAGAAAGAGAAGGGTGATTTTTGTCTTTATAAAAAAATATCAACTCCTGAACAGAATTCAATATTTGTATATATTATTCTTATGTATAAAGGAAGAAGAGTATATTTTAGTTTTATGATTTACAGTGACAAATCTACACATACCAGGAGAGATTACCAGAGGTTTTTGTAACTTTGAAAGTTAGTCCGCTAGAACCTTACGTTCTATGGAGTACCGTAGTGGCAGCATCATATTTGCTTGTTGTCCAGGTTACTGGTTCCAAACAAAAGATCCTGTACATGAGGTTCATTCGGGCGATGGCCTGGAGAAGGGCAAATTCAGTGTTTGGAGCTGGATTTATCACCACAATATTGTTTGGAACAAGTACCCTTGACAACTTGGCCAGTATGACATCACTCTTACATGTAGGTACTCTGTAGACCCTTGGTTTGCTTGTTCTGAAGTTTGTATTTATGTCATGTCTGATATCACAGGCAGATCAACATGTATATATATATATAATGTTATGTATAGCTGAGATACTATAATTTATTAAATTAAATTATATATATTTAAACAAAAACACGAAATTGTATTGTAGTTGTGTATGTAATTTACATTATGAATTTTCTTGGATGTGAAATGAATAGTTTCAAACGAGAAAGCTATAAAAATATGAATGAAATGAACAATAAAGTTATGGGTCAACAAGTAGAGGAAAGAGAGTGGAAGATGGCTACAGGAGCAGAGAGAGATAGACATAAAGACAGAGAGAGAGAGTGTGTGTGTAAGCGTGCTTGTGTGTGTGAGTGAAAAAGATGGGGGGAGAGAGAGGAAAAAAGGGGGTGAAAGAGAAATGGAAGTGCAGATAGAAGGAATGAAGAGAGAGGGAGCTTCTCAAGGTGGTAGAAAGACGGAGAGAGAATTTAGTACATGTATAAACTCTGAGGCAGTCATTGCTAAAGGATATCATGTAAAGAAGTATACATGTACTTCAAAACAAACGTAATGATCTATAAATCTAGACAAACAATCCAAATGGCTGACAACGCAGAAAATGCCGCTCGAATGCAGTTGGAACGTCCTGACCAGGACGCAAGAATGCATCTTGATTGCCGCCGGAAATCTTCCAACTGCAATCAAAAACATCGAAAACATCCAACTGGAATGCACTTCGAATGCCGTCGGAATCTTTAAATTGGCGCCTCGAATGCGGCTCGAACAGAGCCATCTATACACAGAGTGTGACCAACTTGGTTTCACTGGGTCACAACATGGCGTATATTCTTTTGTTGTGTGCTTGCCCAGCAAAGCAGTAGTCGCCATATTGTGTCCAACTCGAACCGAGTTGGCCAAACTCTCCTAATCAATGGCACTGGGCTCAAATGCAGTTGGAACGTCTCGAATGTACCCCGAATTCAACTCGATTGCCGCTGGAATCTATTTCAATATTTTCGGTACTAAAAGAATCCAACTGGAATACACTTCGAATGCCGTCGGAATGTTTAGATTGCCGCTCGAATGCGGCTCGAATGCAGTTGGAACGTTCCGACCAGAAAGCAAGAAATGTCCCGAATGCACCTCAAATGCATCTCGATTGCCGCCGGAATCTATTTCGATATTTTTAAAGAATCCAAATGGAATGCACTTCGAATGCCGTCGGAATCTTAAGTTTGCCGCTCGAATGCAGCTCGAATGCAGTTGGAACGTCCCGAATGCACCCCGAATGGTTCTCGATTGCCGCACGAATGTATTTCTATATTTTTGGTACTAAAAGAATCCAACTGGAATGCACTTCGAATGCTGTCGGAATACTAAGATTGCCGCTCGAATGCGGCTCGAATGCAGTTGGAACGTCCCGACCAGGATGCAAGAATGCATCTCGATTGCCGCCGGATCTAGATTGCGACTCGAATGCAGTTGGAACGTCTCGAATGCATCTCGATTGCCGCCGGATTCTTTAGATTGCCGCTCGAATGCGGCTCGAATGCGGCTGGAACGTCCCGAATGCACCTCGAATGCCGTCGGAATATTTAGATTGCCGCTCGAATGCACTTCGAATGCCTTCGGAATCTTTAGATTGCCGCCCGAATGCGGCTCGAATACAGTTGGAACGTCCCGAATGCACCTCGAATGCACTTCGAATGCCGTCGGAATATTTAGATCGCCGCTCGAATGCGACTCGAAAGCAGCTCGAATGCAGTTGGAACGTCCAGACCAGGATGACAGAATGCACCTCGATTGCTAGTGCCGGAATCTATTTTGATATTTCCGGTACTCAGAATCCAACTGGAATGCACTTCGAATGACGTCGGAATCTTAAGATTGCCGCTCGAATGCGGCTCGAATACAGTCGGAACGTCCCGAATGCATCTCGATTGCCGCCGGAATCTTTAGATTGCGGCTCGAATGCAGCTCGATTGCCCCTGGAATCTATTTCGATATTTTCAGAACTAAAAGAATCCAACTGGAATGCACTTCGAATGCCGTCGGAATCTTTAGAGTACCACTCGAATGCGGCTCGAATGCAGTTGGAACGTCCCGACCAGGATGCAAGAATACACCTCGATTGCCGCCGGAATCTATTTCGACTATTCTCGATACTTAATGAATCCAACTGGAATGCACTTCGAATGCCGTCGGAATCTTTATCGCCGCTCGAATGCGACTCGAATGCAGTTGGAACGTCCCGACCAGAAAGCAAGAAAGGAAAAAACAAAATTGTTGAATCAAGTATCATAAATTATAGCAATTTATGAAATTGTTTTTGATATATTTGTTATTTCTGGCAGCATTATAAATCAGTGATATCAGAAGTGAAATTATTGATGAATTTGGAAGCGTGCACGTACTATGACAAAGGGTTTGTTTCCAATTCAATTTATTTCACTCTCTCTGGTTGCCATCATTCTCTCTTATTTCGTTTCTTCCGTTTTTCTTTTTGGTAACATCCATCATTTTGTCCTCCCTCCTCTTTCTCTCTCTCTCTCTTTTCTTTTTCTCCCTCTTTCTGTCTCTCTCTTTCTCTCTCTCTCTCTCTCTCTCTCTCTTTTCTGTCTCTCTCACTCTCCTCACGTTTTGTTGTGCTTCATGCCCATCTAATTTGTTCACTCTTTACTTTTCCTCTCTTTTTGCACTTCACCATTCCCAGGCTTTCCCTCTCAGACTGAAAATATTACAAACTACCATCACCAGAGAGAAGAAAATAAGAAAATGCCATTGAATTTTCATTTAATAAAAGAAACAAACGAAACAAAATAAAAGATTATGTGCATCTCAATTTTCCTGAAAATGTTCCACTGAGAACTGAGGACCCCAACAGGAATACCACCTCATAACTTGCCTGTGGCACTGCACCAGCGCTTTATATTTTGATTTGTGTTATCTCCGCCACAATGCAATGCATGCACGCTTTATTATATACAAAATATTTTTGTAATAAAAAGTAAAATATGAACATGGATGGAATTCCAGACAGACATATTTAATGAAGGCGTACAAACAGGGTTGTAGCACTGCAATACATAAAACAAGAACAATAAATGATTTCGTGGAAAGGTGACAGGTTTCATCATTGTCTATCTTATCAATTTACAACATGACAATCATTGATATAAACAAGTTCCCTTTCGAAAAAACAAAGATGGACGGAGATTTTAAAATATATATTGTTTGTCGTCAAGTCTTATCGATGTTCCTGACTGATAGTTGAAAGACTGAAACTAAACCTCTTTTGAGAGCTGGTAGGGCGTCAACTTTTGATTAAAATAATATGATAAATTAGCGCCCATCTGGCTCTCGGTGAACGAAAATGAAAAGTGAACGACATAATTATTTTTAAGAGTCGTACTGCGATGGAGCAACTTTTGATGATCGCTTTCGACCGAAAACTTTCCCGCTCAACCCGACGTCGTCCGTCTTTAAAACATAACTTGAATCATCTTCCTTCTGAACGTCAGAACCGTCTGACGGCAACTTCGCGTACGGGTTTTTCTTGATGTCATGGTCGACTTGATCAACCAATCGCTTTAAAGTCATCTGTTTCCGATGATGTTGGATGATCTGTACACAGAGCATGATAATTACCGCAGTGACGACAATGACCGAGATACCAATACCGACGATGGCAGCAAGGGATAAACCTTTAGGTTCAGGAGGGGGCGCTGTAGCAAAAAATAAGAAAGCAGATCATCAATTTGACATCTCACCACAAATCGATTCAACGTATTAAAGTATACATTGTGATAGTTAGCGACAACATTTGGTCATGATGTCAGTTGTTATAGTTAAAGTCATCATTCAAATTAGTTTCTTAAAGAAGTGACTCAAGTCGATTTAATCAGACACAACATTTTTCATCAACAGCAACAACAAAAAAGGAAGAGCAATTTTATGGTATTTGGAATCGACAGGAATCTAGTCGCCAGATTTCAAAAAAGTCTCCAAAATTTTCCAAGAATTTATGAAAAAAAAGTTTGAAACCGTTTTTACCTCACCCTCCTAATGAAATAACAATTATTTAAACAAAATCATCGAATTTTGCGATTTTCCGACAAGGATCGAAATTTCAAGACAAAAAATATTTAATGAAGATCCTGAAAGAATAACTATATATTTTCAAGATGAGCAGGCATTTACTTTATTTAGCCGTACTAATCTTTTGAAACTCACCTGTACAATTGCCTTCATCACTCCAATCGCCACACATATTAATGGTGTTACAGACGAGAGACTGACCAATACAATAGCTGTTGTTACATTCAAACTCCTCATTCGGACATGGTGCTGAATTGGGAGAAAAATGATATGACTGGTTTTCATCATTTTTTTCTACAGAAAAAAAAAAAAAAATTCTCAAATGAGGCTATGCTACGCTATCCAACGAAATCTGAGCACCTTCCTTACAAAATTGTATTTCTTTCGAATATTAGCATTCACATAAAAACTACGTCAGTTCTGATTTGAAGAAAACAAAATATATATGAGTGAGTGTTGTGAATGGGTGCGAGTGTGTACTGTTCTTGTGCTTCATCTTCCTCTCTATGTATTCAATGTTTATCCGAGATTTTTCCATTCAATTATTATGAAGATGACTGTGAATTCCTCTGGTCTATGTATACATTCTTTCATTTGGATAAAGATATTAATGTAGATAAACTGTTAAAATTAAAAGTTAATCCATTTAACATGAACTCGCCAAATCAGAACTTCAATGTTGAGAATATCTTATCTGATGATGATTGTAACACATTGTATGTAAATAACTGTAAATATACTTTCTGTGACAATTTTAATACACAATATAAAGATAAGAAATCAAATATTTCCATGTTGCATCTAAATGCAAGAAGCCTACCAAGGAATTTTAATGAATTTCAAATTCTCCTGTCATCTATTGACTATGACTTCAGTTTTATTGCAATCTCAGAAACATGGTTTAAGCCTTCTACTCATGTTGGTATGTTCAATATAAATGGTTACAAATTAGTTCAAGTGTGTAGACCATCACAAACAGGTGGAGGTGTAGCATTATATGTAAAATGTAATATAGAATATACAGTTCTTGCAGACCTATCTTCATCCACTGCAAACTATGACACTTTGTTCATTGAAACTATTCAAAATAATAAATCTGTTGTAATAGGATGCATTTATCGTCCTCCTGACACCAATATTACACCCTTTAGTGAGAAGATAAAAGCAATTTTTGATATTTTAGAATGTGACAAGAAGGACATATAATGTAATGGGTGATTATAATATAAACCTGATTAATTATGATGTTCATAACACAACAAACGATTTTTTGGACACTATGTTTTCATATAATATGTACCCGTTAATTACTAAACCCACAAGGGTCACTCATAGCTCAGTTTCTTTGATAGATAACATCTTTACTAATACAGTGCATGGTGATAGAAATGTTGGTATTTTATATAGTGACTTCTCTGATCATTTTCCCATTTTTTGCATCTCTTCCCTTCAATCTTCTTGTAATCGTCATGTTGTTAATAACCGTAAAAAGAGTCGGTTGATAAACGATTCACATATGAATATGTTTAAAGAAAAGTTGGTATCTGTTAATTGGTCAGATGGAGTCAAATGTGACAATGTTAATGACAGTTATAATATATTTTTTGAAAATTTTTACAAAGTTTATGATAATTGCTTTCCTTTACAATTGAACTGTGTAAGTAATCAACATAATTCTATAAAGCCCTGGATTACAAAGGGAATCTTGAAATCAGTCAAACGAAAACATAGATTATATGAAACATTTTTAAAAAAACCAAGTGACCAGCATAAGAGGAAATATTTGTTGTATAAAAATAAATTAACAAACATTAGTAGATCTTCAAAAAGAAATTATTACAAGAATTTATTTGATAATGTCAAAGGGGATCTTAAAAAAACTTGGAGACAAATAAATTTGATTTTGGGCAACAAAAAAGAAAATGTATTTCCCAAAACAATGTATCATGAAAATATAAAAATAAGTTCAAGGATAGATGTTGCTCAATATTTTAATTCATTTTTTGTCAATATAGGTAAAAAACTTTCGAGTTCAATTTCTTCATCCCACTCATTTCAGGAATTTTTACCAGACAAATCGTTCAACTCATTTTATATTAAACCAACTTGTGTCAATGAAATTATAGAAATAGCATCAACTTTAAAAAGTAATAAAGCCTGTGGACCAGATGGTATTTCGCCAAAAGTTGTTAAACAGTGTATCCATTATTTTGTACAGCCATTGTGCGATGTATTTAATAAATCTTTTATGAGTGGTATTATGCCAGATAGTTTAAAAATTGCAAAGATAATACCAATTTATAAAAAGAATGACATAAATAATATTGAAAATTATAGACCAGTAGCTTTGCTATCCATATTTTGTAAAATTTTAGAAAAAATAATGCACAGAAGACTGTATGATTTTTTAAATAAATCCAAAATCCTTATTAATGACCAATTTGGTTTTCGTAAAGATTTCAGTACTTCACTTAGTATATTGAATCTTACTGATTACATTTTACAAGAATTAAACAGTGGTAATTTTTGTTGTGGTGTATTTATGGATTTATCCAAGGCTTTTGATACCATCGATCACCACATTCTCTTGAAAAAATTGAATTACTATGGTATTCGTGGTATACCGCTTCAATGGTTTCAAAGTTATTTATTAAGTCGTAAACAGTATGTGGTGGTCGATGGTGTCGAATCCAATCTCATGAATATTGATATCGGTGTCCCTCAGGGTTCAGTTTTGGGGCCACTTTTGTTTATTTTATATGTAAATGACATTGTTAATTCATCAAAATTATTGAAGTTTTCTCTCTTTGCGGATGACACTGCTGTTGTGTTCCCCCATGCTAATATATCTCAATTGATTTTCACTGTGAATTCAGAATTGTGTATTTTAAATAATTGGTTCAAATGTAATAAATTGCAACTTAATTTTGAAAAAACTAAATATGTAATTTTTCATCCTAGGAAGAGAAAGGTATTAAGTGACATTGAAGTTGTAAAAATTGATGATATTGCTATTGAAAGAAAAGATTGCATTGACTTCTTAGGAGTAACCATCCAAGAAAATTTAAATTGGAAAAAACATATTGATCGTGTCTGTAATAAATTGCTCAAATGTATTGGTGTATTTTATAGACTTAAGGATTTTTTACCCCTCAGAATATTATTTAATATTTATTATGCTATATTACTTCCTCATCTGAACTATTGTACTATAATTTGGGGCAATACTTTCAAATCAAACTTATCAAAATTGTTTATTTTACAAAAGAAAGCAGTTCGTCTGTTGACCAACTCTCATTATATGACTCCAAGCGCGCCACTTTTTGTTAAATATAAAGTTATGCCTCTTTTCGAACTGATAAGATTTAATACCTGGATTTTTATGTATAAATATAATAAAGGCGCCCTTCCAGAAGTTTTTTCTAACATGTTTCAAACAAACTCAAAATTCCACACTCATTTAACTAGACAACATCAAGATTTACATAAACCCTTCTCTAGATTCAATTATGTTCGCAATTCAATTAGATTCACAGGGGTGTATGAATGGAATTTGTTAAGTAGTAACATTACAAATAGCACAACACTATCCAGATTTAAAGTATTGTGTAAGTTACGTTTATTCAGTTCTTTAAATAATCTCGATCTCTCTTCGTAGCTCTTTATCTTGTATCTTTCCTTCCTCTTATATCTTTGCTCCATTCTGTCGTGTGTTTGTTTGTGTGTGAGTGTGTGTGTGTGTTTTGCTTGTTATGCGTGCGTGTGCATTTAAATTTATATTTATGTTATAATGTACTTGTATATAGGGTCCCGACTACAAGCAGTCTTGCTTCTCAGGGACCCTGACCATTATTACTTTTGTTTGTTTGTTGTTGTTATTTGATATCATTCTTCTATTGTATTGTTGTTTTGTATATTTTGTTGTTTTAAATGGTCAATAAACGAAGGGACTTCCTTCATATTCAATTAACATTAACGACGATCACGTATTTCTTACTTCCGAGCCTTTATTGTGCGACCAACATTTTGCTATCAGGAATCTATACAAAAGTTGGTATTTTACCATTACCTCTTTAGATAGAGTAAGATGGAGAACCAGTGGCGGATCCAGGGGGGGGGGGGCGGGGGCCCGGGGGGCCCGGCCCCCACCCCCCTTGAGAAAAAAATCATGTAAAAACACGTGATTTTTACCTTTTTGGGGGGTTGGGTGCAAATTTTTTAATTTTCGAGGACCAAAAAAAAAAAAAATGTGCTCACTACCTCCCAGCCCCCCCCCCCCCCCCCCCCAATGAACGACTTTTCGGCCCGGCGCGATTTTCAAATTTTCGGGAGCAAAAAAAAAAAAAAATTGGGCCCCCTCCCCTAAGAAATCCTAGATCCGCGCCTGTGGAGAACTGTATCGATAAGACCAGATACATCCCTTTAAAGGGGACCCATGGGTTGGTGGTGACATACTGAACAGTTGCTACAAGAATTCCTAATATTAAGTTTGATATACATGTACAGGTAAATTTGTAGATGGAGAATGGTCTTAAAGAAGACCCGGACCCCCCACCCCCCCCCCCCCCCCCCTCAGGTGCAAGGAACATTATAATAGATGGATGTTATATATGGTTATACCGTCTGAGATCTGCGTGAAGTAGATCCCGAATCCGAAGCTCTGTCCCCCTTCATCAGTCTTGAACCTTACGGTGATGTTGCTACCGCTGGAGACGAAGTCTGGTAGCTGGGTAAGACGTCCGCAGAGCTCTGGAGTAAGTGGTGGGTCGTTCACCGTATTGCCATCATAAAACCGTAAACTGTCGAGACATTTACCTGAATACATCAAATAGAATGGAGAAGAGGATGTGAACACATTATTTCCTACAAATTACTGACAGTAATAGTTATATGTCTTGATTTCATTGTTATATTCTTAAACACAATTGATACCAATGAAATAGGCCGAAGTTGGTATGATTTTCATCTTGTTTACCATTAGCAAGCAAAGCCGATGTCCATATTGTGTAATCAATAATTGCAAAAGGATAACTCCCTTGCGTCCACCCCACATTTTAAAAATTGCGTCTCTCATAAAAAACGCAGACCATACATAATCTACGGGAGGGCTAATTGAGAACACATATTACCCTCCCTATCTGATTAATTTGCATATGGAGGAACACGATAACGGGTATCAATCTCCTTGTTTTATCAATATTAAGAGATGGGATGCGGGGAGGAGCAAAAACAACGTTTTTCTGGGTTTTTTAATGTAGTGTTCGTTTTATTTTTTCCCTTTTTTTTTTTAGGTCTTTTTTTTTTTTGGGGGGGGGGGGGTGTTGGGTTTATCACACCCATCATTGACTCAAGATCATGTATGTGGAAAGGGTGGCCAGTGTCATGGTACAGCCAATATTCTCCTGGTAGTATAACCCTCACCCTTCTGGCCCCACAATGCCTCCTGACCACCTAACCCCCACCTTCCTACACATCCAACTTACCGTTAACGCCACTCTCTAGACTAAACCGATGGAATTGAATCAGGATCCTATGGGTGGGGAGGGCTGCCAGCGTTACGGTACAGTCAACATTATCTTTGTAGTTCAGTCCGCTTTCTGCTTCCATGAGGCCACCGGCTCCAGAAGGTACCACAAAGCCACAGTGAGATGTTAAATAAACTGCAGTCGTACAAACAACAACAAATGGATAAAGCATTATAGGTATGATAGGTGATGCACACCGCTTTTGAAATTGATATTTAGAAAGTCTTTGCGACCTTGTTAGAAAATAAATAAGGTTAAATTTTAATAATGATACCCCTTCCTCGAGAAGGAAAAATTCATTTAAGAACAGTTTAAAACTTTTATTTATCATGCATGTGTCCCTTCTTTACATTTATTAGTTTCAAATAAACTCAAGTTTCGTTTCCCCATTTTACTGCTACCGCTTCGGCAATCGGGAAGTTTTACATACAACCTATTATAATGCGAGAGCTTATAAATTCTTATTGATTGAATAGATTGAACAAAGCATGTGTTCTACATCAAAAATTCAATAAAATGTACGTTATATGCGTATGTTGTTTTGGTACTGGGTTATTACTTTGTAAAGTTTCGCTGGTTGTCATTGTTATTTGGAATACCGATATATTTATCATGCTGCTATATCATTTCAAAGATCTCTGAAAATCAATACGAGAATTAATCGATGAAATGATGGAGTGTTGAAGTAAGATAAAATACTGGGATTAGCAAATAATATTCATCAATATCTCGTAGGAGATTCGTTTCTTTCTTTTTTTAAGTGAAATTAATAAATAAGGCTGTGGAGCGTGGCAAGCCTCGCTAAAGAGCAGGCACGTAGCCACGGGGGGGGGGGGGGGGGGGGGGGCATGTGCCCCCCCAATTTTTTTCCAAGATCGGTTGAACTTTTTATACCCCTTTTTTGACCTCGATCGATTACATGTATGTGCCCCCCCCCCCCCCCCAACACAAAAAAAAACAAACAAACATCAAACTTTGGCTACGTGCCTGCTGAAGAGCACAATAACGCGAAGAAACAGTGCCCCATGTTTGGATACAAACACATGCACATATTATAGGCCCTATACATACAAATGACATTTATAACACGTTTCTCAAAAGACATACTTATATAATATGCACATTTAAACTAAACGCATTTCATTTTATATATATATAGAAATTGATTTTCTTCATTATGTGGCTGTAATAATTAATTACTTTCTGATGTTATGTATATATATATATATATATATTATAGTGGCCTATATTATTATTGGGTTCCTTTTTTTATGGCCTACCTGATGTTCAAACTCAAGCTTTAGATGGTGGTCTCCTGCATTGTCCTATTTTAAAATGATTTGTCAACTATATGTTTTTTTTTGTTTAGACGTATAAATTATTTTAATTGATTTATACATGTATTGTAACAACTCAAACATAATAGCGCGCATAAACAGCAACAACAACAGTGAATTTTGCCATGTAGTTGTCCCCATTCTACTTCGCAATATTTCGTGCAAATTTATCCAAAACATATGAACGTTGTCATTGATACATAAATCATCTTTGACACATAATGTGCTGCTATCCGGTCAATTTATCAAACACAAGACATAATTTCACGGGGCCTGGGTATATGAACAAGGAAAAGTGATTGAACATATTTTCTCACTTTGTTTAACTCACATTTTGTCTACTATCCATATATGGTCTAATAACCGTTTAATCGTAAATAATAATAATCGTCATAGGGTTATTAGACCTCGTTTGGATAGTACACGGTCTGGGTGTGGATCATATGGAATAGACAAATTGGGTAGACAAACTGGTAATAGACCGAACGGCAATTCATCGTTCTCTTCACGAGTATAAATATAATTCATATGCAGAAACATATTGTGAACCAATCAAGTATATAATAATGATATTCATCATGATTATAAGACCTCGTTTGGATAGTAGACGGGCTGAGTGTAGACCAAACGGCAATATACCGTTCTCTTCATGAGTACTATTATTTCATTCATTATGCAGTACAAGAACCAATCAAGTATCTAAGAAGATGCATTATGACGACAGAATGAAATATATATTGAATATGTCTTTGGTTTATGAACTTACCAACTTTGATCCCTACAGTGGAACCACATGATGTGAGAAGTAAGATAATCGTGATGAATACGGACAAGGGCTCTGGGTTAAACAACACCGACCTCCAGGCATTCTTGGTTACTAAGGACGCCATGTTGATTTCACATCCGTACAGTGCATGTTCATGTCCGCTAACATATCCCCGCAGGGTTCAGGAGTAGCCTTAACATACACCCAAGATTGTTGGTATACAGTCGTAAATTTTGACCTTTGCTTCCAGACGCGCTCGTATCAGGTTCGTCACTGTTTAGTCATAGATCATCATTTCTGTTTTCCGATGTTTATTCACCGAGTTGGACTTTGTCCGGCTTGTTATTTGCTCGTAGCGTGATCATCGATCAGCGCTGAGAAGTCATCCCTTGTGAAACAGGTAGTGGGATGCAGTCAGGTAAATAAGATCAGAGATGGGGGGCGGGAGACAGATTACACCAAAGGATTGGGTTCAGGGACGTCGCCTACCCACCGGTGGTGACCCCTCGACGATACCACATTATAGTCTACAATTTCAAATGCTTATTCATAAGTCCAACTCTTGGCCAAAACCGTACACTTATAAACCTACCCTACCTCTGACCCCTAAAACATAATCACGATCTAATTCTGTCATTCCGTCTTCCACGCACAGAGCTTACGTCAATGGAGCGAATTAATATCAGATTCCTGCCATTAACTTTAATTTGGAAACTTTTTTTTTTTTCATCCGACAATTGCGGTATTTCTTGCATGCCATTGGCTTTCAGGTTTTTTGTTTGTTTGTATTGTTTTGTTTTAATAACCATCTGTAGATGAGCATGTACAATTCTGTATGAGCGTTACAGTAAAGTGTGATCTTCAATTTGCAATATGCAATAAATAATAAAGCTGCAGGCGATACTTGGATTCTGGAGTCAAGACCAAGAGGGAAAACTTTTGATTTAATTCATTTAGCATTCTGGTCTCAGAGTCGAGAGCTTGAAGAAGCCATACACAATCCGGGTTGGTCTCTTTCAATAATTATAATCATGATAATAGCATTGGATATTTTATAACGCTCATAATTTTCAAACACGCAAAGTGCTCAAGGCGCTCCAATATTACTCCGGCTCTGCTAGGCTACCGATTCCGGTGCTCACAGCCAGGCGCGTACGCAGGGGGGGGGGGGTGTTTTTCTGGAACCCCCCCCCCCCTGTTTGGTTTTTTTTAAATTAAACAAAATCCTAATGGATGACCTAAAAAAGATGACCTTACCCCCCCCCCCCCCACCCCCCACCCACCCCCCCCCCCCCCCCCCCCCCAACGGAACGGAATGTCGATCGGTCAAATTTCGGAACCAAAAAACTACCCAGGTATTGAGTGGGTACCGGTAGGACGGAATTCTTTAAATGCTGTGAGCAGTGGCGTACGCAGGATTTTTTCAAGGGAGGGGGGGGGGGGGGTTAACATTTTGAAATCGGGCAAACAAATTCGAAACGACTCCGCCAGCCGCTGCATAAAAAAACATGACTGTGATGTCATCAACGCAAACACCATCATCCAGTAAGGTCGCCTCTTCGTCACTGTTGACGTTATTACCCGATAGTCCGCTAGACAGGCAGCTGCTGTCATCTTCATCGATATTTAGGATAATTTTTAGGTAAATTACATTCTATTCAACACTACATGTACACAAAATAACCCTCTTTTCGATACAATAAAAAGTGGATCATGTAAACTATTTTGCCAATATCTTTTAAATAGAGGTAGAAATCTGCTATCTTCAGTGTTTCTTTTCTTCTCTGCAGTAATAAAAGGTAATTAGAGGGCATATATATAATTGATTTGATTTGATTTATTGGTTTCTGCATCTTTATTTTTTTCTTCATACATTTTCGTGAACATAATATGGTTTAATACAATATTTCGTATGTATATAATTATACAGAAAATGTACAAAATTAAACAAATATATTGAATGCATAATTAACATAAAGGCGTTAGATGCAGGAGGGCTACAGCATACGAAAAGTAGCATGACGTGCCCGCAATATAAGGTTTGTATAGTTTTGTTGCAGAAAGAAATTGCAAGAATATAATTTAAACATAAGCACCATCAACAAACAGATTAATATTCTGTTTAATTAGCCATATTGAACCAGTTGCCAACGACCTACAATCCTTACATCAAGGTAATCGTGGCCGAGCGGTTAAGGCGATAGACTAGAAATCTATTGGGGTCTCCCCGCGCAGGTTCGAATCCTGCCGATTACGAGATTTTTTTATTTTAATTAATTCAGTTACAATTAAACCTGCTTTAGTGACCCTCTGTCTACAAAGACCACTTTTACGTGAGTCACTTGGGCGGTCGCTATAGACAGGTTTGACTGCATTTAAATACGCTGTACACAGCGGTATAAACTGGTGATCAAAATTTGTCACTGGTGACGTCATTACCTGACAGTCCGCTAGACAGGTAGCTGATGTTATCTTCATCTATTTCGGAGAGTTTTTAGGTAAATAAACACAAAGATTGATCAATTAGTCAATCAGAGGATTTTTTTTTTTTTTTTGTCCCGAAATTTGAAAATTTGACCGATCGACATTCCGTTCCGTTGGGGGGGGGGGGGGGGGGGGGGTAAGGTCATTTTTTTTTTAAGGTTATCCGTTAGGATTAAAAAAAAAATATATATTATTATTTATTTAAAACAAAAAATCAAAACAAAAAATCAACACTCAAGAGGGGGGGGGGGGCGGTTTTCCCGAAAAACATACGCATAAAAAAAACTCAAAGGGGGGAGGGTTAACCCCCCCCCCCCCTGCGTACGCGCCTGCAATCACTACCTTCAAAGGTTTTTTAATTTTATAAACGTCATACTGATACATACCTTCATAACTAATAATCAAAATATGTAGAAATGATACATGTATTTTAGTAAAAAGACATTTAAATTTTTTTTAAATAATAATTAAGAAAATAACGATAACAAAAAATGACCCCTCTTCCGTAAATAGATATTCAGCTCACCTATCTGGTACATGACCTTGACCTTGGTCATATGAAGAAGGTCACGTCTCTTGACCATCATAATCTGGTCAGTCTGTGAGCTGGTCTCATCCTCCTCCTGATCAACACTGCAATCATCGTCGGTGTCTTTTCGTCAAAGAAGAAACATGAAATAGAATCAACTATCTAAGGCCATGAAACGATTTTAAAATGTAGTGTAGATATTACTTTCTTTGCTCATCAAAATAAACGATATGGCCGAATGATCGAGCTCAAAGAAACAAATAAATGTATATTATCTCTCTTTCTCTCTCTCTCTCTCTCTCTCTCTCTCCCCCTCAATTATCCCGCCACTTATCTACATACAGGGCCCCCTGGAAAACAGTACTTTGATTACTGACGGGGCTACCCTGTTAAAATAAAACGGAATAAATAAATAAATAAATAAATAAATAAATAAATAAATAAATAAATCCTATTTCTTTTTCCTAGTTTTCGTATTCCATATTTTGTCTCTTTGTCAATGCTATCTCTGTATTCTAAACATGCCTAATATAAGCATACTCCCATACGTTATTTTCTTTTCTACTCCTCTTCTTACTCAGTAGAAAGTCTTTATTACTATCATTTTCCTCGTCTCTTGAACCATTTTCGCACAAAATTATTACATTCATCCTCAGAATATACAAGGCCAGGGACTGGGGTCGTATCGTCAGCGTTGGATTCGACATCGGCATTATCACCAACATCATCCCTGCACTCGATGTCGGATGCCACCGACTCGTCATCCTTCTCCTCGTCGTTGATGTATCGATCTTTTATGATTCAAATCGTAAGGTTCGATTTCAAATAAGCCTTTCTTCGTTTTAAATTGAAGTGTCTATTTCTCATCCCTGTATCATTTTCCATCTGTTTATACTCCCCCATCTAATATATCTTTTTTCAAACCTAACCAGCAAGCTTATTTCATTATGTCTTATCTTATTGTCCAAAATATACGTTTTGCCTCGAAGTGCCTCTGGTAAAACAATAACATGAACCATGAAGAAGTATGTTTCCCTCAGTCACCTATATGATCAATTAATAACGATAGACACGATATCCTAACCCCCCCCCCCCCCCAAAAAAAAAAAAAAAAAAAAAAAAAAATGTGTCGTTTAATCCAAATGTAAGCCTCCAATTTACGTATAAGCTTATAGTTAACAGGTAATTTCTGACACTTTTCTTCAAATTGATTGTAAAGATGAAAATTAAATAAAAAGACATGTCCATCGTGCAACTTACGGTAGAACAGGACACATTGGGAGGATACTCTCACATCCTTCGGATTGGACGTAGAGGGCAGCTCGTCCTCGACCTTGCTCAGTGCTGCTGGCATCATGGCCTGGTGGCGATCTTGCCCAAGTACAGCAGGGGCAGACCAAGATGTCTGAAGTGCCCATGGCTCGAGGGCAGTGACTCAGGCGCGTACGCAGAGGAGGGGGGGGGGGGTTAACCCCCCCCCCCCCCCCTCCTTGAGTTTTTTTTGTATGTGTATGTTTTTCGCGAACCCCCCCCCCCCCTCCATCCCTAGGTGTTTTTTTTTTAATTTAAAAAAAAAAAAAAAAATGTTATGGATGACCTAAAAAAGATGACCTACCTTACCCCCCCCCCGCCTTTTCAGCGGTTTGCGGAGTCGTTGCGAAATTTTTGGCCCGGTTTCAAAATTTAAACCCCCCCCCCCCCCCCCCCCCCTCCTTGAAAAAAATCCTGCCTACGCCACTGCTCACAGCATTTAAGGAATTCCGTCCTACCGGTACCCATTCAACACCTGGGTAGTGGCGAATGTAGATTAATGTCTTGCCAAAAACATTAGCGCTGCGGCGGGATTCGAACCGCAAACCATGTGATCTACAGTCTGACGACGTATCCAAAGACTTCGACACCATGTACAAGAATTTCCTTCATCCTGATTGGCCGATTCCATTATGTACAATGTTACCATGGTAACGTACATTCAACCCAAAGAGGTTTAAGTGGGAGATAAATGAGCACTCAATGCTACATTGAACCCAATGTCTGTAGTGTTCCAAATTTTAATCCATCTCCATCCTACCTGTCTCTACCAATCTCGTAGCCATTTCTTTATGAGGAGGGAGGAGGGGGACGGGGTTTGTTTCCCAAGAAAAAGTGTCGTGAAAGTCCCAAATTATTAATTTTGTGGGTAATTTCCAATCCTCCTCTTCGTCATTTTAGCACTGTTAAAATAACAAAAGAATAACGGTGATATCGCTGATAAAAGTAATTATAGCATTGATGATGGTGATGATTATGGAGGTTAATATGATAATGATGGTGATCGTGATGATAATGATGATGATGATGATGATGATGATAATGATAATGATAATGATAATGATAAATGATACGCCGATGATGATGATCATTATCAAAATCATCGTCAACTTCGTGATATTAATCAAACAAGAAGATTAAAGGAGAAGAAGAAAATAGGAGAAAAAAAGAAGAAAGGAAGAAGAAGACGAAAAAGAAGAAGAAGAAAAATAAAAACATGAAGGAGAATTAAGAAGAAAAAGAGGTTGATGATGAGGATGAGGCAGAAAAAGGAAAATGTGATTTTTGTTTTAACATCCTGTTGCTACAACTCATAAATGTCATATAAATCTTTGGCCTTTAACCTTGGGTCTTGTAATAATTGATTTATGTTACATTTACACAAATATGAAGGACCCCAGGGTAGAATTATGCCAATGATACCAGGATCTACGATTCAATATTGAGCCCCAGAGTGACATTGTAGTAATGAGGATTAATCTGTAACACGAACAAAAGTTCGAAGAAGAACAAATTGTGTTGTGTTAGAACCCAAACAAAATATTAAAGAAGGAACGTCCACAACAGAATTTTATAGTTATAGGCTTTTTGATAAAAATATCATTTTTAAACCGTTTTAGGGATCTAGTGATGAAATTGAAAGTGTCTTATGACTCCACAATTATTATCTTTTTGTTGGGAGGGGGGCTTCCCAAATTATAATGAGGTCTCATCAATGTACCTACTTTAAAAACAAATTAGAAAATAACTCAAAATGAACCCAAATCCCTTTGCATTACCAGGATATAGTGATATAGAAAGGGTTTATTGCTCTATTTTTCTGTCCCAAAGTAGGTCAAAAACGTCCGTACAGAGAGAGACAGAGAGAGGTAGAGTGAGAGAGAGAGGAGGAAGGGGGAGCGAAGTTTGAAGAAGAGAGATAGAAAGAGAGAAAGATATTGTAAAGTAAAATGCTTAATCGCAACGTTATCTGGATAAGTGTGATTAT
Source organism: Strongylocentrotus droebachiensis (assembly GCA_035222895.1). Classification (NCBI taxonomy): domain Eukaryota; kingdom Metazoa; phylum Echinodermata; class Echinoidea; order Camarodonta; family Strongylocentrotidae; genus Strongylocentrotus; species Strongylocentrotus droebachiensis. Next base: position 761,230 of record JAVYIG010000173.1, on the reverse strand, counting down.
GCTAGACTCTTTCATGAGCAGGATTTAGGATTTAAGCAACAATCCTCCCCCTCCCCACTACACCCTCTCTCTCTCTCTTTATCCGGGAGAGAATTATGTAAATATTTTCATGTCATCTAAAATTGCTTTCAATATTTCCCACGAGATATATGGACCGGATGAGATGTCATTCTGCACGTAAGCCTCTTCGTATCCCGGTCATTGTACATTTTTCTCTAGTAGGTAACCCCCTTTTGTAGACCCGTTCAGAAGTTAACATAATCTTCTTAACCTGTATCAATTTAAGCCTTTTAAACTCTAAACAGACAAATTGCTATTGTTACTCAAAATAAATTTGTCCCATTTCCCTCGACCAAATAAATTCTGAATGACAAATATTTCAATTGCCATGTTTATGCTTCTTTATCTTTCTCTTTTATTGTATTTCATGCCTTTGATCATTTTTTTATTTGGGGTTGGTGATTTTGGTGCCCTCAATATGTTCTTTTCCTGTATTACCTTTCATTGTTATCTTAATCAACCTATTTGCCATCCTTCTGCCCTTACAAAAATAATGACTAACACATGAAAACAAGTTCATTGGTTTATATTCTGAAACTGCATTTTACGTACCACGATTTATTGGCGATGAATGTATTACATGCCTCTATTGGATTGTTTCAAATCATCAAAGTTAAAACGAAACGTCAACTTCCTGTGAACCAATGCAGCATCGGAGGGAAAAGGGTTTGAAACAGTAAAATGGTTGTCGATAGCTTAAGTTTTAGTTAAAAATGGCCTTTCTGCTAAGGAATTGCCTCTATTGGATTGTTTCAAATTGTCAAAGTTGAAACGAAACGTCAACTTCCTGGGAACCAAATGCAGCATTGGATGGAAAAGGGTTTTAAACAGTATAGGTGTCGATGGCTTAAGTTTTAGTTATAAAATGGCCTTTCTGCTAAATAATTGTAAAGGGTGGTATTACTTCATTCTACCCCTCTTGACCCTGCTGTATTTTTTCTAACTTCTGTCAGATTTGTTTCGATGAAAATACGAGAAAATATTGAGGCACGTGGTACAAAGAAACTCCCATGATACTCCGGTGATGTTTTGTTAAGTACGAAAGGTTGCCTTGTTCCCCTGGTTCGCAATACGGTGTCACTAAAATCATCCATTTCGTAATAGAAGTAGACACTAAGTACCTATTAAGATTTTAAACGGTGTTCCTGCTGCCAATAATCATAAAGCCTTATTCCATTGTACAATAAATGTATATAGATAAATATCTTCAGGTTCATGTTATAAATGAAAAAAATATTGCTATTCAATATTTTTTCTCACCGTGCAAAACAAAGGATAGACATGCTATTAAACTTTTTTTACCTATTTTGTCAACCTTCCTATTTGATGTAATATGTATGTTTTCCCTTCGTAGTTAGTCTACGCCTTTGTCGTGTATAAATTTTGTAACGTTTGATTTTGTTAATATTTTGTTAACATTCAGGAAATAAAAAGAATCAAACATCAATAAATGAATAAATAAACAGATATCAGTTTAAATCAATCTAGCTTTTAGGAAATAACACTATCAAAATACTAAAAAATTAAAAAATTCTTTACCTTTCATTTCGATTGCAAAATCGAATAATTCATTCTTACGTACTTTTGACGCAGATTTGCAAGTTTTTTGGAATTAAATTTGCCCAAATTCTTTTTTTATAAAACTGAGTTTCATTAATCTGCGTCTAGTTTTTGGATACAACAACGCGATTAGAAGATATAATGGTCTGAATGAGGGTCGTTTCATCTTCCAAAGCCCCCCCCCCCCTCCACCCTCTCTCTCTCTCTCTCTCTCTCTATCTCTCTCTCTCTCTCTCACGCTCTCTCACGCTCTCTCTAGCACACTCCCCCTCTCTCCCTCTGCATCCACATCGAAGCTTTTGAACCCCCACCCCACCCCCAATCGTTTTCATTTTGAAGGGCTGTAAGTTCAGGAGCGTATAACCTAATTTTCATGAACATATTGCGACTGTCAAAAAAACCTGTCAGCTCTTAAAATTTAGCTTCTAGAACTATGAGAGGGAGAATTTAGCAAAAACAAATATGGGTCCATCCCGGACCCGCCTGTTGGGAAGTCATAAGAAAATCGTCCTTATCACTTTTCTGTTTCGGGCTTTCTAGACGGTAAAAAAGTGGACATCATTTTTAAGATGTTGATGGCTTCTACATGTTATTCCTCATAAACTTGAGATACTGTCCATAAAAGGATATCGAATTATTTATCTTTTTTCCTCTGTTTGAAAGTGTTATCACCAGATATAAGCTATGCATGAGGCATTTTAAACCCACCACAAGTTTCGCAATATCCTTTTGACTATGATATCTTGTGAGTTATAGAGAGAGAAAACATGTGTAACATTCCAAGGCAGTGTGAAACCATGACAACGTTTTGTGGATCAGGTCCAAAAAATAATCGGGGTTATCAGATGAAGAAATCGAAAAGAAAAGTTTAAGAAAAAGAGAAAATCGAAGGAAATAATAACAAATACAGTACCGGCATGTTTCAACACTTCTTGTACATGACTTGTACACCTCCCTGCTATAAAGTATCAGAAACATGATCCAAAAGACTCTCGAAAAAAATATGTCAACTTAAAGTGACTCGGAAACAGGTTGATGAAAAAACTTCGTAACTTTTGTATGAAATGTTACTTAAAGGTACTATGTCCCATTTGCAGGTCAAAAAAATGAAAAAGTTAAATTCCAACTGCATTTGAAAGATAATACTTATTTAGAACTTCCCTAAAAAAGGTGGGGCTTGAAAATGTCTTCAAGTGGAAAAATAATGACTATTAGTCGTCAAATCGACTTTAGGGCTATAGAGCCCAAAAGTAATAGTCTTGATTTTCAGACAATTGTACCGAATGGTCATACGTTTTATGCAGCGCAAAGATTCAATCAGTTTAATCTTGGCCCTCACAAGAAGTGGGTTATTGATGTAGACAAATGCTCATGTATCCTTTACAACTCTTTTCATGTATGTTATTACCAAAGAAGAACAAAAAGCCAGTCAGTCATTCAATAGTGTCTGACAGTGAAGTCTAGCAAGTAAACGGGTTTCCTTGCATAATTTGAATATGAGGACACTGCTAACGTTTAAATTTCACAGATAGGACATACATGACATATTCATAATTCCTGCAAAGTTCTACAGAATTTGAGGTTGGCTGCAAAAGGGACATAGTACCTTTAATATATTCCTTCCACTGTACTAACCTTCTAACATGCGAAAAATCCTGAAAAAATTCTCAAACCACAAAGATATGTATGGTTTTCTTTGAAAGCGTCACTGTGCGACACTCTTTAACGTAAATTCTGCCAGCCATTTTTGAATTTTCCCAACCGTTTTTCCATGAAAAAAAAAGCATAAGACAGGCTTTTTAAAATCTTTCGACACTTAAATTTCTGAAATGGTATATAGAGCCAATTCATAGCTTTGTGACGATTTACATTCACCTAAAATGTAATTATATTGTAATAATATAGTTGGGAGAATTAAGGAATCGATCAGATCAGTTTTCCAAATTTTTATTATTAATATGGGTCTGTTTTCACTCAAACTTTCAGGTGATCTTTAATTGTACATCTAGCATTGAAGTCACTGCTTTAGCACCATTTTCTCTCACTTGAACAATGTTACCAAGTCCCTTTAAGGGGCAATTTCAATACTCTTGTGTATATCCCATTGAAATCATGTTCGGGTTCGTCTTTGAAGGCTATTGAAATTGAGTTTTCGAATGTCTTTGCGATTGTGTTCAAGAGAAGTTTGTACAAGAGGCTTATACAAAATTCCAAGTTAAATGATTTGTCTTTCTTTTTTCTGTGTAATGTTAATAATTACAATTTGATAACTAGAGTGAAAGAAATATTCTTCGATACATTATTTTAATGATTAACATCAGTAAAACAACTACCATGATCAGAAACTTGTTTTATAACAAGCTTATTATTATTATTATTATTTATTTGACCATTCATAAAAAGCACAAATATAATGCAGCATGGCAAGAGACAAGTACATAATGTGAATGAACAAACACATGCAATGGGATAAGGGAGATAAGTGGGTCAGGGAGCACAAAAGTCAGTGTTATAAAAAGTCATATTTCTTCTGATTGATTAGGTTTAAAAGTCATCGGGGTCTCCACTAGAAGTGTGTGTGTGTGCGTCTGTGTGTGTGTGTGTGTGTGTGTGAGGGGGGGCTGACAGTGCTTACCCAATGATTATTTTCTGTCGACAAATCTTTATTTTCTTTTGTGTTACATATTGGGAAAAGAGGGTTATTTTACTCTAACTCTAAGGACACTTTGCCCTTTTTTTTCTTGTCGATTTATCTTGACAAATTTGGTCTGACACTTCACTTCAACATAATCTAAAGACATCTATGTCGAGTGCATGAGAGATTTATCGGTATAAACAGAGAAAATATGAAGAATATAACATTCAAAATTAAATAACATCGACAAAAGCATGTTTTTGGCATTAGCAATATTTATTTTTTCAACAATTGATTTATGCGACAACAAAACGAATTCAAATACAAAAGTTCATTTTCAGACATATAATCAGAAGTTATTTCGAAAGGGCAGGTAGATATATACACTAACCTCCACTATTTATTTACATTGAGCTAATGCTGATTATATACACATGTAATTATTTACCTTTTACTCTTCTTTGGTGACAAGATTATCTAGGCATAGTAAAACGTCTTATGTCGCTTATTACATCGATAATGTCTCAAAGCGCTTTACAGATACAAATAAGCTAAGCTTCCAGTCTCTACACCCAACTATAACGTCGTTTTATAGTGACCACCTGTCTACGAAGACCACATTTTGTTCGTTCCCCTTGAAAATGGTTTCTCATTGAAAAATGTACTATAGGCACATGTCTACCAAGACCACCTCTGCCTATAAAGACCAATTTTCTTGTCTCCCTTGAGTGGTCTTTATAAACAGGTTTCACTGTATATTTTTACACATTCTCCCCTCCCTTGGGAGCATTCCATCCCAGTGCCATTTTACAGGCGTACACAATAACTGAACAAACCACAATGACTTTCGTATCCTATCCAAGTGCCTTGCCGGGGATCGAACCTACGACCTTTACATCTCCAGCCAATTGTTTAATCCACTCAACTACGATACCTCTATCAGTAGTTTATGATATGAAACAGGGTGGGGCGGTATGTGTGATTCTTTAGCAGAAAGTTAAAATGATATTATTTTTGTGTACAATAATGTTTTTTCCAGTGACGTTTTTAATCAAATGACGTTTTTCTTTACTGTTTTCTCAAGTGATTTTCTACAATAAAAAATTGTTCTCCCATTTTGTTTTTTTCTTCCAACAGTCGTTATGAAGAATTTTTTTTTGGAAGAAATGAGACATAGGCTTCTTTGTATATGTAACCAATTATATACGAGTCTTTTTATAACAAGAGATTTACTCCAAAAATCAGAAACTTTCGCGTGCGTGAAAGTTGCGCTTGGTCACGCCTATCGAATGTTTCATGCTCCCAAATATTTGAATTTGATTACATAATAACCATTTATGGGTATGGGCACGATTCCTACACAGGGGATGGCGACTCTTTCCCTAAAATAGCCTTTCAAATTTTGCGAGCGAGCGAAGCGAACGGGCAAAATTATTCACACCTTTCATATTTACAATGCAATTTTGATAAACCATCCATTACCTCGTTCCCTACTATCGACATATTAGGAAACATGCGAGAAAAAAAAAATACCGCTGTAAATTGTGTCATTTATAGGCGAGTTAAATTATGTCGCGATAGTTTCTGTTTTCACATAATAACTTCTATAACTATTGGCGTAAATATTCCTAAATTGAATGATACATTATTAACAACAATAAAAACAACGACAATAACAACAATAATAACAACAATAATTACAACAATATTTACAACAATAATAACAACAATCACGACGACACGAAGAACAGAACCAATGTGAACATTATTAGAAACAGATAGTCGATGTATCTCAATACACACACATTAAATTGAAAATGTAGTAATCAGCTCGTTAATGATATAGGCCAACCCTGCACAGTTTATGAATAACATTGAAAATATATACTACTTACACTATTTACAGATACAAATGATCCACTAGCAGTCTCGAGATCAACATGAAACAAGTTTTAAACATGTAAGGTGGAACTATCCATCTCTGGTAAAAGTATCGAAGAGGAAAAACAAAGTTATGTTTAAGAGATACCAGGTACTAAAAAAAGGTGTTAACACTGAGTTACGAGCGCTATTAAAGGGAAAGTACATCCTGATATTAAGTTTGTTTTCATATAAACAGAAAAGTAGAGGAACGGTTCAGTGAATGTTTGAGCAATATCCGATTGAAAATTGGAAAGTCATGAATTTGTCAAGTTGTCATAATATCATTTAATCACAAACTGGCAACTCTGTGACACATCTCTTGCGAGCTCCTCTCCTAATTGGTCGGTACAAATTTTGTTATAAACTTTCATTTTCTTAGCAATTTATAACGGAATAAATTTGTTTCACATAGGGGTTGTATAAAACATATTTGCAATAATCATATTTATGGTGAATGTGAATATGATTGATATGAATAAACATAAAGTTATTTAGTACAAAGCAATTGGGCCAGGACTCGCAAGATACGTCGCATAGTTGCCAATTTGTGTTTGATTGATTGCACGTTAACAAATAATGACTTTCTTATTTTTTATCCTGTTTTGCTCGAACCTTCAATGACCCGTTTACCTCATTTATTGCTTCTACTAAATCAAACTTGAAATCAGAGTGGACTTTATTCCAATTTAAAGCCAAGAAAACGAGACGGAGAGAGACTCCGACCATAAATGTACATGTACTCCCAAACCAGATAACAACAGCGCCTTTCATTAGGCTACTAGATATTGGTGCTCTCAAAATTCTTGGAATGGATTAGATAACGAACCCGTAAATGATAATTTATTTATTATTATTATAGTTTTATTTCAGCAGGATGGTCTCATTCAAGTTCATTTCTGAACCTGCTCTCCCAGAGAGCCCTGCATTCACATAAAAACATTTACAATAAAAACATGAATTCAAAACATACATACAAAGGTAAAATATACATGGTATATACAATGATTCAACCAAAATTCATATAGATAAAAGAAAGGAAAACAAAGAAAGATTAAACATAGGTAAAAAAAAAAAAAACATTAACAATTATAAGGAAGAAAACAAATACAACTATCAAATTGAGAAAACTAAATGAATGAAATGTAATTAATAAAGGTCAAATTAACGTGAAAATGTGTTTACAACGGAAACTGAAAAGTTTTGACATTCATTTTAAAACTTTGTAGCGACTTACAATTTTTTATATGATAGGGTGATTTATTGTATAATTTAGCTCCTGAAACCGCTAAGGTTTTCGTTTTATTTTATTTTTTTACATTTTCGAATGAATAATGGACTGTTTAGAGCATAACGAGTAGAATATAATACCGGTCTATTACTTATACATGGATTTAGACATGGGGGTGATAGGTCGTTTATGATTTTAAAAATCAAGATGCATTTCTGATATTGACTTTCAGATCGAGTTTCAATATTATACTGAAAGTTATAAAAGAACAATTTATTGATTATTACCACACTTTTGAATCAGCCTTGGAATTTTATTAGGAAGAAATCTCTTAATGAGCGCACAAAATATTGTTGGACACACACACACACAACAAAAAACACGCTAAATTGATTCAATTGACCTTCGTGAATTCATTAATATAAATGAATATAAATAATTCTCCAATTTATATCACAGAAAATTGACAATTCGAATGTTTGTTTGCATATAAAAACTAAGTAGTAGTGCACAGTATTATAAAATGCCAAAGGATAAACAAATAGTGTGTGTGGGGGGGGGAGGGGTGGGTGGTGTGTTGGGTGGGTGTGGGGGTAATATATAGTAGAACCCAACCTCTGAAAATTTTGCAGTAGAAAACCTGCAGTTTCGGGAATCACAGGTGTCATCGAATTTGTGTTACGGCTGATTCGCTGTGTTATGAAAGTGTTTCCAAATTTATCGTTCACGCATATTTTTAGGCTGATAAATTTCGAATTAACGAATTAAATCCAAATAGTTGGGTTTGATGTTGGGGAATGATTTGTCCGGCTGGATATATTACCCTGAACTGTGCTGTCCTCTGTAACAATTTCGAGACTTACTGAAGAAAACTTTCGTCCTTTAACTGTATATTATGCCAGATACGCCGAGAGAAACATATTCTTATGGCAGTCTATACAGGCCCTTCATCAACGCATACCTTATAGTTCATAACGCATGTTATTTCCTTGCTAGAAGTTACAAATATATATCATTCGTGACATCGTTTTGTAATGTATTATGGCAGAGGGCGTCAACAGATAGCGGTCTCGTCTCATTCTCCTGATCGACATCGGATGAACTTCTTCTCAGCGTGATCGTCGTCAAGTTCGTTAAACCATTTTGCCCCGCAGTGTGGTTGTTAGTAATTCCATCTTTCTTGCCAAGCTCTATAATTATGAATGAAAAGAAACAACAAAATGCTCGGTTTGAGATAGAGCTGTGTGAGTTTATAACGCGGTTAAATATTAATCAGTTATGCCTTTATTATAATTACTTCAGCTAACCGATAAAGTTATATCAGGCAGGATATGACAAATTATTGAAGAGACCACCTATCTGCCAAGGTATGTGGTAACAGTTGACCGAGCATTATTTTGTAGTTTCAAATTGTTAGGGGGGCTCCAGCCCCTCCCCCCCCCCTTCCTCCCCCTCCCCCTCTCTCTCTTCCTCCCCTTTACACATGACACGTACATGTAATAGGAAAGTAAAGAAAGGTGTCGCTGTATGGAACACCCACAACAAAAAGTGAGTCATTTGACACATTTAAGCATAATTTTCGTGAGTCAGGTGTAAATTGACTCATTAGTAACAACCAATGAGTCTCTATTGACTCATTTATATTTCACCAGTGTGTCAATCATGAGCTGACGCATTTGCAAAATGCTTCGACTGACTCACATGGTCGTAAAAAATGAGTCAAGATCGACATAAGAGCATTTTAGAAGAAAAAAGTGAGTCAACTTGAAAGTGAGGCTGTATGCATGCGCGCGCATGCTTTCGTGACGTCATCCAAAATGCGCATTCTCGAGCCATATTTGAATTCCCGATCGACGACGCGACGTCGCCATCTTATATCTTGGATTCAGAAGAGTTTTGACTGCAGCTAGTGAAAAATTGGTACGCATAATTATTCATATGGTTTTAAACGATGATTTTTATGACTGGATTCGTGGGCTGAATCTTCTGATTATTATACAAATGATGCATGCGTTCATTTTACGATATCCGCACTCGAGTTGATGAGGCTGTGTGTAACTTAACTATAGATTCTCACTATGAACATGACAGCCAATGAAAGCGGACAAAATATACAGTTCCTCAGGAAAACAAAGGAACATCCCTTCACTGCTATTATGTAAAAATGTGTAGAACAGGTGAATATGCATGTGACACCTGTTCTACACATTTTTACATAATAGCAGTGAAGGGATGTCCCTCAGTGTCTACCTGAGGAACTGTATATTTTGTCCGCTTTCATTGTCTGTCATGTTCATAGTGTCTACTGTATCGCACGAAGCCGTGTCGAATGAAAACATGCATGATCTTGCATCATTGTTTTATACAACGAAACTCCTAGATCCTTGTTATTTGATGTAAAACGAATTAATTCAAGATTGTTTCGTGACAGTATGGGTGACAAATAAATCTCAAGTTAAGGCTTAATTTAGTGCGTACAAAGTAGATTTTTCAGATTCGGGTAGCGGGACCACCGATTACATCGCTAAAATGTGATATTTTAGGATATATTTTCCATTGCAAATGTGGACAGTGACTCTGGCATGGTATGGTATGTGTGTGATAGGCCTAGGGAGTAGGGGGGTCTATGTCATGATGCACCCACAACAAAAAGTGAGTCACCCTTACTCAAATTGATGAGTCACTGGTTTGTCCGTACAGCGAAACACTTGAAGGATCATGTGAGTCACTATGACTCGATACAAATGAGTCTTATTTATCTAAGACTCACTTCAAGTGAGTCTTTAAGACTCATTTGTATCGAGTCATAGTGACTCACCTGATCCTTCAAGTGTGTCGCTGTACGGACAAACCAGTGACTCATCAATTTGAGTAAGGGTGACTCACTTTTTGTTGTGGGTGAAGTATTGAGGGGTGTCACGTTTCGTCTGCTTTTTATGCAAGAGGCGAATTCTAAGATCTGATTTGTCGGCAATTTGAAACCCATAGGACACACTTTTTTGTCTGTTTCATTTTTTTTTAAACTTTAAAACATTAATCGTGAGTGTGTAATTTTGCTTTTCATTTAAAACGTGTGGATCTATATTACTGTTAGAAAACGTTAAGGATCGGAAAGGTGAATAGTAGTGGGCCTACCTATGTTTTCGTTGTAGTCGGTTGCATTCTCTTTCACATCAAGAGGAGGATGGTGTATGGAGATAGCGAGGTAGTAGGCCCACGATCCGAGAGCACTCCCAAGGGCTGGTCCTAAGATGGGTATCCACCACCAATGAACACCACCGGGTCTGTGATTCGAGATGGATAAAGGTTCAGAATATAACAACATTGGTGATCGTGATGATAGTGTATATAGAGAAAGTGACATAATAAGCGGGGTGACGATGATGATGATGATGATGATGATTATGGTGATGCTGCTGCTGCTGATGATGATGGTGACGATGATGACAGTGGTGGTGATGGTGATGATGATTGAGGTGGTAGTGGTGGTGATGGTGAGGATAATGATGATGATGGAGATGATGGGTGATGATGATGGTGGTGGTGGTGGTGGGCGATGGTGATTTATGTGGTGGTGGTGGTGATGGTGATGGTGATGGTGAGGATAATGGTGATGATGGGTGATGATGATGGTGGTGGTGGTGGTGATGATGGTGGTGGTGGTGGTAATGGTGATGATAATGTTGATGATTGGGATGATGATGATAATGATGGTGATGATTAAGATAATGATGATAATTGAGTCGATAATGATAATGGTAGAGGTGATGATGGTGATAACTATTAAGATGATGATGATAATGATCAGGATGATGATGATTATAAATAGGATGATGAATAATGATGATGATGATGATAATTAAGATGATGAATCTTAATTATCATCATCATCATCAGATGCTGATAATGCCGAGGAAGATGAATATGGTAAGATGATAATAGGCCCTAAGTATTGTAATGATGGTCAGGATGTTGAAGAAGACAGTAACTTTGGTTTTTATTCTACATCTCTATTTACAACTCCGATCTCAACATATTCCAAAATTTTGAAAGTCGAATTTACAACTAACTATAATCACATGACTATGTAGGCCTACTGATGATAATCTCTTTCAATTTTGACCACAATGAAAATGACTTACGTCCAGACCTCCTTGCCGTAGCCCATTGCAGCCAGAAGAAGACGTCCCGATAGGTCTATCGAAGGATTCAGAGGTGCTCCCGCATTATATCCATAGCTCATGAGGATGGTGAATACAATCAAACCAAAGAAGAAAGGTGCGAAGCTGAGAGGGGGAGGGTTGTTTCGTCGGTCCATCATCGCCCCTATAACGGCTAATAATAGCGCTGTGTTCAATACCTGGAAAATTAAAAGAATAATGCCAGTACTGCCGGGATTATAATGTACATACACTGATACTGACAGTATACAGATATACACTGTCTTGAAAGGTTCTGGTTAAAACTACGGGCAAGAGGTGACTCCAATTTAAGTACTTCTGGAGTCACCGAGGCCCATAGTTGAACTTGAGTTAACCAGTACCTCGAAAAGAAGGCAGGGTATATTTGTTTGATATCCTGCATCAAAAATATCAATTTTTTTAATTAAAATTTATTGTTTAAATTAAAAAATATCAAAACAAAAAATATAAAACTGAAACATTTAATTGATTTGTTTTTAAAGAAATTTATCATAAAATATCAACTCGCAAATAGTACTCCCAAATAGTACTTTTTCAGAACAACCATAAAATGGTTGAAATATTTCTGGTCACCTGAAGAGCTCTCAATCAATCAAGAACCAATACTTTTTTATACAGGATATAATCTGAAATATATATGTGTATGTATAGCATCATCATTCTAGTTGACAGTGCCCTCTTCTTTAATGAACACATGACAGCGCAGATGATAAGATCCAAATCCGTTCGTTTATGTCTATGCGTGATTCTTAGAAATGTTAAACTACTTCGATTTGGTATAGCCACTCAACCGAGCACATTCTGGGGAAATACGTAGATGTGTACGAAGTAAATACGGTTTGATAGATGTGATTATATTTTGTCTCGTTTAATGATTCAACGAATTGGCCCTCGAGCCTCAAGTGATCAAGAAGTAAGTGAAGCATAAAAAGGAATCTGAAGGAGTCGATTTTAATGCAAGTAAAGCGAGACGGAACAAGAAATTGGTTAAAGGAGCATTTAAGATGAAAGTAATACGTAATTACCTGCTCGAGGAACCCGGTCGTAACAGACAGGTAAGGTTGTGGGAATGTAGCAAATATACCCGCCGTCCCGTTCTCACCAAACGCTTGACGCGTTCCACCGTCGAAATGATCAAAGGCGTCTGTTGAACAATTATAAGGAAGATGAAAAATACGTACATGTAGATTCAATAAAGGCCATTGGTCCTGCTAAAAAAATCGTGAAAATTAAAAGAACTTCAGAATAATTTATCAACCTGAAGTGTAAATAGAAAGCTGATAATCACCCGACATATCACTTTGATTCTGCGACTAATTTTCTAGCATTTTGATTATACTAAACAATTAGTCATTACACATAAGCTGTTGATTGCTCTATTGTATGGCATAAAAGTTTCTTAGCTCTTTCATAAGCTCCTCAAATGTGGAAGACTGATTGCTTTAAATTCAGCGGCTAATTTTTCAACATCGGCTGTTGGTGTATAAAAAAACAGACATCATATATATATTTTTTTTCTTCTTCAATGTAACCCGCTTCCAGAAATACCTACCAAGGTCCAACACTCTTAATATAAATACTTTGCTGGTTTACATCTCCAAGTCAATTAAAATAAATATATATGTACATAAATGTCATTTTTCTAGAGTGAATTGATAAAGACTTTTATGAAAACTTTAGTGACGGATCCATTTAACACCGATACTATACTCTGAAAACTATGTCACATTACTGGTTTCTCAATTTTTTTTTTTTACACACCTTCGTAAACTCGATAGACGACCCATGCTCCGGCGAACCCGCCCGCTAGTTCGGCTAAGAAATAGAGAGGAATCCTTCTCCAAGGGAATATTCCTATAGCAGCTATTCCTATCGATAGAGCCAGGTTGACGTGGCCCCCTAAATAAATAAACACAGATATGAAGACATAATGTAACATTGTTAACCTCTCTAAACAAGTTTTATCGATTAGGCCTCTCCTGCCAGGTTTTAATTAACGCTTTGTTTACTATCATTAAACAGTTTGTTTATTCCTTTTTAAAATAATGCCATATTTTGTATGATTTTGCAGCCAAGGATTGAGCAATACGTCAGAATGAGGGGCAGAGTCAAAAGTGCCAAGGATATCCCAGGTGATCGAAAATGTTGGCGTGGTCAGTATGTTTATTCCTCTTTAAGATAATACCATATTTGTATGATTTTACAGAATAAGGGGCAAAAGTGCTTAGGATATCCTAGATAATCGACAATGTAGGCGTGGCCAGGGTATGGTGAACCCTGAGAAAAGTTATCAGTAGGACGGCAAGACCGACAGTCGAAAAAAAAGCTGCGAGACCGATTTTGTCAACCTCTATGGTTGTCGGTCTCGTTGGTTGTCGGTCTCGTAGGTTTTCGGTCTCGTGGGTTGCATTCTCGCGGGATTCAGCCTTAAAGGCCTACGTTGGTTTTACCCGACAGTCGAGAAAAAAAGCTGCGAGACCGATTTTGTCAACCTCTTTGGTTGTCGGTCTCGTTGGTTGTCGGGTCTCGTAGGTTTTCGGTCTCGTGGGTTGCATTCTCGCGGGATTCAGCCTTAAAGGCCTACGTTGGTTTTACCCGACAGTCGAAAAAAAAGCTGCGAGACCGATTTTGTCAACCTCTTTGGTTGTCGGTCTCGTGGGTTGCATTCTCGCGGGATTCAGCCTTAAATAAAGGCCTACGTTGGTTTTACCTGACACACCGAAGCCGGAGTAGATGCCGAACATGACCCCCATACCGGCGGCCAAGGCGACGTTGAATCCCGATCCAGTCCTAGATACGACATCCTGAGCGACAGCCGCATGTACGAAGGCCTTATCAAAACAAAACAGAAAATAGATCATGATACTATAATGCATCTTTTATAGTAGTACATCCAGGATTTCTGTTTTTTTTTTCAAATAATTTTAGCTTCCTCACTCCCCACCCCTCACTCCATTCTCTCTCTCTCTCTGGATAAAATATATTTCTTGGAGCATATGGACCTCCTTCACCATAAACTCGGTAAAAAAAAAGTGGGAAAACTCAATTTTGATGGATGATCTCTCTTAGGTTACTGTATTAAAGGTATAGACCAATTCTGGTCATGCGATTGCATTGTGAAAGAAACGTTGTGGAATCGATCAGAAAAGGTTGATCATCTAGCATAATATTAGTGTGTACTGCAAGGTTCTGGAATCATCAAAATGATAAGAAATTTGGCCAAGTCTTAGTAAAGTTACAAGCACTGTACACAGAAAGATGTATATGGGACTACGCGATATCTATCCAGTCCGGATAATTTACCAAATATATCAATTAGTAGGCGGTTTCCCGGCAAAATTTGTATCATAGCGTATTAGTCAAACAATAATTCTTTCACATGATTGGTAATAAGATCTTCCATTACATTTTTTGAGAGGGGCGCGTTTCCAAAACCTTTAATATACGTTATTGTATTGATATATTTATTTAAATTCGCTTTTTCTTTAATCCCCCCCCCCCCCTCGAAGCTTGCTCTTATTTATGGTTGATATATTTTTTTTTTCAGTGGCTGCCGGGCTCACGATCAATTGGGCAAAAAGAATTTCCGTTTCGGTTTAATAAAATTTGGAGTGGACTATTAGGCTATTATTATTATTATTTTATTATTATAAGATGTAAAATTTTGCACTGCGACCTCACAAAGCTTAAAAGTTTTGCTCTTTTCGCAAATGAATATTCAGACCATCGCACCCAAATGCATAGTATGATTCTTAGCAGTATTTTGGACCATAGTAAATGGAGAACAAAATATTGAAATCATCCCTGACAATGTTATCACAATAAAGGGGTCCAGGACCGGCGATCCCGGGGCGGGGGGACACGTCCCCCCTCAATTTTTTAAGGGGGGTCGTCCCCCGGAAAAATTGAAAGAGTGCAGAAAAAATGGTATATATATATAGCAAATCCTTTTAGGCTCTTGAGGGCCTGTGAAGGGGTAAACACTGCCGTCACCTTTGCCTCTCTCGTTCACTGTGCTCCTTCGTCCCTCGCATGGGCGTACTGATGGGGGGGGGGGGCATTCGCCCCCCAATAAATTTTTGTTTTTCTTACTTTTTCGTAAATTATACTTTTTATGCGTTTATAGAAAATGACAAGCGCCCAAATGTTACTGTCAGGCAAAAAAATATGCTTATTTAGAAGCCTAAATGTCAGGGCCCGTAGATCAGCGGGGCTCGGAGGCTCGAACCACACCCTCCCCCCCTCCCGACCCCGTAACTTTTTTTTGAACAATGTTGAAGAGAAATGGAAAGAAAGAAAAAAAAGCATAGTGACCTACCAGTGTCAAAAATGAGGTACAAATATATGCCTCACTGACCGTAATTAAATTCCTAAAACCCCTGGATCACACAAGGGGCCCTATAAGGCGGGCCCCTGGATGCTCATCTGACTGTAATTAAATGCCTAAAACCCGTATAAGCTTACGGGGGGCTATGCCCCTTGGACCCCACAAAGGGCCCTAAGGTGGGCCTCTGGATGCTCATTTTACCAGACTTTAATGCCTAAAACCCTAAGTTTTAGGGGGCTCCGCTCCTGGACCCATGCCCCAGTGACCTGCCAGCGTCACAAATAAGGTATCAACATATGCTCATCTGACAATAATTAAATGCTTAAACCCCTAATTTACATTCCACTCGCTTCGCTCGCTATGCTCTACCCGATCGCTAATACTTTAGCACCCCCCCCCCCCCCACACACACTTTGAATAACTTTCCGCGGGGCATGTATGTTATTATATAAGAGTGGTGGTGATGCGGATTTTAACTTCTACCCCCCCCCCCAAAAAAAAAAGGGGGGCGGTTTTGTTTATTACGCCACTGGTCCCTCGCATTTCGTGCATCCCCCCCCCCTCCCCCGGTCATGAAAAGCAATCGCTGCCCCTGTACACTGTACCATGCAATGCCTACGAAAATTATATTATATCGTTCTGAGGAGCGGTATTAAAATGTTGATGTGAAGCGTTACTTCTTACCTGTAATTTATAGTTTTCTCCTCAACCTCATAAATATTATGTGTTTATAAGAAAGTTAATTTACGAACATACATCCCTCACTATTCAAGGTCAGGAAGGGCATAGTTGCGCCATGGAATTTATAGCTCCAGGGTTGCGCTACAACATCACCGTAAAGAACATTTCTTCTTCTTCTTCTTCTTCTTCTTCTTCTTCTTCTTCTTCTTCTTCTTCTTCTTCTTCGCTATATCTCCTCCTTCTTCTTTTCCTTTCTTCCTTCTTCTTCTTCTTCTCCCTTTCTCTTCTTCTTCTTCCTTCTCTTTTTCTTCTTCCTCTTCTTCTGCTTCCTCCTCTTCTTCTTCTTCTTCCTCGTCTTCTTCTTCTCCCTTCTTCTTCTTCTCCCTTCTTCTTTTTCTTCTTCTTCTTCTTCTTTTTCTTTTTCTTCTTCTTCTTCTTCTTCTTCTTCTTTTTCTTCTTCTTCTTCCTATCTCTTCTTCTTGTTATCCCTTCTTCTTGTGGTTTTTTCGTTTGCATAAGGTTAAATCTGCCGGCGAAATATAAATTCAAAATCTCTTGTTAACTCCCCCTCCCCCCCCCCCCTTCCTCCGTTCAGCTCTGTTTGGCTATAATAACGCTTTTCTAAAAAAATACGCATAAACTTAAAAGTACGTTATAACGAGTTAACGACCCACTTTCCATACTTGCTACAACCTGGGTCGAGATAGGCAACTGAAGATAAAGTGCCCTTAGTCGAAGAGCTGCTGGCTTAATTGGGTCTCTCAAACGACGGCTAATAATAATTATGACGGATCACTCATTAAAGTTGCTCCTTGTAAAATTACAGATCAAAATTGATTATTGTCTTGCCGTCTTGAAAAGCGGTTCTTGTATTGTTCTTGAGCGAATAATCAGGAAAAGTGTTTCCTGTAGGCCTATTAAGTATTATTTGTTTGACGTACGATATGACTATTATCAGCCTCGTTCTGTTAATTCTCTTGTTCAGATCAAATTGCATTTGGCTGAACTCATCAAACCGTCAATCATGGAATCGCATGTAATTTCCGTTCCTAAAATCTATTCAAACAAACCCATCCAAGAGGATTAATAATTCGATAGAGATTGCCATAAGTAAGATCGATGACACGCAATATCATACATGTAATAAGCTCAGTGCTTGAATTTGGAATGGAAAATCAAGGCGTACATACATATTTAGCGGCGAATCAGCCAGCCGACGAACGGCGAATGAGCGGGGGGGTGGATAAGAGCACATTTATTTGTTTTTTGGGGGGTCCAGTTTTTGGGGAACATTTACACGCCTACTCAGCCGGCCGGTGAATATTAATAATAAAATAATAATATGACAAATTTATATAGCGCTCGTGACAAAAGTTTCAAAGCGCTGTACATGTACACAAATCAAAATTACTTCAAACAAAAATGAATATTACTAATGGAATTAACATTACTCAAATTTCCAAGAAAACAAAATATTACTAACATAACTTAAAGGTACTATGTCCCCATTTACAGGCCCAAAAAATGAAAAAGTTAAATTCCAACTGCATTTGAAAGATAATACTAATTTAGAACTTCCTAAAAAAGGTGGGGCTTGAAAATGTCTTCAAGTGGGAAAATAAGGACTAGTTGTCAAATCGACTTTAGGGCTATAGAGCCCAAAAGTAATAGTCTTGATTTTCCAGACAATTGTACCGAATGGTCATACGTTTTATGCTGTGAAAGATTCAATCAGTTTAATCTTGGCCATCAAAAGAAGTGGGTTATTGATGTAGACAAAATGCTCATGTACCCTTTACAACTCTTTTCATGTATATTACCAAAGAAGAAAAAAGGCCAGTCAGTCACTCAATAGTGTCTGACAGTGGAGTCTAGCAAATAAACGGGTTTCCTTGCATAATTTGAATATGAGGACACTGCTAACGTTTAAATTTCACAGATAGGACATACATGACATATTCATAATTCCTGCAAAGTTCTACAGAATTTGAGGTTGGCTGCAAAAGGGACATAGTACCTTTAAAGGAGCTACACAAAGAAAAATTCACTACAACTGATAAGTAGAACAAATTACATATGGATGGAAAGATTTTCTCTTGAAAAAACACAAATAATTTGCTGAGAAATCATATAGATATCATGGAAAGGCATAAAATGCAATTTTTCAAGACCGTTTTTAGACCCCCGAACGCCCCTGAACGTAAGCCAAACACACGAGCGTAGCGAGCTCTGAATAGTGACGTCACACATCGGACAAACAGCTCAGTACCAGAGTCGCGCGTGTATTAGTCTGCAGCTAGCCAGCCGTGTCCCGTGTGTGACGTCACAGATATTGACGCTCTACAAAGGACCGCTGAAAGCAGAAAATCTGGATCTCAAAACTAACATTTTTGAGAGTTGATTACTGCGGGCCCCAAACACATTTTGAAGAGGAGAGTTGTTGTATTTGATCAGTAAGGCTTCCCCTTCGCAACGATATGAGTTTTGCATCAATTCAAAACACTTTTGATTCTTCGTGTGTCTACTTATCATTAAAGCGGGGGGGGGGGGGGATGCTGGAGAGGAGGACCACTATTTTTTTTCTTCGGGGGGTGGGGTGAAGCTCCGTTTTAGCATGACTTTCTTTTTAACTCTCACTTTCACCTACCCCAAATAACCCTAAGTTTTTTGTTGCTGCTTTATAGTTGATAATTCATGATTAAAATGAATGGAGAGAGAGAGGGAAAGAGAGAGAGAACCACCATCATTATGCAATGGTTCAGGGTTTGTGTAACGTACATTATTTTGAAACCATTTCTTAGCGTTTCAACCCTAAAAAAAATAGCGAAACTATTTTTGAGGAAAAGCATTATACTGAACTGAATAAAGAATAATAACTTTATATTGGCTCATACTAATACTGAAACGGCCTAAAGATAATGTGGTATCGGCACAGTAAGATCGGGTATTTGTATAGAGGTATTCCAAAATGACATTCTAATAATCAACATTTTGTTCTGTTATCATATGTAATATACGCATAATACAACTGAATTGAATGGTATTTTAAATTGAATGGAACGTCTCAACTCGGTAAGCATGGCTGAGATTTGTAAAAGTTGTTTTTACAAAGAAGATTCTGGTGAATAGCAGTGTTTATTTAAACAAATATACGCATCAATTTGAATCACAATCATTATTTGTCGCTTAATCCCTTGTTTTCTTTCTCGTTTGCAAGGGGAGAAGAAGATATGTCACGTTAAAAACATCATAAAGATCAGTGTTGTATGCGTATATATTATATACACAGGCCCCGCGGAACGTTTATCAAAGTGGGAGGGGGGGGGGCAAAAGTATTTAAGATCGGGTAGAGGATAGCGAGCGTAAATGGTGGGGGGGGGTTCAGGGGGCGGAAACCCCGGAAGCTCAGAAGTTTTAGGCATTTAATTACGGTCAGAGAAGCACAAATATTTGGATGCCGCATTTATGTCACTGGCAGGTCAGGGGGGGGGGGGGCGTTTTTTGTGGTAAAATTTACGTTACTATCCTATTTTGTATTTTGTTACCGGTTTGGAAGGCTAGGGGGGGGGGGGGCGGGCGGAGAATCGGCCCGTGGATTCGCGCCTGCACGCACTATTGTACAATTTCATGTAATAAGCTCAGTGCTTGAAATTGGAATGGAAAACCAAGGCGTACATTGCCAATACAAAACTACGGGGCTTCGGAACATGGGGGCTCAGGAGGCTTGAGCCCTCCCCCTTTGACGAAACGGACTGATACCCATGAATAGATACATAATTTGGGCACTTTGGCATTAGCGTTTCTAGAAGGGTTTGGTGTCTCGCCTCAATATTTTTTTTCGCGAGGCATTTGCAGAAAATGAATGGAATAATCTCGAAGTCCATTAAAGCCCCTAAAACTCCCCAAAGCCGCCCCTCCCCCAAAAATAGAAGAGCTCCTGCACTCCGGCTCTCTTTGAGTTTGAGCACCCCTACTTGCTCCACGTCGCCCTGGTCGTCGAAATGAAAGGTCGGTGGTTACTTACCGATACAATGAACGTCGAGTAGAACTCGCAGATGAGATATCGTCCAAGCTCATTCCGAATTGTTAACGAATTCAGTATCTTCTTCTTCCAAGATATATTACCCGTTCCCATGTTTTTATCCTGTATTCCAAATAGGACCTCTCCCGTAAAACACATGAAGCAAGTATAAAGCAGTTTAATTACAATCGTATGCCCTCCGCCCGAAATGCCTGGCAACAAACAGTCAACCACTTGTAGACTATCTCGGAGATAGTCGAGGTTTGAGACATGAAGTTGAAATGATTTATCTTTGAATACTCAACCTTTAAACTACCACCATGCCCGATTATCAAGTTCGTAATGTCATGAGTGTGCTTCTACGTGATTGGTTGAATACTGGTGACGAAGCAATATGTAAATTATTAAGTTCGTAACGTCATGCGTATGCTTTTATGTGATTCGTTGAATGCTGTATGGTAACGAAGCAAAATGTAAATCAGTTCGAAGATTTTGTGGTTGTTTAGTTAGGTTGGGGAACTTGTCCTCAAACCTCCCATTTACTACGTAAATTTATATGGATCAGCGCTGTGTCATTCCCGGGAAAGCGGACTCCCCCCCCCCCCCCCACACACACACACACACACCCAATCAGGGGCGGCGATTCCGGGGAAAGGTAGAAACGTCCCCCCCTCAATTTTTTTAGGGGGGAATCGTCCCCCCGGAAAATTTGAAAAATTGCCAAAAGAAATGTATAGCAAATACTGACTACAGGCTTCAACACACTTTCAGGCTCTGGAGGCTCTTTTAAAAACTCAAATTGTTCCGACGGCTTCCTCCTAAACATGAAGTATACATTTGATAGGGATTTCGGTCCATGATCTAGATGGGGAGGGGCCCGTGGGCAAAATGAAAGCATCTAACAGCGCCCAGTGAGCACGTCTAGATGTGCTCAATTTATTTGACGAATGCGAGTGACCAAAATCGGATTCAAATCCAACAAAATAGGTTCACGTTCTCGTCTTGACTATCATTTTCCAAACGTAACCAAATTACAAATCACATTGAGCTGTTATAATCTGATTGGAAAGGCCCACAATACAAAAGAGGTATCAAAATCATGGTTAAAATCTTATATAATTTTATCCATAGGAATCTACTTGACTACTTGTCGACGTGGTACGTTGATTGAACCACGTTTCTCTTGAACCTCCAAATATGTATCTTTTTATTTTCATTTGTTAACTTTTCAACAATAATTGACATAGAAAGGGGAATCACAATTCATGTACCACGAGAGGTTGTCTTTTGTTTAAACACAATAGATCTTCCTTTACAAATGAGTATACGTGGATGTCAGCCATATACACCCCACCCCCTTAAACAGCGACGCCCCTGGATATTGCATGTCCTTGACATGTTTGTAACGTCGCTATCGTGGTTAATGCAGGCCGCGAAAAAAAATGACGAAATGGAATTAAAAAATTTAAAAAAAAACAGTAGGAAGACTGGACATCTATTGAACGTTACGGTTACCTACAACATTTAACCTTTAACTACACTGTTTTTTCATATATCTCTCTAAAACTTTAAACTTCAACATGTTTATAATCATCAAAATCTCTTCCAAAGCTACATATAGAAGGGCACTAATACCTTAATGACTCCAAATGAACATGTGATAGAAATAGCGGGTAGACCTACTTACACTGTAAGTGGCATACTCATAGCGTGCCACCCTCGAAATGGCACTTTTGGAGACGCCCGTGAATGAAATACGAGTAAAACAAGGATAACAAATAGGTAAATCTCTGCAACGCCGCATAGTTTGTTTTCTTCTAAATCGTTTATCGTTTCTCTCCAACCTTGATTTGGTCACTTTAGCTGGAAAAAAAATCGTATGAAAGAAGAAGATCGTTCACAATTTCATATCACTTTTATGGCTTTCTGTGACCAGGCGCGTACGCAGGTTTTTTTTCGAAGGGGGGGTTTTAACATTTTAAAATCGCGCCGAAAATTTCGCAACGACTCAGCCAGCCGCTGAATAAGCGGGGGGAGGGGGGGGGGGGGGGTAAGAGGACTTATTGACCGATAAATTTGACCGATCGACATTTCATTCGGTTTGGGGGGGAGGGGGTAAGGTATGTATAGCGCTCATGTCAGTCAGATTTGACCCTCCTGGCGCTCCCGATTAATACCCTGGCTTTAGCATGACTGCCATACGGCGCTCTAGCATTTCAAGGAATAAATTCCTACCACTTCAAATAGTTTTCCATTGTAATTTTACTCTAAAGATTCTATTCGTCAAATATGTTTTTGAGCTTCTAAGCCCCCACGCTCCTCCGGTTACAATAAGAGATTGCAAAATGATTTATCTTTTGGTGTATGCCAGCGCGAGCATCATTACAAATGATTTTAATCAAGGTACGTTTCCTTTCAACATTTTCCTTCCATGTGTGTCTTGGTCATGCGATTGCATTGTGAAAGAAACGTTGTGGAATCGATCAGAAAAGGTTGATCATCTAGCATCTAGCATCTGCAAGGTTCTGGAATCATCAAAATGATAAGAAATTTGGCCCATTCTTCGTAAAGTTACAAGCACTATACACAGAAAGATGTATATGGGACTACCCTATCTCTCTCACACGACCATGAGAGAAATAAATTTACCAAATATATGAATTAGTAGGCGGTTTCCCGGCAAATTTTTTATCATCATGTATTAGTCAAAACATATTCTTTCACATGATTGGTAATGGGAGCTTCCATTTCATTTTTTGAAATAGGGGCGTTACCAATACTGGTCTTTACCTTTAACCGTGTTACAAGCCCAGCCGTATGTAATATCTTATTCACCTACGATACTGTGATATGATAAAAAAAAAAAGGGGGGGGGGGTTCCAGTCCGTATATCATGGTATGACTACACATGGGGATCGAACATTGATTTGTGTGGTTTCCAGGCAAAGTCACTCTTTTGTCTCTCTCCATCTGTCTCTCTGTGTATGAAGAAATCCAGGGTCCATGAGTAAATAGACCCGAATTCACAAAGGAGGTTTGTCGACAAACCTAGGTTAATCTAGGTCATTTGACGCGTTTTTACGCGTTTTTTTTACAAACCTGGTTTAATTGTAAAAACGCATCGAAACACGAAAACCAAGATTTGTCAACAAACCTCCTTTGTGAATTCGGGCCATACCGTTTACATGATTATATACTAAGAATGAGAAGAAAAAAAGACACTAAACACAGCATCAGTTTCATAACACAATGTTTTTAATTTAGAGAAAAAACATTAGTTAGGCTGCGATCAAATAACCTTGTAGAACCGTCAAAGTAGGGTGATGATTTTGTCTTTAACGTAACACATAGGGCCTCCTTCCTACATTATCAAATAATGAAAAAAATCGTTTAGTGGCTACAGTATTAATTTTGAAGAATATTACAATAATCCCTCTTACACGTCAACATGGTCAATCTTACCATATCGTGCATAGCAAAGATCTTCTTTAAGCACAATATTTAGTTGACTAACCCTCCCCATACAAGTAAAGAAAATATTTGCCCATGAGAATGCCAAATATAATTTTAAATCTTGCAGTTCAGGCAAGAAAGATTGCAAGAGACAGAGGATATTGCTATCTATTAAGCCAATTACTAATCTCTTAATCCAGGAAATTTTTAATGATGGGCAATGTGTGTATATATCATTTTAACCCCTCCGTCTGAGTAACTTTGTGACATTTGATTTCTACTTATTTTATCAGGTTTCTCCCCCCATATGAATCTATAAAAATGAGCATTTATATCTTTCAAAAGATTTTCACCAGGATTAGGGAGGGACAGAAAAGGGTAGTTTAATTTGGATACCAACAATGACTTGACGACAGTGATTCTTCCAAGAAGAGTTAAGTATCGCCTTAACCACGATGTCATTTGACTTTTGATTTCTTTAAATTTTCATTATAATTGTGAATTATCAATTCGGGCAAATCCGTACAAAAGTCTATACCTAAATATCTGAAATAATCATCAAAAACCCAATTTAGATTTCTGTTCAAAAGAACACCATCTTTCTTGTTTTTAAATCCTCCAATCCAAATCGCATGTGTCTTCTGTATATTAACTTTTAAACCAGACATTGCATTATATTTATCTAAAATGTTTAATGCACTGTTTAATTCCATTACTGACCCGTTCAATGTTAGAAGAGTATCATCTGCATATTGAATTATTTTAAGTTGTCTACCAGGTAAGCTCAAACCAACAATGGAATCGGAATTTCTAAACAAAAGACCTAGTATTTCGGCACATAATAGAAAGATAAGAGCTGACATGGGATCTCCTTGATGACAACCTCGCTCTATTGAAAATCTTGGAGACAGGTGTCCATTGATTAATACACAGGATTGAGCATTTTTATAGAATACATTAACCCATTTTACAATAGAGGGACCAAACTTAAAAAAGTGCAATACTTTTCTAATAAAATCATGAGAAATAGAATCAAATGCTTTTTCAAAATCTATAAGCAGCAATAAACCAGGAATGTCATTAATATCAGTATACAATAATAAATCATATAACAAACGGATATTCTCTCCAATGAAGCGCCCTGACATAAATATTTGTGAAATATAATAAAGGATGATGGACCTGAATATCAGGTAAAGTGTTATAAACAAAATCCAAAATATATTTTTCCACTTTTCACTTCAGTTATAATGTCTGTTTGGGCTTTCTCGTATATTATATTAGATTATTAGCGAGGAATGTTTGTATCAAAGCGGAACGAAGTATTACCTAAATTTAAGGGTAAGAGGTCATATTTTAGGGTCACCCATTTTCACAATGTTTTTTTCTTTTTTAAAATAAAAATGAGGGGGTTCCTCCAAAACACATACACAAACAAATTGAGGGGAGTTCGACCCCCCCCCCCCCCCCCCCCCCCCCCTGCGTATGTGCCTGTCTGTGAAGAATTATCACCTTTCGAAACTTCGAAGGTTGTCAACACATTTCCATCATAGCTGACATCACAAGCCCGAGCATATTATGTTTCCTCATGCCACACGTAGACCGATACACAATGTCATTATACAGTTTCTTCATCTCGTCGTCGTCTTCTTCTTCTTCTTCTCCATCTTCTCCTTCGTGTTCTCCTTCGACAATTCAATCTCGTAGAAACCTTCTTGGATCGGTTTATATTTTCTTCTAGATGCTTTTAAATTGTCTCTCCTCCTCCCCCTTCCCCCCCCCCCCCTCTCTCTTTCTCTCTCTCTCTCTCTCTCTCTCTCTCTCTCTCTCTCTCTCTCTCAGTTTCGTGCTTCAGTTTCTTTCATGTTGTTGCGTGATTTCCGTTAATAGTCGATGATGACACACAAACGTCTATTACGAAACCACATGGTATAAGAAAATGTATAAAAATTGCTGGTATAAAAAAAAAGTTATTGGGTGCTATATATTTGCTAAAAACGACCAATTACCGAATATCGGCGTGTACTGAGGTAAGATTATGGTATTTTGGGCAACTGTGAGCTCAGTTGACTTTTTCCCGATTCCGACCAAGAAGACAGTAAAATACAAGCGCGGATTCAGGATTTTTCTATTAAAAATAGGTAGGGCCAAACAAATTGAAAATCGCGCAGACCGTTATTTCATCTCAACATCCCAATACAGCCGGCTGTCAACTTTGGGGAACTGCTTCGAGGGACATTATTATTTGCCAGGGGTGGTGGTGAGCACTAAAAATCCATTTGTTTTATTTTATTTTTTTTTATTTATTTTTTTTTATTATTATTATTATTTTTTTTTTTTTTTTTTTTTTTTTTTTTGGGGGGGGTGTTTTTTGCTCAAGTTTTATTTTGTTAGTCTTTTTAACTCGACACCCACACCCCCCCCCCCGTGCTAAAAAAAGGGTAAAATTGTGGTTATCATCTTTTATTATTCCTTTTGTTGCAAGAGGGGCCGGCGGCACCCCCCCCCCCCCCGGATCCGCCTCTGGTAATATGTTTCACGAAACCGGCAGTTCTTCTTTTTCTTCTTCGCTTTAAGTTCGTTCGTTCGTGTCTCCTTAGATCAAGATAGTTATGTAAAGTTCCTTGATTAAAATTGAATTAAATTAGATTAAGTTCTTCCATCGCCCGATTGCTGCAATGGCCGTTTCACAGACCACCGTCGCTCGTCCAGTTCGCCGACATCCTATTGAAACGCGAAGCGTTTCTATGAGATGGTTAGGGGCTAAAAACAGTGATATTATATTCCTACATGCGAATGAGTAATGAGAATAATCATTAGCAAAATAAGAAGTAACAATACAAAGTTGGAAATTTACGTGCAGCAATATTTAAAATATTTAAATGAGCGAGGAAAGAGAAGGAGAGAGAGGAGGGTGAGGGGGTAGGAAGATGGAGAAGAGAGAGAGAGAGAGAAAGAGAAAGAGGCGACAAGGGGGGGGGGGGTAAAAAAGAAGGAAAGAAGAAAAATGAACTTGGAACTGGGAACTGGGAAAAAAAGAAAAAGGAAGGAATTAGAAAGAATTGAAAAACGTGCAAAGGGAAAGCTATGTTTTGCTATTAAAGATTGATTTTATTTTTAACCAAGAATATCAAATAGCCAAACAAAAATTGGGTCGAGAAATGGGGAATTCATTTTATTTGGCCGTATAATAATAGAAACTCTGACCTTGTCCACAGATGGGCCTAGAGAGGGCGTTTTCATATTGCGCGAAATTTGAACAGTGTAAACAGTCAAGATTTGGTAAGAGCTCTCCGAATATTTTTACCCGTATTTCTTACATCATTGTGTCTAGAGTGTGAATATTATATTAAACGAAATATAAGACAGTGATTTACCTTTGTTATCTCAATCGATTTGATAAAAATGTCTGTCGGAAAGGTAAACAAAAACATGTTCTAAATGTAGACGTTTGTCCCACTCGTTAATATTCGTGTTGTGATTCGGCATGGATTTGCCTTGTCGTTTTCGGCGAGGGCGCGGTGCAGCATGCAGTGGGATTATCTTTTGTACGCTTGACATTATTTAAAGTTTTCAACATCATCTTTGGTACGCTTCATCACAATCACCAACACCATCTTCTAGTCACCAGCAGTACAAATAAACGTTTACCTAATGAATCACCAAACTAGTAGAAGATCATTTTGGGTGTGAAACAGACCCGTAAAAAGCGTAGACCTACTAGACTCTAAACTAATTTAATTAAAATACTAGGCCGTATTTACAGTAGGGGCGCTGGTCCGAGAATAAGGATCGTCTTCATAATCGAGGATCGTCTTCGTAAGAAAAATCCAAAAGCATTCTGGAGATATGCCAAAGATAGTCTGAAAACAAGAGGTGGGTTACCTGACCTCAGAAAGACAGATGGAACCTTTGCTACATCAGATGAAGAGAAAGCGGATATCTTGAACGCTTTCTTTGAGACAACCTTCACTGACGAGGACACTTCTGCTATACCAGTTCTGGAGTCTAGGCAACCTCCTGAATGCTTATCAGCACTTGACATTACTGCAGATGATGTACATCACAAACTTAGTGTGCTTTCCAAGTTCAAAAGTGCTGGACCGGATGGTATCCATCCCTGTGTTTTACATGAGACTGCAGCATCAGTGTGTATTCCATTGGCCATCATCTTTACCAAGTCATTTCAAGAAGGCAGGCTTCCCTCAGCATGGAAAATAAGCCACGTTGTTCCTGTGCACAAGAAGGGGAGCAAGTTGGATGCTAACAACTACCGCCCAATAAGCCTGACATCAGTCCCCTGTAAGATCATGGAATCTCTCATCAGAGATAAGGTGGTCGAACATCTGATGTCCCATAATCTCATCAGTGATTCTCAGCATGGTTTTGTTCCAGGTAGATCATGTGTTACACAACTGCTCCACACTCTTGAAGAATGGACTGCCTTGCTAGATCAAGGAGAAAAGGTTGATGTTGTCTACTTAGACTTTCAAAAGGCATTTGACAGCGTGCCCCACCAACGGCTGTTGTCAAAACTTGATGCTTACAAGATCCAAGGGAACTTCAAAACATGGATTGCTGATTTCCTTCATGGCCGAACACAGAGGGTGGTGGTAAATAATGCCAGATCTCAGTGGTGCAACATGAAGAGTGGGGTGCCTCAGGGCAGCGTACTCGGCCCAACACTGTTTGTTCTCTACATCAATGATCTCCCTGAGGTGTTGGACTCCACTGTAAGAATTTACGCAGATGACACCAAGGCTTTCTCATGCGTCTCTACTCCTGACCAGCGCAAACTTCTCCAAGATGACCTGTGCTCATTGACAGACTGGTCCTCAAAGTGGCAACTCCAGTTTAACGCAAGAAAATGCTGTGTTTTACATCTTGGATCTGGAGACTGTCAGGAGCGCTACACAATCAGGAGTTCAGCCTTGAGTACAGTTGGAGAGGCAAGGGATCTAGGGGTACTTGTTGATGACAAACTGAAGTTCCACAGCCATGTGTCGTATGCCATCAACAAGGCCAACAGGGTCCTGATCAGCATCAGACGTGCCTTTCAGTGTCATGACACATCCACCATTCCCAAGCTGTTTAAGGGACTAGTGCGCCCCCTCCTTGAGTACGGAAATGTAATCTGGTCGCCAAGGTACATTTCAGACGCAAAAGCTGTGGAGAGAGTACAGAAGAGAGCAACAAAGATGATCTCCACAATGAAACACCTACCTTACATAGAGAGACTTAAATGCCTGAACTTGCCATCACTTGAGTACAGGAGAAGGAGAGGAGACATGATTCAGGTGTACAAGATCATTTATGAGCATGACAGACTCAACCCTGACCACTTCTTCCAACTAGCAGACACACATACAAGAGGGCATAGTCTCAAGCTTGCAAAGCCGAGGTGTAGGACAAATGTAAGGAAGAACACATTTAGTCACAGAGTGATTGACGACTGGAACTCTCTGCCTGAAGTAGTAGTTCAGGCTCCCACCATAGACACCTTCAAATCCAGGCTTGATCGTTGCTGGAAGGAACAGTGTCATATCTCTCAATACTCAAACTGATTTCTTTAATTTCTTTGCTCCTGGGACATTGTACATGTACATGGTACATTGTCCAGTCAAGATGCAACCTCTTGCCCCTCTGCCTCCCTTAAAGAGAATTATTATTAAAGAGAATGAGTACAAGAAGATAGACCAAGAAGATAGACCAAGAAGATAGACCTGGAAGCTCGACTGCTGTCTCAGCATTCTTCCAGTATTTGCGGTAAAGGTAAAGTAAAGGTAAAGGTAAAGTAAAGTAAACACGGACTGATGCGTCCTCAAAAATAAGGAGTGTCTGCATTTTTGGAGACGTTTCATATTTTTGATCGGCACATTGGCGATGCAAAAAACAGATTCTGCAATGATTTTCTTGATGCATTTTACATTGAGATTGTACAGAGACCTTCACATTATAAGCAATAAATCCTTGGGAAGACGGACAACCTATAAAAGTAGACGGTCAACTAGGGTTATTTTCCCTTGGGGAATCCATTTTTGGCATCGCCAGCGGGCCGTTCTGTAACATGAAACCCCCAGAGCAACGTTGAAAAAAAACGTCCTCGAAAATGCAGACAACATTTATTTTTGAGGACGCATTTTGTCCTCGTTTATGAGGATATCCTTGTTTATGAGGACGATCCTCATTCTCGGACCAGCGCCCCTACTGATCTAACCCCAAGGAGCTCCGACGCAGATACCGACATCTAGCAAGAATCTACATTATATTTGTATTTTACTTTTTTTCTTCCAGAGTGAACTGTGACAGAGATGGAGTGTCATACACTGAATGAATTGAAAACTCATTTTGAGGTTAAGCTCACCAGTCTAGCAACATGCATGGATTTGGTTTCTATTGGTAAGCTGCTCTAGGCTACTCTAGATCTACTCTAAATTATTGGGATAGTTAGGCCACAAAAAGAGCCAATATCTGTACGTCACCAATTTGATAGCTCAACCATATAATTACCAGCTAATCGTGACTTTAGCATTACATGTACTTTCAAAGCTTTTTTTTTCATATATTGCATTTGATATTTACATTTGTTTGTTGGTATTGTAATCATTATTTTTAGATTTTTAAGATACCAGATAACATTTCTTGTAGTTGTAATTTCCAACTGCAAATCCATGTTCTGTGTGTTTATGTTTCTTTCACTTTCTTCTTTGAAATGGGGATGAGAAATGAATCTATATTTCCCAGGTGTAGTTGGAATATATCAGTGGTTGAGAGTTTTAGATTCACTGCACATAATTTGTTATTCTACACTTTTTGTAATTATTCTATACATGTATTTAGTTTGAATTTGTTTTTTAAAAACGAAGGTTTGAATAAAAAGAGAACTTTTTCATTCACAAAGAAGAGAATAATTTTAAAGGAGAGGGAGAGAGATTTATGGATGACCTATATTGCTAATGTACAATGTAGGGGAAAATAGGAGTTTATTTACACACACAAAATCATCATTGTTAAATGTATTTTTTGTTCACTCTGATCAGCATCGGAGCCTTATGGGGTGAGATCAGAATGCCATGAGCAGTTAAACATGATGGAAAGAGACCTATGTGATGCTGAGTCAGCTGTGGCAAGGATCAGAGAATGGGTCACAGAACACCAAGGAAAACTGCAGGCAGCACAGGTGATCATGATTATTGTGGAGTTGGTGGTGGTGGTGGTAATGATGGTAATGATGATAATGATGATGGTGTTGGTTGGTCTGGTGGTGGAAATGTTGGAGTAGTTGACAATGGTGATAATGGTGGTGTTTGGCATGTTGAGGATGACAAATAGAGATAAATATTACATTTGTTTTGATGGAGATGACAGTATTGATGCCTTTTTAAATGGCCTTTAGATTTATATGACAATGTTTTTCAGTCTTATCGTACTTGGGTGTTTGCTTCTTTTTTCTGAATCATAACACTTCATAATAATGCATCGTCATATTGCCATAAATATGAAATAGTATTTCTCTATATTATCTGTGTCATACATTTAGAATCTTATGGACTGTATAATACACTGAGACTGTCCATAAAGTATATAACGCAAATAAGAAACTAATGATTTTGCTTTTAATCATTACTTTGGTAGGTGTTACATGAAAACCTGAAAGAATTGAACAGTCGCCTCTCTCACATGCAGCACAACCTCCCAGAGAGACTCCCAGCTCATCACCACCATGTTCAAAGACCACCAAGGTAAGATTTAACTTTGCCCTAAAACAGACAGTCAGAAAGACAGGCAGACAGACAGTAATGTGTTGGTCAAACAGACTTTCAGCTCATCCCAAACATGTTCAAAGACAACCCAGACAAGATATATCTTTGCCCTATAACAGACAGTCTGAAAGACGGGCAGACAGACAGGCAGACAGACAGTTGGTCAAACAGACTTTCAGCTCATCCCAAACATGTTCAAAGACAACCCAGGCAAGATATGTCTTTGCCCTATAACAGACAGAAATAGAGACAGGCAGACAGACAGACTGACTGACTGATTGACAGGCAGACAGACAGTTGGTCAAACAGACTTTCAGCTCATCACCACCATGTTCAAAGACAACCAAGGCAAGATATCTCTTTGCCTTATACCAAACAAATTATGGATATTTCATTATGTTTTTAATAATGGTAGATTACCAGAGAATCTCTCTCTCTCTCTCTGCCTCTTCTTTCTCTTTATGTCTGTCTCTATCTCTATCTCTATCTCTCTTTGTCACTCCATCTCTCTCTCCATCTCTTTCTCTCTTTCTTTTTCTCTTCTCAACCCACAGTCAAGAAAATCATCTCCCTCTTCAATCCAAACCTTTAATTGAGAACACCAATCAGAATACAAGACAAGGAAGCTCTACGTCGACAAAGCCTGTAAAACCTCCTCCAGCACCCATCATGGATCTAGTGACTGTACCCGAGTTTGAAGATGCTCCAAAGTGAGTATGATATCAGAAGTGTAACAAGTCAAGGAGGCACCATGGCTCAGTGGTACAGCACTCTCGTAACCGTGAGGTCCAGGGTTCAAAACAAAGTTGATGTGCTAGTGCCCTTTGGTTATCCTCATTACCAAGTCCCTCTGAAAACGCAACGCAATCGGTGCCTGTTGGTCCCCCATTATCCCCTTTTTCTTATGTTAATTGAGAGCTGATTTGATGAGATAACCTACTTTCAGTGACCTTGCAGGGAGGTCTAATCCCCACTGGCCAAACTAGTGCAGACAGGCTTTAATAGTAGCAGATGTCTAGAAGTCTCTCATCTGTTCTTGTCAAGCCCGCGTAATAAAATATGAACGTGTTCCCATATCTCAAATTGTCCAGGTCGGGAGAGCCACACACATAGCAGATTTATATGTTACTCTTGGATTTTACCGTGGGATTTAGGGAGTCGTCATTATTTATCAAGTCAAAAGCATTCCAGGCAACACGTTCCTCTCTTTTTATATTCCCCTAATAATAATAATAATAATATTGGATATTTATATAGCGCACATATCCACCATGCATGGTGCTCAAGGCGCTCCAACTATTATCCCAGCTGTGCTAGGCTGCCGATTTCGGTGCTCACAGCATTCAAGGAATTCCTTCCTACTGGTACCCATTTAGCACCTGGGTGGAGAGTGGCAAATGTAGATTAACCCCTAATCTCCTCCTCCTCCTAGATACATGAAAGGACGGATGACGTACGATAACATCAACGGAGCAGTGGAAGGCTTCAACACCGCCATGGAGGTCAAGTACAGGCTGATGAAGCGCCCTCGCTCTGCGCTGAATGACAGGGACAGGAAACAGTACCAGAAATACAAGGAACAGGAGAACAAGAATACAAAAGGTAACGGCTCTTATGCCTCAGTCACTCCTTTGCGTATTTGGCTTGCGTATTGCTGCATATTTATGGCAAGCCGTCTTGAACATTTATACCTATTTCTTGATATCAAGAAATGATTTTCTGTTGTAGAGCAATGGTAATTCATGATATCAAGAATTCATTTTTTGATTTCAAGAATTCAATTCTTGATATCAAGAAATAGGAATAAATGTTAAAACAGCTTGCCATAAATACGCAGCAATATGCAAGCCAAATACGCAAAGGAGTGACTGAGGCATTACCCTGACACAATGCAGAGTTCAAGCATATTATGTTTGTGTTATAACATTGTTCCTTACTAGCCTCTTCCAGACAAATTTAACTAAACAGAAAGTTTGTGAAGTCACCATTCTGATCATGGGATAGTCAATTTGTTATCAATATTTTGATCACAACTTTTGGTGAAACAGCCCCGTGAGCAAGCTTTTTAACAAAGTAGGTGAAACATTCCTTCAAACAAATGTCATGGATACACTCCACAAATTATAACATCTGAAATAATTGATAAAATGTCAATTTAAGATTCTAGTATAAATATTTGCTTCAGATTTGGCATTCACCATTGAATGATTACTATGAAATAAGTTAGAGATTTCTTTTGTTCTCCTGATTTATTTCTATGCAGTTTTGATCACACCATGGTATTGTAAAACAAAAGTTTCTCTGATGGGTTTTGCACAAAAGCTCTTAAGTGGTATTGACCAGCTTCGTAGTAGTTGTATTTAAGCCACTTGGGCTTACAACCTACTATTCACTCTTTTTGTGCTTTTATGTTCTGAACCATCGTCGAAGCAAGATGTCCGGATTTTTGTATTCTCAAATAATGAATTATGATCATTAAAGGTATAGACCAGTTTTGGAAACGCCCCCCCCCCCCTCTCAAAAAATGAAATGGAAGCTCTTACCAATCATGTGAAAGAATATGTTTTGACTAATACGTGATGATACAAATTTTACCGGGAAACCTCGTACAAAAGATATATTTGGTTAATTATCATATCTATCCGGCCTGGATAGATATCACCTAGTCCCATATACATATTTCTGTGTACAGTGCTTGTAACTTTACCAAGACTGGGCCAAATTTCTCATCATTTTGATAAGAACCTTGCAGTACACACCAATACTTATATGCTAGATGATCAACTTTTTCTGATCGATTCCACAACATTTCTTTCACAATGCAATCGCATGACTGGTCTATACCTTTAATATTTCACATTTTCTTTTCAGGAACATTCTTTGTGACGGAGGATGACCTGCGGAGACACGGCAGCCTCAAGATGGATTCCACTGCGAGGGCAGCGCTCACCATCCTGAGGCATTGTGGGAGGATGCGAGAAATAAGGGGCGGGGGACTAATTAGATATGTAGTTATTCACTGATTCCTGAACACAATTTCATTCAAGATGACATCAAGTGAAGCATATCGTAGGGGCTTTCTCTGTATGGATAGAGCTATATTGTCAAATACAGAACATCTCTTTCAGTGCCCATAGACACACCTGCGCGCAAAGTCTATGGAGGGTAAAAATGAGGGGGCCGTTTCTCGAAACCAACTCCATGACAGTCATATCTTTGTCGCCGACCTACGGAGATGTCATGAAGTAGATAAACCGTTTCACGAAGCCATGACAGACATGGTATCGATATATCGCGATACTAGCAGCTCAAGAACATAGTCTTCGTCACGATCCATTTGATTTATCACGAATAACCCAAAACAAGTTTTGGGCTAAAATTGTTCAAAAAGAAATATATACATATAAATTCTCCTAAAATAAATAATAAATAGTGTCATTATCAAATGTAGATCATTAAACGATATGCATATTTCTGTAAAGATTGTTAAATTGAAGAAAAACCGGTGAGTGTTTTTTTTTTCGACAGTCCAATCAAAAGTTAGTTGAAGGATACCGTAATGTGATAGTTTATCAATACATACTTTTTTGTTTATTGTGACGAGGAATTTTAGGCAAAATACCTTTTCTCAGCCAGTTTTTATTCTAGAGTCTCATAAATACTCGTTATATAATTGATTTGATATTGAAAATATAATTTGGAAGAAGTAATTAGAGAGGGAATAATAAATGCACATAGGCCCCAAAAGTATGACGGTATCCTAAGAAAAGACTATGGATCAGCTATGGAAAACGGTGTGTAACATTCTTATCTCTCTTATTTATATGTTATAGTTTAATGATTTGTGATTTAATGTTTAAATTCAGCTTTTTAAAAATGTTGTATAATTTGTATTATTACTTTTTTACATTTGCATTTCGCATCCCAGAGAATTACGTACCGAACTCGTCTATATTTTTCTCAAAATGATAGTGAAACTAATCGTACATTTTGCGGCCCATGGAATAGCAACAAACTGACTTGTGATGGCGCTTTACAGCAATTAAAAAGATATGATGGGTTCGGAGCAGTGACAACTCATTGTCGCGGAAGTTGTCGCTCATCTTGGCAAAGACGGCTTCGTGAAACACTTTGCTGACAAGTTGCGTGACAGTGGCGAGATGTCGTTGATCTTGTAGTTATGACGGTTTTGAGAAACCGCCCCCTGATGCCTTCCACGAAACAAGTGCTACTAGGCAGAGTAAATGAGAGGGTCCAGTTTCACGTTAATGCCATGAATTTACCTGTCCAAAAAGATCATGGCTAAGTCAGACTCCTTCACCCAGGTCTGATCTACACTTGAACCTTTGCAGAAAGAATTATCTGGGAGTTAAAAGTAATACAGTCAAACCTGTCTATAGCGACCGCCAAAGGGAAACACAAAAAGTGGTCTTTGTAGACAGGTTCTTTAGCAGATGTTTCAATGAGAAACCATTTTCAAGGGAAACAAAAAATGTGGTTCTTGTAGACAGGTGGTCACTAAAGCAGGTTTGACGGTACAACGTTTTGGTAATATTTCAACAAGATTGGATTATGAAATTTGAAATTTGCATTACTATTGTGAAACCTAGAGTTAGAATAAGCAGCTTTGAACAAATTGGGCTCTAAAACGCTAAGGATTTCGAGAAATTAAAATATCAAATTTATAGGTGCTCCCGATAAATTTCAAATAGCACCTACAGCCATACAATGGTAGCTGCGTCCATGAAAATATTGGAATATGCAGTTCTGATATAAGAAACATTGTTTTGAGCTAAAGTAGTATCGATCCTGATATGAGAGGGAGCTATACCATATAAAGAGTTTATTATTCACAATTTCATCACTTTAGACTTGATTTCAACCACGACAACGTTCATTGAATATTGTATGATCGCATATATGCTTCCAATATGTTCATTTGAACCAAATTCATGACCCCATACCAAAACTTTGTATTTCCTTTAACTATTTAATTATTCTCTGAATGCAGTCATTATGCAGGCTAATTATGAAGGTTAGGTAATATCTCAACGTTGTGTATAAGCTTCATATATTGGTTATCAATAATTTAACAGTTTTAACCAATTATGTACACATAATTGGTAACTGCACATCTGAAAATGATGAAATGAAAATGACTTTTCTTTTAATAAAGTGACACAACTACCTAAATTTGTCATAGGCAATATTACATTCCAATTTTTTAGTTGTCCAACACTGAGTTTCATCATTAATATTCTCTAAACGAATGCAGATGTCACTGATGACATGCTGTGTTTATTATCATTTGATACATCACACAAGTTTACAGTCTGTTTGTTAGCTAATATACTAATATTGGCAATAATGACTTGTATTGAACCTTTTGAGAGGGAATGTTAAACGAATAGATCTTGTCTTAAAGCTACTGCTACGGTCACAAACGTTCGTACGAATCTCCCTTTTTTTCCCTGAATTTCCCCGAATTTCCATTGTCTGAAAATCGTTCGTTCGTAGCAGTTTGTAATGGCATTTGTGACCGACGCTTTAGTCCAAACTTGATTTTAGTTTTTGTATTTATTTGTTATTTTTGTCTTTCCTATTGAAGCTAGTCATTAAACACATATATTTTGTGAAAGGAGCTAAATTGTTTATGTATTCATATGGGAAAATAAATGTTCATTTTCAGAAATTAAAGATTCTTTTTGTGCCCGTTATGGATAACCTTAAAATCTCACATAGGATTGTGAATAGCTAAACAGTTTAAAAAAGAAATGTCATACCATTTTCATTACCTATGTGGCCTACTCAATACCTCTAAAGTACATGATTTATTGTATATTTCATATATATATTATTGATTTTTGAAAGTAAAACAGAAGTTTGGTACTGTATTAGCGAGGTTATATCTATTATGTGAGTAATTGTGCATACTCGTGTAGAGTCGTATTGCTTTCCCATACATGTATTTGTGTTTTATATCATATTTGTACATAAACAATGAACACAAATACAAAAATGTCTGAAAATGTTTAAATGATTTAAGGTACATGTATATGACTTTTTTGCTCTTGTATATCCATGAACATGTCTGTGCATTACAATTAACTCAGGATAAAAGTATTATTGGTAGTTTTAAGACTATTGATGATGAAAAGAGAGAAAATAAGTAGGGTAAGGGGAATAATCTCTCTCTATATAATTCAATTATATATGATACAATGGAGAAAGAAAGAGAGAGAGAGAACGGGTGAATTGTGACCATATGAAACTTAATGAATATATGAGATAATAAACCAAAAAGAACGTATTAACGTAAAAGAGGGAGCAAGGGGCAGAACATGTATTGAAGAAAGCCGAAATAATGAATGACTGGTTCGATTCAGAGAAGATTGATGGTTGATAAATAGAGAGAGAGAGATTTTTAATATAAATATGCTTGATATAAAGAGTGATTAGCAACAATGTTATTATGATTGCTTTAAAGCCCCACTGCACTACTTATAGCTATTTGCGCCCTCTTTATAGCAAAAATACCTAATGCCTAATCGATGACCATTGGTCCCCCGTGATCCCTTTTTTTTTATGTTAATGTCGAGGACCATGCAGGGAGGATTCCCTCCTGGCCAAACTAGTGCAGAGGGGCTTTAAAGTGAAAATAATAGTTTTCTCTTAGAGAAAAGAGTGGAGACAAGGAGAGAGAGAGAAAGAAGAAGAGCAAGAGTGTTTATCCTTTGATAAATAAAAATATGTAGAATGTTGAGTGTCTATCAATCTTAACGATGGGGGGGGGGGGGGGGCGCACGTACCTATATGATTTGTCAATGAATCCTCTACACCAAAACTAATTTCGAAATTTCAGGCTGTACCATTCCTTTTCCCGTCGGGATACTAGGTAGAAGCGTAATACCGAATGAACATGAATAAGTGCATGAAAGGGGGGGGGGGGTAATTGGCCCTTCGTAGAAAGAAAGAAATAGACAATCCGATTAAATAGGGACTACAAGTTTGAAATAAATGAACAAGAAATTAAAAAATTATGAAATTATGTTGTGTATAGGCATGCAATTATCGTTCTAATTATCGGTTCTTTTTTTGTGTGGCCGTTTCCCAATCTGATAATAGAACATATTTTTGTCTCTATGCAAGAACGATAACTTGTTTTCTCACGTTTTACTGGACTATAAGAAGAGAGTAGGAAGAATACGAGGTACTAGATGTGTTTGGGATTTGCGATTCAAGGACAAGTGTTTGCGACCAAGGTACAAATATTTGGTTATGATCAGGGAGGTGTTTTAACTCACAAGCCCTGTTATGATGCTACATTTTCCCACTTTTCTTCTACCAACTGAAGGACACACCACGAAGAAGCCCGTGATTACGTAACAGATTACCCACTTGCATGTAGAGCGCCCTGAAGTACAATGATACAATGACTGGTGGACTCGAGTCGGCTCCTTTAAGTTCAGTCATCGCAATAGTAATTCTAATTTGTTGGCAAAGCAAACAAGAGTGTTCTTTATGCTCTCGAAACAGGTTTTGAATAGTAACAAAATTGAATTGTTACAACCACTGTTTGAGTGTGGTAGCTTAGGTAGCTAGCTGACGTCATGCCCCAAAATCATGATGTCAAGTACTCGTAGGAAATAGCAAGGACTAACATATATCATCTGCATTTATATCATGTATTATTCTCGATCATTGCGGTTATGTTAAAGATGTTAAAAAAAGCAATACCAAAATCATAAGATATTAAGTAGAAATTTTTCATTTGATTTTATACAAATATTTATGTTTGTGATATTGATAAATTACGAGAATGTGTCAAATTTGGAAGCGTCCAAATATTATCGATGTAAGTAAATTCAATTAATAGCAGTAACATATACAAGCTATAAAGACACGTGTAGTTAGTTAGTTAGTTTGGTTTGTTTGTCTGGTTTTATTTCTGCGTTCGAAAAGATACAAATTCAAACTCAAATTACAAAAATTCGAATAATAAAATGAATAAAATGTTTACAAAATTAATTAAATAGAAAATCATTTCCAATAATATCATACAATAAACATGTATGAAGCATACAAATAACATAAGACATTTATAGTAAATATTTTTCAATAGTTCAATCTCTCTCTCTCTCTCTCTCTCTTTCTCTCTCCCTTCCTCTCTAACTCCCTTCCTCTGCCTCTCTCTCTGTTTCCTATATTTACATAGCATACGCCACTGTTGTGATTTATGTACGTAGAACTACATCGCCTCCGTAATTATTCTGATACATGACATTGAATAATCTGTCCCTTTGCCAATGTTTCAACTTTCCCGTTAAAGGGATAGTTGAGTTCTGTTTTCAGACTCCAAATGCCTTCAAAGTGCATGCTTATTGCACTTATTCTTATCTATGACATTTCTAGTGCCCTTTGGGACCTAAAATTGCCATGAAGGTAATTTTAGACCCCAAAATGTGTAAAAATTTAGCCAATACGATCATACCAATTTAGCTCCACTTAAAAAAAAAATACGGTGACGTTAATTAATTAATTGATTAATTAATAATAACATGGACCGGCTGGTGGTGTGTAATATAACCAACACGACAAAGCCAACCAAAAAAATCCAACATTCTTTCAAATTTGACACTCAGTTTTTTCATTATCTCACAAAAAAATATTTTGTGTAGCGCCCTCTGTAACAGAACTCAACTATCCCTTTAAACGCTCCTCGGTAATCGTGTATAGCCTAGACAGTGTATACATGTTATAAACGGAATAACCTCCTTTTCAGCTCCAGCCATTTTTATAATACAGTCTTGCAAGAATTGACAAATATCCCTGTATCATAATCATTGTAAATGTTACTAATGCACGGTTCTTAAACAAATTACATTTAATTTAGACAGAGGTGAGAAAAATCAGTAAAAATTGGTTTGAAACAACAAGTTCCAAATTGTACGATGTAGAATGTGCAGGTAGGCCCTATAGGCATTGTAACGCTCCCCAGACACTTTGGCCCGAATTCACAAAGCAAGGTTTGAGCTCAGACCAAGGTTTGAGGTCAAACCTCCTTTTGTTTCGCCAAACCTCCTTTTGTTATTTACAAACCTGGTTTGTAAATAACAAAAGGAGGTTTGGCGAAACAAAAGGAGGTTTGAGCTCAAACCCGGTCTGAGCTCAAACCTTGCTTTGTGAATTCGGGCCTTTGAAGCTGACACATGTATACATCGGTTCTTGTTTGCATAACATCGGTCTGCATTTAGGAAAGGGACTTATTCTGTTTCAGAAAAACGTGTGAGGGTATATCACATAAGTTGCCAATAAATATATAATTGTAATATTAGTACTCTATGAAGACATTGTAGTATTATGTAATATTGTCCTAGAATGACACTAATATTTCGTTTTGTATACTGAATATAATTGACAATTATCCTCAACAGCTACTAGCTCTGATCCAGCAACCGTTTATGGCTAAAAATAAAAGATCATACAAGATAAGCAAACCCCGGGTCGGTAGAGATAACTGTGGATAAAGTTCCTAGGAGTCTAGGACACGTGTAACTTACGGTGCCCAATACACCATTAATTAATTCTCTCGACTAAATGGAAAGTGAATTAACACCACATTGCCCAACTTTTGGAATTCTTAATTACGAAAATACTGTAGTTTGTATGATTTTACTCTTATACATCTGGCGAAATGGACAATCGAAAAATATGAGACATCCAGATTACAAAGAAAATAAATACCTTGCTAAATATTCCTTATGAAAATGTAGTTCGCTTGAAATCTGACATTTCTCCCAAGTGCCTTTCCAAAATGCACTCAGAAAACAAGGAAATGCAGAGAGTAGGAATTTTCTCTGAACGACAGTTTAGAACAGATTTGTACATTATATACATAATTGGACCAATATCATGTTTAGTAATAGCACCATGAAAGTCCATTGGGATTGGCTTCCATTGCGATGTAGGCCTATACAATGCGTCCCAGAAAAAAACGAAACCGAGAATTGTCGATGTTTTATCAACATTTAGTCACATTTATAATTAATAAACGTCACATATTTGGAAAGCTTAGATCCTCCTCTTTCATTTGATGCAACTCATATGATGCATATTTCACGCAAAAAGCAAAATTGACAAAAGATTTAACTCCGTTTCGTTGACAATTAGCCATGCATGAAGTCTTTCGTCTACGGCTGATTGTCAACGATATACGTAGTTAAGTCTTTTGTTAATTCCGTTTGTTGCTACGGCAGGCAGCCAGTGAAAACGAATTCGTTTAATAAAATTATGGAAATGCAAGCACTACTCTAAACAAACAGAACTTTGTCATTCCTTGCCCATTTTTCCTGATTGAGGTGTCATATGACAGAGCAGAAACTCAACTTTCTAGAAATGTGATTCTCTCTTTGAAATTCAGATACCGTCCGCCAAATGACTTTTTGGTTTCCTCTCTTCAAATTGATTTTAATTACTCATGCGTGAAATATGCATCATTATGAGTTGCATCAAATTAATGAAAGAGGAGGATCCAAGCTTTCCAAATATGTGTCATTTATTAATTATAAATGTGACTAAATTTTGATAACACATCGATAATTCTCGGTTTCGTTTTTCTGGGACGCACTGTAGAATTATCTTCATTAAAACATTATCGGCACATTAACAATAACACAAATATACTCAATCAAAAGGCATGATTTTTACCATGATAGTTTCAAGAGAAATCGTTCATACATTTTCGAAATCATTATAACAGTTAAATACAGATACACAACAGAGAGATCAGTTCAATACATATTAGTAAGATTCTTACGATCGTGTATCCCTTGTTATCCTTGTCCGGGTATTGGTCCACATAAGCATCATGTCGTCAGGTTTTAGGTTCGAAACCACTGTGAAGTGTTTAAATAACTTTACCGCTCTGTTCTTGTTTTCAACCCGCGATTCTTTGTCTACGATAAAGATGAAATCGTGATAAAGTCTAGGTATGACTCCAAGCTGCTTCAGACAGATCCCCAAGAACACATCTTCCCAAGGAAACAATTGCGTTTTGACAGCAACGTTGTATATTCCTTCGGTGAGGTCAGTCGATAGGAGATACCCTGGTCCGTTTAGATACGGGGGGTATGTGGGCAGGGGGTAGTATGTCTCTGAGATGTAGTACTTGCTGCTTGTGTTACGTATCACCGGGGCATCCATCAGCGATTCCGCCGCTGTAAATTTCACACTCGTAGCGTTCTTCAGCACCTGAAGCAGTCTGTTCTGGTGGATCATGGAATCATCGTCGATCTTCATCGTGTACCTAGCATGTCTGCAGTAGTTGGTTACCCACTTTAGTCCCATGACCGTCTTCAGGGTGAGGTTCGCGTAGCTGTCTACGAAATCCTCTTGCACGATGTCCTTGTAGGTTTCAGATTCGATATGAATGTCGTTCTGCAGGGTCATGTTATCTACCGCACCTAACAGAAAGACAGTCCGGAACACACCGGCAGAGAGAACAGGCCATCTCCGTTTGCTGCCGTATGTGTTTCGGATCAACATCCTGCGTTCCAAGTTCTTAGGAGATGTCGTCACAATGAAGATGAGAAACACTTTTAATCTCCGTCCAGTCCCCTTAGAACAGACTTTTGGTTTATGTATGTAAGCATAGTTGTGAGCATCAACGGGTTCGTCCACGTAATGTTTGTGCCTTGGTATGGTTATATCTTTGTTGTAGATAATTTC
Source organism: Strongylocentrotus droebachiensis (assembly GCA_035222895.1). NCBI lineage: Eukaryota > Metazoa > Echinodermata > Echinoidea > Camarodonta > Strongylocentrotidae > Strongylocentrotus > Strongylocentrotus droebachiensis. The sequence continues at coordinate 717,650 of JAVYIG010000173.1, read as the reverse complement.
ACCTTTTTCTGCCGTTGGCTGTTGAAGCTTTGGGTCGATAACCAACTCACTTTCATCATCCTTGGTAATCATATCCTCAGCCAGGAGATGATTCACCTCATCTATCAGCAATTGAAATTTATTCGGTTTCATCTCTTCTCGTTTAAAAGTCTTCATCACCTTGCCCGCCTGATGTCCCTTACCCTTATATCTCCCATTATGCTTCCATCCATATTCCCGCGGGGCGGGGTCCACATACCCTTCCCCATACCCGTACCTGTCAACGTCGAGGGCACGCACATGAGAGTTAAAATAATTATCGAGTGATGGATAGCTGTAGAAGATTTGGATACTGTACATGAAAATAGCACCAAGGAAGAAGGGTCCAATAGCTCGAGCCAGATGCATCCTCTTCATTATGATGCTTCCGTGATGAAGGACACAGGAACTGATCGCCAAGAAACAAATTGGCAATCCCAAATCTTTAGTACTTTCCTTGCTTTCCCTGTCAACTCGACGGTGGGTTTCCAATTAGTCTGTTAACAGTCATGAACAGAGAAACGATATAAAACAACGGTTGATTTGCCGAAAAGAGGACTATAATTTCTCCAAAATTGTCGATCGTCACCGTACAGTGTTCCCCCTTCGCCATCAAAGCACCAAATGGCGACTCGCAGATAAAATTATAGTTAAAGCGTATTTGCTCAATCCTTACAAGTAGATAGTGTTCTGATGCTAATTTATTCTGCACCCTCATAAGACATGTCAAGTAAAACACTCACTGTTTACCAACATCTAGACTCAAGAATTTCACCTTTAGACGTCTCCGCTTCATTACGTTACAGCGTCCAGATTCTGAGGGGTAAAAAAGAAAGAAATGGTAGACGGTTAACAAACAAAAGTATTGTGCACTAGATTCATTATTCTATTAAACATGCCTGACATCTAATATTAGAGAGTTTTTACATGTAAATGGGACAATTAAGGTGGAATAAATAAGTTTTAATTGCAAATTAAGGAAGTGAATAAAATGACTCTCAGTTCAAAGTCAAAATGCGACCGCAACTGGTTTCAAGAAATCAAACTAGGGTAAAACTATTTATTCCACGTATACCATAAAAATCATATTCGGTCATTGCAATGTTGACACCTTTCAAAAGATGAGAGACATGGCTACTGAAATTAGGTCCAGTCTTATTTCGAGGTGTTTGCGACCGCGTTCAATGTAGTTAAGTTCAGGATGTTGCCTAGTTTTGTTTTAATACCACGTGTATACTTTATATGTATATACATGTATACAAATTAATGATCTTTGATGATCTATGTTGCAAAATCATACCAAAGTGTTAGTCATACAGACAAGTCTGAGCAATCACGCCCTCCCCCCTCTAAGATAGGAGCCAATGGAGATTTAAAAAAAGAAGCTTTATTTCATCAAAATCTAAAAAATTTGATCATAATAAAAAATTAAAAAACGTACCACATTCCAAGAAATGTCCTTGTCATTCCTCAATCAGAGAACTTAAAATCTGAATTTTCGCCCAATATTAACTAAGCTTTGACGAAACTGGTCGAGAACGGTATTTTCTGTTTCATTTCGTATGATTACTGTTTCTCAGTTGCTGGAAGATCGAGTATCTGAGGTAGACCTCCCCGAATTAAGAGTTTATAACCGAGGAGATGCACATCTAACAAAGGGTGTGTGTTCTTTTGGTGATGGGCAGGTTGACTCACTTCCTTTTTTCGCCGCGCCCTTATCCTCTTGGTTCAGCTCTTGTGTCGCATCGGAGAAAGATTTGTCTGTTACTGTTTATTCTTCGGCTGTCATTGTTCATTTCGTTTGCTGTTGTATCTTTTGTTGGTTTGCGAATCTGCAAAAGCGGAGGTTTATGAGGATACCTTTGGGTTCTTCTGTCATAATGTTTGTCAACTTATAAATGGAGCTCGTTCTTCATTCGGTAGATGTGTGTTTAGAGGGAAGCCATACCGAGACCGCTTTGCAGAGTGAAGCTAAGAGAGAGTGGCCAGAAGAGGGCTTGTGTTTTCAAAGTAAAAGTACTCTAGAGAGATTCTCCGGCCGAGATGGATTGTTTTCATAATTTTAATTTTAACCAGACTGAGAGACCGCCGCCTCCGTTTCAGTGGGCATTGCTGGAGGAGCAAGAGTGAAATCACTTCAAAAATGCTCTTCTGGGAGCCTTCAAGGGGCAAAGGCACCAGAGGGCGCCCAGCAATGACTTACATTGACCAGTTAGAAAAAGACACCTGTCTACCAAGGCAGGAGCTCCCAAAGATCATGGAGAATAAAACTGAATGGATAAAGCTTGTCAAATCATTGCGAGTACGCTCGACCTAGTAGTAGTATATGTATACAGGATGCATGTTCAAACTTTTAAATTTGTGTCAACCACACTTCCTCTATACATCTCCGCACTCTTCCAGCAACAAAGAGCATCACATTCACTTCGATCTACATCAGCTTCTCCCTTCTCATTCCCAAATCTCGTAAACAGACTGGCTTCATATCCTTTCATTCCGTTTCCCCACGCCTATAGAACAAACTCCATACATTTATGATAAATATTACTTCACTTGAGTTCTTCAAAAACATCTGTAGACATACCTCTACAACTCTTAATTTGTCCTTAGCTAAAGGGACAGCGCCTTGTATCTTCTGGAAAAGGCGTTGTATAAATCCAATTATTATTATCATAATTATCAGTAGCATCCACCCCCTGAAATGGTGTTGTTGTTTTTTTACCTGACTGCTAAGAAAGCATAAATGCTTGTTAGTAAGTAACCAGAGGACCGATGGCTTTAGGTCCTCTCCGAGAGACCTGGTAATGAGGATTAATACCTCCTGCTCAGGAGGGCCGCATCGCCTTGGTTTCGAACCCGGGTCGTCGGATTACGAGACCACTGCATCTACCAACTGAGCTATCGCACCTCTAACTCTACGTCTCCCCCATACACCCAAAAATCACTCTCACGCCATTGAAAGTGATTTCGGGGTGATACAATTACTTGAAGAGCTGTCGTCAAATCGATTTAGTATGCAAGAAAGTAAGCCCCCTCTCCCCCCGAGCCTCTTCTGACACCAGCACATGCTGATTATCAAAGTTAACGTCTTTAGTTACTGTTCCAATGAGGAAGCGCCCCCCCTCTTAACACGCATGTGTTGTTTTCGTTATACTTCCCTGCCTGATACTATACACTGACATTTCATGGGAGGGGTGTGTGACCTCCCGCAGTCACATACACACACACACACACGCACGCAAAAGCGCACAATGGAAGAATTATGTGGAAGGGGCACGTGCCCCCCTGAATTTACGTATCGAGGGGGTCTGAGAGGGATATGTCCTTTTTAAAACAAAATTAGAACATTTTCAAACGTATAAAGAAACATACCTAGTAATGTCGAAACGACCAAATTGGTGTTACATTTGTGCGTGCCTGTCGAAAGCTATCTTCAGACGACAGCATTAAGGCCTTGAATAAAGCTACATAGTTATCCATGTTTGTGATACAGTTTCTATTTTGTAAAATGTTTACGCAGCACGATCGATCCGTCAATGGCATTTACATCGTAATCACCTCTATTGGGTTTAGTCATATCAAAAAAAAATTGTTCTAGTTTTCTTCTGAGATGTGTCTTTCTTGTTTATCATAATTATTATTTCAAGTGTGCAAACATTTTGTTTATTTTGCTTTCTATTTTTGTAAATTGCTTTATGAATATATGCACACAATTATTATACCGTATTTCTCATAATTGAGCCGGGAATGTCAATTTTGGCATTCATGGCGCATTACAAATCTGTAAGCAGACCCCCGCTCCCCGCCGTCAGAGGGCGTGGTCGTTCGAACATTAGACTCCCTTTTTTCCTCAATTGATCATGCGGATTTCTGCTCATTATGAAGCGTTAAAGAATGCATGTGCCTTTTACCATTCTCTTTCAATTTTTTTCAGGAAATCAAATGTGTGTTTCTCTTTTAATCTAATTTCAGTTATATACCATGATTACCGGTTAATGGCGATTGGCTTCTAATATTCCCGCATACACAGTTTTCGCAAAGCTTTTGATAATTATAACAAGGGATGCCATTATTCCATAAGAAAATAATTCCACAAAAATGGCAGAGGATCTTTTTGTCATTGACGATGAAAATGTTGATGTTGGATTATTTGTTTTGCTACTAGAACAATATATATCACACCTAAGTATTCCATGATTGTTTGATCATAATTTCCCCGAAAGATAATTTTCATGAAAACCGAGGGCTTTTGAACCTTTTATCCCAATTACCGCTGTAAACTCTTTCTTCTCATTCAATTGGCTCATGTTTATTCCTTCTTCTGTTTATAGATTTCGACCCTCACGTCGTTTATTTGTCTCCATGCACCCGCATTTACTTCATCCGTGTTCGGAGAACCACTGTATTCATACATTTTCTTTACAAGAAAATCAATATTTTGTATACTGCTATTATCCATGGTCCACCACGTGGAGTGAACTATTGATTTTCGACGCATGGAGATGCATGGACAATACAAGACAATAATATTTGTGTGGGGTGGGGCGAAGGAGGTCTCAGAAGAAATGTGACAAGAAGTTAGCTGAAAGTCATTTGGGGAAGCAGTACATGTTATTTAATTTGTTTTATTCTACATTTCCTTCATAAGGATATAGCTAGCTCGAATATGTTTATAAACGCCCCGGAAAGCTTCTACAATAATTATTGATAATAATAGTTAGTTCTTATACAGCGCTTTTCAGGACCGAAGGCCCTCTCAAAGCGCTTTACAGATATATTACCTATTGACCTAAACAGGAAGTTGCTTTTTGATTCGCCAATGCTGGCGACCACGTTACCATATGGTTCCTATATTAAATCGACCCATTGAGTACCAGGAGTTAGCAAAAGGTCCCAAACATTCACAAAGGTTGGCAAACGTTGGCAAATAGTTGATAATCTTCGCAACAAATGTCGCTAACATTTGCTTACAGTCGCTAATAGTCGCCAACTGTCTTTCGCAAACATTCGCTCAAATGTTGCTAAATGTCGCAAAACATCGCTAAAAGTCGCTAAATGTCGCAGAGGCGAACCCTGATTTTCACAAACATTCGTCAGAAAAGTTGGCGATTATAAATTCGCAACGTTCGTAAGCATTCGCCGCTCAGAGAGATACACCCTTAAAAGGGTAGATAAGTACATGTATATACTCGGTCACTTTTCTTGGGACAACCCTGCACGCCGATATACTTCCACAATAGATACTGCTGTATTGTACAGTCCAACAATGTGGGTTGGCTTTTTTTTTAAGGTTACGTAACCGACCATTATCGAATCCTTTTCATGGAACAGTATGGTCTCAGTGTTCTGACCCAGTGATTTTCACAACCCACTGTCCGAGTGCAACGGACGTGAATATGCATACGTGAAAGCATCTTTAAGGAATGCTCTAATTACCTCCCACCATTCAGATAAGTGACATTTTAAGGTATTAACGTGGCAAGGATCTAATCGCAATCGAGCTATCCCTGCTGGTCGTGGATGTCCTCAAACCATGCCACTATTTTGGAGTGATTCCGTAGGAATTTGATTTCATCACGACAAACCATTTTGGGGACCAAAGACTTCAAAGTCTGTCAGGAACATAAAGAAAAACAAAATTTAGACTCATAGTGGAGCATCTATCTGTTCGTCGCATCAACACATGTATAGGCATCTTTGTGAAGGATCTCCTGTTTACAGATTGTAAAGTAAGTATTATTAGTATACGACAGATTATATCGATGAATTACATTTGTATGAGTTGTATATAATATATATATATATATACAGTGCGACCCAGAAAAAACGAAACCTAGAATTAGTCGATGTTTTATCATAACTTAATCACAATTATATTTAATAAATGACACATATTTGTAAAGCTTAGATCCTCTTCTTTCATTTGATGGAACTCATATGATGCATATTTCACGCATGAGTGATTAAAAGCAATTTGAAGGAAGGAAGGAAACCAAATGTCATTTGGCGGGCGGTATCTGAATTTCGAAGAAAAATTCACATTTCTAGACAATTCAGTTTTTGCCCTATCCTATGATCCTCAATCAGGAAAAATGAGCAAGGAATAACAAAGTTCTGTTTGTTTAAAGTGTTGCTTGCATTTCCATAATTTGATTTTAAAGTTCGTTTTCACTGGCCTCCTGCCGTATACATAGCAACAAGCAGAATTAACAAAAGACTTAACTCCGTTTCGTTGAAAATCAGCCATGCATGAAGTCTTTCGTCTATGGCTGATCGTCAACGAAACGGGGTTAAGTCTTTTGTCAATTCCGTTTGTTGCTACGGCAAGCAGCCAGTGAAAACGATTTCGTTTATTAAAATTGTGGGAATGCAAGCATCACTTTAAACAAACAGAACTTTGTATATGACCGTAACATATGGAAAAAGTGATTATTCAATGCACTTTTGCCATTTTTTGAAACATATACGAATTCAACTTTGGAACGCAAACTTGTTTCTTCGTCAGTGAACATAATTATACAAAAATGAATTATTGTAAAAGAGAGTGTATTATGTTTGTGTGTATGTTTTATGTTCATTTACAGAGCCATAATAATTACGAAGTATTTCTACTACCATCGGTTGTTGTATGCACTAGAGTACGTGGCTCTCCTTTGATCAATACCACCGGGTTACATGAAATTATCATTTAAATATATATCAACTTACAAAATAGTCAATCGTGAGGTTTTATTAAGAGTTTTGATAAATGCGAGTTTAAACCCCTTATATTGGAGTACCCTTCACTATTGTGCTTATTTATTCAGATTAAGGTTCCGATTAATTTTATTAGCCAATTTGTAAATTCAGTTGCTGGCATTACATAAAGCACATGAACAACATACAATAGAAAATAATATACACAAATAGATAATACACAGTAGCAAACGTACAATGACATATTTATATGGAAACACGGATATAAATCGTTTTTACATAGTGGAATAATATAAGAAAATAGAATAAATAAATGAATGGACTTACATGTACATGACTATTGAAAAAGTAAGATTGCGTAGAATTCGAAAATAGTATTGTTATTATCTTGTATTATTATTATTTTATCATTATTTTTATCATCATCCTCATATCATTATCATTGTCATTATTATTATTGTTACTATTATTATTATTATTATCATCATCATCATTATCAACATTATTTATTACCTGCGTCATTTTTTGTCACGGTTATATAGCTGAATTCTTTCTTTTTTCCTTCATAAATTAAACGGTATATAACTAAAACTTGAAATAACTATGGTATCAAAGGGTATTATATATTTCTTTGCTCGTGATACTGTGAAATTTGGTTGAATTAGCGAAGTGGCAAGATACAGGCTTATTCAAATTGACTGGAGTTGTCCATTGAATTTACGAATAGAAAGCGGAACAAAGGAATTAAGGCATCGTGAAGTTCGAGCCTTCATAGATGTACCGCTTCCACTATGATCGCATTAGGATATATAGCAATGATGAAGGGGGTGATTAGTGATTAACATATCCAGAATCTGGGATACCTGTTTCAGTATTGTACAAACGCATTCCTGTTTCAGATATGTCACTTCGCCAGTAATCTTGCTAGCATGATTGGATATTCTCTGCAATTTCTTAGGACTGTCCTGTCTGCACCCATTTTTCATTAACTAATAATTAAATGAATATTCATATTCGAAAGTGATAGGAAACTAAACCCCTCCGATAAAGTTCGGAAACTCATGTTTGATCGAGTATATCTCTCTTGTTATGGCATAATCATAGCTATATATATTATCATATCAAAGTTTGGTTATTTTTCTTCAAAAAATATACCCTATTATTATGATTTTTCAGTTATGGAATATGCATTCCATCAAAATAAGGGGGGGGGTTAAATGTAAAAAGTTGCAAAACGCACTGCTCTTGTTCAGCTGTGCATTCTTCTTTTATTTGAAGAGTGTATATGGTGATGTGTAGTGCATCGTGCAAAACCAGTGTTTACCTGTGTATTTTAAAACTTTCACTTTTGACCCTCCCCCTTATTATAATGTGCTGCTTATTCCATGGCTGCGAAATCATAACAAATATAGTATAATTTTATAGAGGAGTGAACATACTTTCGAAAGATACTAAAATAAAAAATTATTGTCCCATGACATAAGAGATATAATTGATGAAACATAAGTTTACAAGCTTTTTTGAGGGGTAGATGACGTCACGGCCGCGTCACGGTGATAACAGTGGAAGAAAGCTTTTCTAAAATATTTGGGTAAAATATATTTGGCCTTATGAAAGTAAATACTACTTATCAATATCACGATAGGAATAAGTGCAATAACTATCATTCTTATTGATACTTTTAGAATTGCTATTAATATTGTTATTACCATGATCATGATACGATGCTACATTTCTCATTGTTTTAAATCAGGTCTTCTTTAGTAACGATGATACCCCGCCGAACTTTTGCTAAACTAGCCTGCCTCATTCTCATCGGCCCCGTATTCATCTACGGAATCGTGAAGTTCAATTACCTATTGGATGACGAGCACGAGGTCCGTCAAAGTCGTATGTCTCTCTGGAGAAAGACTGGGTATAGAGTCCAAAGTTCGAGCAGCGAGGGTGAAATATCCCCGAGTTTGAGGGGGAAGAGAAAAAGTGCATCTCGTCTGGTTTGGGACAAGACGAAGGAGAATGCGGAAGAAAAGAATATTACGAAACTTCGCAAAGAAGTGATAATGGCTCTGAAAAAGCTACATATCGCAAAGAAGGAAGTGCACCATCGAGAAGTTTTAAACAAATATCCGAATACTGGTGGAAAGCCGGGATGGAAAATTGAAAATAGTTCTGAAAACAAAGTAGGTATTGTCAATAAATTACCTGAGAGAATAGAGCACTCTGATAGGCAGAAAGACGAAATGGGCATTGATAAAATATTGGAAACCGAGGGTGAAATCGGTAATTATTTCGATGAGGAAGAGGATGATGAAGATATTGAGGATGACCCCAATCTAAATGCGGATGTTGTACGAGCTGTGCCTGTCTCACATGTAAAACGATACGTGGATGAACCTGTGGATCCACATGAATATAACTACATTTACAATCCATCTCGTCGCTGCTTCGACAAAGATGGACGACCTCGCAGTGTCTTCCTACTCCTGATGGTAGTAACCGCACCAGGACACATCCTGAGGAGGAAGGTCATCAGGAATACTTACGGAAGCGAGAAACAATGGCCCGCTCTTAAGAGAGGTGTCTTCACCACCGTGTTCCTTCTTGGAAAGACCTTCAACGACACTCAGCAGAAGATGATAGACAAAGAGGCCCACACATACGGCGACATCGTGCAGGAGGATTTCATCGACACCTACGCCAATCTCTCTCGGAAGACGGTGATGGGGTTGAAGTGGGTGACGAACCACTGTCGACATACCACTTTTGCCATGAAGATTGACGACGATTCCATGATCAACCAAGGGCGGTTCCTCTGGATCTTCAAGGATTCCTCGCTCACAAATTGGACAGCATCAGAGACAATGCTGAATGCACCTGTGTTACGTAGCACCACTAGTAAGTACTTCATCTCCGAGGAATATTACCCTGCACCAACATACCCACCGTATATGAATGGTCCTGGATATGTCATGTCTTCGGACCTGGTTGAATCGGGCTACCACATGGCTCTCAAGACACCCCTCTTCCCATGGGAAGACGTCTTCCTCGGCTCCTGCTTCAAGAAGATGGGTTTCAAACCTGTTTACCATAAACGTTTCCTGTGGATACCCAACCCTCAGTTCTTCACTTTAAACAGCGAGAGGACAATAGTCTCAGGAATACGTCCCTTCATTGTGATATCAAATCTACAACCTAACACCATGGAGTTCGTCTGGTTTATATGCAAAATTAAACTTATCAGACCGGTATGATGCCCTAATTGCGTCTTTCATTTTCAACTCAAAATGAATCCAAAGTTTCTATATTCTTATTAGTATGAAATTTCGTTTCCTTTTAATGATTTAGTTTCATTCAATACGAAATGATATCGTACTTATAGACAGATGACAGAAAAAAACTTAGTTTCTGCATGCTGATATCTGAATCACTGAATCAAATTATTTCTCATTCTCTCTCAAGAATTTCATCTAATATGACATACAAATGATGCGTTTCGGATATGCCAATAGTGTTCTTGTTTTTTCATCTGTCCTATCTCGGTATAGCTTGCCATTAAACTATCTCCCTTCGTTTGATTTGATGAGTTTGTCCTGACGACTTACTAAATGCTTCCTCAATTTGTTTTTAATTATGAACCTGAAAATTAACCGCATCTGCTTTGCATGCTTAGTTTATGTATGATATATAAAGATATTGATAATGAAAATAGAAATAATGATGATGGTAATGATAATCAGGCGCGGATCCAGGAGGGCCGAGCGGGCCTTGCCCCCCCCCCTCCCCTGGCCCAAAAAAAAAGACCGGCAAAAAAAAAGTGTTCACTAAATTTCAGCGCAATAAATTTCAAATTGATTTGAAAGTTGGGCCTCCCCCCTAAGAAATCCTGGATCCGCGCCTGATGATAATACAGATAATGATAATTTTAACGATAATAATGATCATGATAATAATAACGGTAATGACAATTATATTTAAAAAATGATGATGATAATTACAATGAAATGATAATGATAAGAGTGAGAATGAAAATGGTGATGAAGAAATGTAATTGATAATAAAGTCGTATTACCCCCCTCACAATTGGCGTAAAATTTACCGTTTATCAAAATAAAAAAAAACTTTTGCCTGTGAACAACGTCCTTATATTTTCAGTTTGGGATTTAAAGTATTATCAAGTTAGTTAAAGGGTGCAGGAATGTTAACAGTAACACGCCGTTACTTTTATTCAAATCACGTTGATGTACAATTTACTCGATAATATTGTTATATCCATATTTGTATTTGTAGTTACTAACTTACTACCAAACACTATTGGCATATTGTATCACTTATCTTGGAGCAGGACAAAAATCAAATCATTATCATGTCAAGTTTTCTAAGACCCTAAAGTAAATATGACGTCTTCTGGCGATTACTTAGAAACTCGAATGTTTGAGAATTGAAACTGAACATGTACTTGCCATTAACGATAATATGTTTTATCCTTTAATAGTTCTTTTTCCAGACAATTCTGTTTCTGGACATTCTGGTGTATCAAATCAATGTATATAACATTTCATTTTGTTTTCGTGTTGTGGGCTAATGTTTTTTTTTTAATTCAACCTTGTCATATCATGTTTATGTGAGTGTATGTCAACATGTAATTTTTTCCTTTTTTTATTTCTTCCTTTAATTTTTTTCAAATTGGTTCAAGATATTTTTAGCATTTTCTCTCAAATCAAATACATATTGTACAAATCATTCTTAAAAAAACGGGATACATTGAACATTGATATTTTGGATTTAACATAGATTGAAATAATAAAACGAAAACAAAAGTACATTTTCATAAAATGTTTAGAAAACATTTTCATATTATTTGATCGAGAATATTAAAGTAAACTTGAGATAAATGCTTTGTAACATCCCCTCCCCCCCCCCCACATACACACCCGCATGGCCACACACGCACACCCACCACATCCGTCAGGGAAGATATTTCAAAATATTTTTCATTTGTGGTGCTGCGCTTTGTGCCGATGGCGGATCGACGGATATCTTACTGTTTTAAGACATCGGCATTCAAAAGTTCGAAATGAATGCTTACCCTATTGAAATTCTAATATAAAAATTGAAACCCAAATTTTTGGTTGGTATCTTTATTAAGTTTTTAAAAGGATGATGTAATGTCATATAATCGCAGATCATGGCATTAGTGAATGCAACCATCTTTGTCAACTACATTAGTTTGTGGGTAATAGATCGTTAACCATTGTTTAGTGAAATGTGATCTACAAATTGCTCAAATGTACTTAAATGATAGTCATAAGTATATACGGGTTGCCAGAAAAAGCAGTTGTTTTTATTGCTGCATTTGATTACGCTCCTCGTCCACATTCCAATTTAATAATTGTTTGTTATTCATTGGCAGCATCTTCAAATGTTTTAATAAATGTGTTTTGTTCTTATTTATATCACATTCATGGTATTCATTCTGATTATTTGTTTATCCTTTTATAATCTGCAACCGCCGAAGGTATCCTATGTTACTTTTTTTTTTTTTTTTTTTTTTTTACATATGTTTTCGCTTAATCTAAACATTGGTGTCTAGTTGCTTAAAAAAAAAACACAATTAAACAATATACATCGTAGAAGAGAGACTGGGTGAATGAATATGACGTTGGACTGATGCGAATAGGTGTATGAATGTTAGTTATTATTTCAATTATGTCAACTTTAATATAAAATATGACTGGCGTTTTTATCGTAACTGAATTCAATAGCATAGTAAGAGATATTTGCAACAGAATTATAAAGCAGTTGGTACCCCCATTTACATTTGTGAAACAAGAGCGAGAAACAGTTCGTGGCTCGTATTGTGGAAGTACACTATAGTTAAAAATGGAACAGAATTTTTTTTTAGTAAACCGTATTTCACGTTAACTTTTTTCACCTTATTCGCATCCATTAAACAAATGAAACAAAGGTTAAGCGCAATCACAACAAAAAAAATGGAATACAGAATTCATACAAATTACATTAACTCAACATTTTCATAGAACATTAAATGAAAAGATATTATTTCTAGGAAAATAAGAAATATGACAAATATTAGTATAACCGTTACTGGCATATCCAACATAAAATCGTACCGACGTAAGACCCCTCCCCGGCTGAAGTACCATTGGAAAGGAATACAATTTAGAACGTATCTACGGAACCCACTACCATACCAATTCCTCGCTACGCTACTGAGAGTAGCACTAATATCTGTGTGTGTCCTCATTCTCTATGGAGGGTTTTAGGGAGTGTCCAGATGAGAGACGTTTTCACTTCTGTGGTGATTCCATTACCAAGAAAATGTCGTTAAAATAAGTTCAGAGAGGTATAAGTGAAGAAATCCACATAGAGCAATAGCTTCTTTAAAGAAAACAAGGGAGAATAGAGAAAGAAAGGAAGTCTTGACAAGGATTACAGACATCAAGGATAATTTGATAAAGGAGAGTATCAACGTATTGCATAATACTCGCAATAATGTTGTAAATCATGAAGAATAAAGACAGAAAAAAGCATTTCGTTAGTAAGGTCACACTGGCATGGGTGAACAATAAGTATGATAATAATAACTGAGCCAGTAACTACGGTCACAAACCGATTAGAGCATGATTACGATGCAATTACAGCCTGTAATTGTATCGTGATTATGTTTTACAGGTAGCTTCAAATAGTAGCATTTTAGTGAAATGTGTTTACAATGTACACAAAGCTCAAAATATGGAGAAGTGGAAGATTTTAATCGTATGATGATAAGAGATCTTCTCTTTATTTAGTTGGTGAGAGTTGAAGCCTCAAAAACATATCAGCATATCACATATTGAGAATGGGTCCTCCGGTGTAGAATATTCACGGTGTACACGATTCTGAAAAGCTTTCAGTTCATTTCCCTTTTGAAGCTGAAATTACGACCCCCCCCCCCCCCCCCTTATATCAAGACAGTGCTTGCTGTGCAGATTTAGGGACATACTTTCTATAACCCCTTCAACGAGTCTGCATATATTTAACACTCACTGTAAGAAAAACAACCAAAGTATGCATACATAGAAACAAAAAGTATTTGTCTTAGTGCCGCGGTTGCCTTGGACAGGAGGTAGGTTGTCTGGTATTAGAAGATTATCTGGCTACCAATTCCGATCTGAGGGGAATCCTTCTTAAAATCCTTCTTGAAAATAAATTCAGTGGTAGAGAGTTGTCGAGAGTGGCCGAGTTGTCAGTAATACGAATCTTCACATCAGCAGCACCACGCAATGAATTCACATATTCTGCATAATGTGTATGTATATCAGGTTACAACGATATTGCAGAGATCTTCACCGTTTGAATTGAACTTTTAATAGTTAGTCTCTCGTGAGGCCGTTTGTTGAGAAGAAACTTCATATTTGCGTAAACCATGCACGTTACACTAGTGATTAATTTAGTTGTTCCTTTCAACAAAAATGAATTTAACTGAAGGATACGAGTTGGTGGATGGCAAATCATTGAGGAACACACATCGTGATATCAGACACCACAGTTATCCTGATTTTGTCTTTGGAATCAAACCAAAGGTTAGTGATTTAAATAAAATTTCTGCTAAAATGTTCAGATTATGTATTAGACAATTTTATTTGTTATAGAATAAATTTTGAAAGACGATGAAATAAAAATATGTCACATAATATTCAGTCTCATCATCAAGGACGTCAATCCCGGGGGGGGGACAGGGGGACACCCCCACGACTTTTCCTAGAAGGGACATCATATCAAATGTTCCCCATGTTTTGTCAGAAAAGAAAAGGGATCACGAGCTAGGAGCAACGATTCTGTATACAAAATCTTATGAATTGGCCAAAAAGAAAGAAAAAATAGTGCCTCCCCCCTTTTATTCACTGGATGGCTGATTCGCCGCTAAATATTTCCTGACGAATTGGGCCAACAAAAAAAGAGTTATTGTGTCCTTCCCATGCTCAAGCTCGGATTGACGCCCTTGCTCATCATCCAAATATTTTTAAATCATATACTGTCCGTTAATGACAAGCAATAACAAAAACTGAATTCATTAATAATCAATGATTTATTCATTAGCGAATTGTAATTTGTTGTTTTGTTTGTCTTTTATAGAAAATGCATATTTAAATATGTTATCCACATTGTCGCTCTAGATTTTTATTTTTTTATTCATATTATTTTACCCTCTAGTTATCCATGGGCTTCCTCTCCGCCTTAGCCCGTGTCGCCTGGCCGCTCCTTCTCGTCACCATTTGCGTATATTTGTTGATACTCGTCGAGAGTTTATCCATCAAACATCAAGTGACAACTCGTCAGACAGAGCCATTCCAACTATTGCAACAAATGAATATCACACTCTCAAATAGAACGTTACTGCAAACCTCTCACGAGCAGAAAGATAAAACCGACAGCACCGAAAGAACTCCTAAATATCATCCTTCCGTAACCAAAACTAAGGAGAACATGACCTACAACGGTGGAAATGGATTATATCTGAATGAACCCGTCGATAAACACGAATACAAATACATTCATAATCCATATGTATTCTGCAGAAAGAAGGACTCGGAGCCCAAACCCATCTTTTTGCTTATAATGATTCCTACGGCACCAAAGAATATTATACGACGAAATGTCCTCCGTGGAATTTATAGGGCTGAAAATGCATGGCCGCGATTAAGTAAAGGCGCTATTGAGGCTGTGTTTTTACTTGGAAAGACAGACAATAGGACACTACAAAGTAACATTGATAGAGAGTCTGAACTTCATGGTGATATCGTTCAGGAGGACTTCGTTGACTCCTACAAAAACCTGACGATAAAGACGGTCATGGGACTCAAGTGGATGACCAACCATTGCCGTCATGCAAGCTACGTCATCAAATGCGATGACGATTCCGTTATTATTCAAGTGAGGTTTTTCGCAGCTTTCTTAAACTCACCAACGACAAACTGGGCGGCTGGAAACGCTCTCTTGGACTCACCGGTAGCACGAAACACAAGCGAAAAGTTCTTCCTTCCGAAAGACTTCTACCCTTTCCCGACCTATCCTCCTTATCTTAATGGTCCTGCGTACATCTTATCTACTGATCTTGTGGAACGCATCTACAAAGTTGCCATCGCCACACCTCTCTTTCCGTGGGAGGACGTCTTCATCGGACTGTGCCTTCAGATACTCGGAGTAGTGCCATACAATGTCGATACATTTTTAATGTTAGCTCCTAAGCACTGGCCTGTTAGTTTCAAGGAGAACGGACTTGAACCATTTGGGGTTAAGACATACTCGGTGATTTCCAACATTGAACCAGCATACATACCGATGATTTGGGAAGCTGGTCGACTTACTTTTAAGAAATATTGATCAATATCTGTTTTGTTATATAGAGACTTCATTTACAGCTCTGGCATTCGTTATAAATCTCTACACAAACAACCATGTTTGAAAGATACATAAGAGTAATAAAGAGTTCCGTGTCAGTGGTGAAGGCGGGGTGTTGGTAGACAAGTCGAATTATTAAAGCATGATCTTTCAAGGAATTGTGTCATGTCTCTGATCTATCGTGGTGAAGTACATGTATTGTATATTGTGAATTTACCAGATAAACATTGTACACGTACTGTTAATTCTAATACAGTTACTTACATTCATAAATTCCATAGTATAGCTGTTTACACAAAAATGTACATGTTGCTTTATTAATAATTTGTCGTCGCTAATGAGACAACTTACCAGCTGGTAATAAGAAATTATCGACAATATAATTTTTTTTTTCAGACGGGCGGTCGAATATATTGTTGTTGATTGAATACAAATCACAATCAGATACGGATGTATTATAATTGTGTGCGAATTCTAAGAAGCAAAACGAGAGAGGTCTAAGATTGAAAACATAGAAGTTATACCTGATCACATTTAATGCTATAATAATTGACTTTAAAAAAACATAATAATGTGAAGTTACCACGAACAATCATAACTCATCCAGGTTTGTTTTCATCCTATTATCTAGAGTGTTACCAAGAAAAAAAATATGCGAGAGAAATGTTCCTTTCGTTACTACCGAAATACATCTTTACCAATTTCACCGTAAATATAGTTCTCACATTGATTTTGTATGGTCCGATTCTATTAACCTGGTTTTTATGTGGATACAGTGAGAGATGTGGTTACGCTATTTTTGTATAGCACATACACATTCATCACTGGACTCATTCCCTTTCTCTCTCTCTCTCTCTCTCTCTCTCCCTCTTTCGCCCCCCTCTCTCTCTCTCTCTCTCTCTCCTTTTTTTTCTCTCTCTCTCTCTCTTTCTCTCTGAAGGTGCCATTTCTGTCGACGTTTGCGATCATGCTTTTCCACAACTCTCTGTATCTAGCCTTCACCATAGCATGCATGAACTCCATTCCCTGGTCTATTTCACGTACTCCGCCTTTCTCAAGTCATCTCTGCAGAATTGTCCATTCGTAGTACTCTTCATATTCCTCTTTCCTGTAAATGCCAGACTCTCCAAACCACCGTTTTCACATCACTGGACAGCGTATGTAAAGTGGTAATTCAAATCACGATTGTCTTGGACAGACACTAGCGCACGGAAGGGGCATAGGGGGCTGCAGCCCCCGATAACTTCAATAATTGCAATTCTTATAATTTCCAATTTTCAGGCAACCACATCGCTACATACGATTATATTCGGACAGTCAGGGTGAGACTTGTAAGTTCTCTATTTCTACGCCTTGCGGACAAAGTCTAGACTGGTGGATACCATCGATGAGTACAAATCATTCGTGGATCACGCCCTCTTCGTCTTCCAGCCAGCTTCATGCAGATTGGAAAGGGAGTACCTCGCGAATAACATAACACCGGCCGAGACATCCATTTCCTGGACAATTGTATTGTATTAGTGCTTTCATTGAGCACGGTCATTCAAGCCTATAAGGTCCCTTTCTATTTACCCTCTCTACTCTCTACCCTCTCCCATTATATCAAAATAAATTGCATATGTACACTTCAGTCACATAAGACACGAATGCCATATGAGTAAACTACTTAAAATCTTCACGTGGAGATGAGATCGAGCAAAGCAGGCAGAGATTGAAAAAGAAGAAGAAAAAAAACGTCTGCAAATCCGTGAGACTTCTACTGTAGATCCGCCTCTCTGTCTCTCTGTGATTCGAGATCAGGATTTTATCAAAATGAATTTGGCAGAACGGGGTTTGTTGCGATATGGAAGTTTGTTTAACAAAAACAGGAGTAAGAGATCAGACACAATGCCAGCTGTTAATGGATGTTTGGGAAAAACGACGGATCGGGTAAGGAGCTGGCTTCGTTTATTTTCGTTAGTAGTTCGACAACAGTAACTGTTTGTATTGATCCTTTAACATGAGTTGTGCAGAAGGGGGAAGAGTATTTTTTTAACATAATTATGCTGCAAAATATTGATAGTTTACTGTCTTGTTAAGATCACTTCGCAAGAATACCCAAAATGACTAGTTGTTTCAAATAAACTGAGCATGTGAAGATATGAATTAGTCCAGCGTTTTTTAACCGGGGTTTTTTAAGTGTGGTGTCCAACTTAGACTTTGGTCAAGGGTTACGCCTAAATATTTGATCTCGGTAACATTCTCAAGATAGTCTCGTCCATGACAGATTTTCAAAATTTGGTTCTTAGTTTTATGTTTCGTTCCAAAGACCATCACTTTAGTTTTCTTTGCATTTATTTCCATAATTATTTATTTCAAACCATTTACGCAGTAAATCATAATATTTTTGTAGTTTCTTCCTTTACAAAACAGTGCCGTGTCATCAGCGTACAGAGCAATTTGGTTTGTTTACTAAATTTCAAGTTACACATATCATTAAGAAATAAGCAAAAAAATGAGACCCTTGGGGCACACCAGAGTAAATCTGTAGAAAATTGCTTGGACACCTTGAAATGAGACGCATTGTTGCCTATTCGTTAGGATGAAGAGAACCAGTCTAATTCAACAGAATTAATACCATAATATGGCATTTTTAATAACAATCTTTCGTGAGATATAACATCAAACGCCTTTTTGAGATGAAGGAATATCGCCCCTGTTATCAAACCACTGTCAATATTGTTTAACAAGTAATCGGTTATTTCAATTAGACAAGTCGCAGTTGAATGCTTTGGGCGAAAACCCGATTGGCGCTGAGATAGCAGTTTGTATTCTTGGAGATACTCATAAAGCTGGGCATGGACTGCCTTTTCAAGTATCTTTGACAGACAGGACAATAAAGAAATTGGCCTATAATTGCCAATGTCACTTTTTTCACTACTTTTTGGTACTGGAATAATCTTGGCTCTTTTGAAATCACTTGGGAAGCATCCTGAGCTTAGAGATTTGTTAAAGACTATTGAAAGTGGTTCAGCAATAAAATGGGCAGCGATTTTCAATAATCTTGGATGTAAGTCATCCAGACCAACAGCTTTGTTATCATCAATTTTCCCAAGTTCTCTTTTTACAAACCCTTTTTCCAGCCCTTTGATAATTAATTCAAGGAATTAAAACTCTGTTGGTTAAGAGGGGAATGTCGTTTTCCAACACTAACAAACAATTCATTGAATGACGTTGCAATTTCTACCTTATCTAAAGTCATATGAGTTCCTGTGTTAATATTCGGATTAACTGAAACCTTTTTCTTCGGGAGTAATTTTTTCAGGACTTTCCACGAATTTTGCAATTTGTTTGCACATTGTTGAAATTTGTTTCGAAAAAAAGTCCTTTTTCAGCTTTTTATTTAAGATATTTACTTTATTTCTGAGATATTTATATTTATTCCAAAGTTCATTGATTTCCTGACCTGCTTCTGCTGAGTTTTTAAGTTTGTCAAACTTTCTTTTATAATAGTCACGATCCCTTGATAGAGCCAGGTATTCAGTTGTAATCCAGGGAGACCCATTCAGTTTCTTTCTTACTGTAACATGGGGAGCATGTTTATCAGCTAATGCCTTGAATGCTTCACTGAATTTCTCCCAGCAATACTCTACGTCCTCTTCGGACGATAATAGATAATTCCATTGTATGTTACATTAGGTCTTCGACAAAATCTTCGACGACAAAATGCCTAAACGATCTAAATGAAAAGATTTCGGGCTTAGCTTTTGGGGTATTATGTCCAAGGATCAAATAGACTAGGGAGTGGTCACTTAGTCCAATTGAAATTGTTCCAGATTGCTTTATATTGGATAGCATTGAACTAGAAACACAAATAACGTCAATTAAAGTACTGCTGAAAGGGGTTATTCTTGTTGGTTCTCGGATAAGCTGAGTTAACTGAAAGGTGGAACAAAGTTCATGCATCTTATTTGAAAGGGTATTTTTAGTCAGCATATTGGAGTTAAAGTCACCGAGTACTATAGCATTATTTGTAAAAGAAAATACTTGGTCTAGGTTTGATTCTAGGCTTTTTAAAAAGGATATACATGTAGGTTTGCGATATACGACACCTACAAAAAAATGGTAATCGATTTCTAACCCTCAATTCAAACCACATTATTTCCAAATCGTCTTTTTCAAGATCACGTCTTGTAACATATCCTATATTATTTCTTATGTAACACCCAACTACTCCACCTCGACTACGTCCATCTCTTCTTTCGAAGATGTAACCTAGGCTAAGTTTAGTTAAGTATTTATTTATTTATTTATTTATTTCGTTTTATTTCAACAGGGTAGCCCCATCAGTAGTTGGGGGCCCTGCATAACATAAAATACATATATAGACATAGACATACATATACATGAAAACATCATCACATGGTGAGTAGTAAACATACCAGAAAGAATTACAGATTTAATCTAAAATGTAAATTTAAACTCAGCAAGTAAACAAACAAAAATCCACAAAAAGAAATCAAGTCAAATAAAAATCAAGTCATCAAGTAAATCATTCATAAACAAATTTTGAAAAAGAAAAACTATTATATTGAGGTGACAGTGTGTCTAAACATAATTATTTGTAATTTGTAGGATATTTATGAGAAATACAGTGATCTGCAATTGGTAATTTACTAAACATTGAAGTTTGTGATAGAGGCTACTTATTTGCGAGTACTTGGGTTATATTTACATTTTTCTAAAATAACTGGTGCAAAATGACTGCTTAGTTTGTGCATTCCGTACCTCACTAGGGAGGTTGTTCCATGTCATTGCACCCTCAAAGGAAAAGGCCCTTCTACCATTTTCAGTTTTAACTTTGGGGACGTTTTAACTTTAAGTATGTAGGTTCAATCCAACACAGAAAAAGTAGGTAGGTGTTACTCGGTTGAAGTCTTGTGCTCATCTGCTTTGGGCTTTGCCCAGCCCTGATTGATTATTTATCTTCTAATTTGCACATCTTATATTCAAATCAACTCTAAAATAACAATGACTGAGAACATAATTATTCATAAGGAAAGGTCCAATCACATTGGAGAGTGTACAACATAAATATTCAATAGCTCAATCAACCAATGGGGAAAGGGATAGTATATACCAAAAAAATGTAAGGTGAAGCATAGAAAGAAGGTAATCTATAACAATAGAAGAAAAGAGTCAACTTGGGAATATACAGCATGAAGGAGGAATAATGATAACAGAAGCAAGAGGGAGCAACGTTAATGAGAGTATTTCTGATAGGCTATGGTACAGGTGGAACTGATGTTACAAGAGGTGAACTCTGGCTTGGAGAAAAGTAAACAAAGTAAAGCCTCGCTGGATGTAAACAGAATCTAATTGTGTACAAAATAGTTCACCACATTAACAAAATAGTAGGAATAAAATCTTGTGAAACTAAAACATTGGAAACTACTCTGTATTTTCATGAAGAAATCACATTTAAAAAAGGTTATCTTTCTTCCTCGCTGGCTTCGCTTGCTCGCAAAGTTTAGAAACAGGATCATTTTAAGCAGAGAAGTGCCCGAATACCTCCATATTGTGGCAACAGAGAGATATTGTCACCTCAAGATTAAATCGAATTTGCATTTTGACCACGCTTGTTCGCTTCATTCTCTCACAACATTTAGAAACAGGATAATTCTGGGCAACGAGTTGTTCGAATATCTTTATATTTTTGTATCGAGGTGACTGAATATATGATATTCGTATTCATGTCAATATTCGGCAGCAAGGTGTGGTTTTGATGACAAAATGATATTTTGACGATATCAAATTAAATGGCGAAGTTACCACCAATTGTAAGATTTGATTGATTCATACTATGTAGAAATCAAATTCCCCAGAATTTAGCAACGCCACCTATTTCACTTCAAATCAACCAGAAGGTTGCTCAAACACATGCCATGCTATCCAAATATACCAATCGTCAGGGATGGTAGTTTTACAGAGTAAAAACATATTTAAATATTGATTTAAAAATATAAATATTTTCTGCTCCTTTTATGTAACTAAATATCGACCATCTTAGATGCAAAACAAATATACAACTGATATTCAATAGTATTCTAGTCTCTAATATGATTTTGAAATAATTTGGCATCAGCTGTATGAAGATTTACTTCAAATCGTGTCAAAATAAATATGCGTACGCCAGCTACTGAAGTGATTTTACAACACGTGCCTGGATGGTGGAATTTCCAACTTTAACCCTGTACTCTGCTCCGCTTCCCCTATTCTAACCTAAACTGAACTGATCGAATCCTTAGCCTTAACCCAATATCTTTGACGAAAGACAGCCGGAAGCTTATAGCGCCGCATCACCAATGGAATACAACTCTTTTGTCATACTATTTTGAACGCTTCCTTTAATCATAATTATAACGTATAACTATAATTATGATTACAAATACTACTATTAAGATAGTAGATCTGGTATATTTTGTATAATCTATATTTTGTATAATCTATAATCTATAATTGATATCTTTGTTTTTCTTTCTTCATTAGGTGTCGATTCGAGCGATTTCCTGTTTCGGTCGTCTTGCTTTGCCCGTCCTGGTCGTCACCATTTTAGTCTATTGTTGGCTAGCCGTCAAGGGTGTATCCTATGTGCATCATGTTTCATTACGACATAGTCATAGACCTACGACCTCAGTCCGGGAACGGGAAAACACTACCCTTTTATGTACGCGTCAGGAAGATTCTAAAGAAATAAATATTTGTATATCTGAGAGCAATGGGCATGCAGCAATTACAAACGAAAACAATGCTGATCAAAACGTATCGCCGTCAGATCTAAAAGGAGCCAATGGAAACGAAAATGGTTCGTATTTTACTGACCCGATTGATAAACATGATTACAAGTACATTCATAATCCGAAATCGTTATGCAAGAAGAACATTATTGAACCTATAAAACAAATTTTTCTTCTCATCATGATTATTTCGGCACCTGAGAAGGTGGGACAGCGAAACATCATTCGCTCGAGTTACGGAAACGAAAAGAATTGGGAAGCATTTGCGAAGCACAACTTGACCGTCCTATCCGTCTTTTTACTGGGCAAGACGAATAATGCGACACTGCAAATGGACATCGACAAGCAGGCTTATCTTCATGACGACATCGTACAAGAAGACTTCGTTGACTCCTACGAGAACCTGACGATAAAGACGGTCATGGGACTGAAGTGGGTGACCAATCACTGCCGTCATGCAACCTACGTCATCAAATTGGTTGACACCGCTGTAATCATCCAAACCAAGTTATATCAGCGGTGGTTATATACGGCTTTAATCGATGTCCCGAAGACCACATGGGCGGCTGGACAAGTTCGTCTGAACGCACAGGTGTTCCGCAACACCGATGACAAGTTCTGCATATCCAAGGACTTCTACGCCTTCCCGACTTACCCTCCCTATCTGGA
Source organism: Strongylocentrotus droebachiensis (assembly GCA_035222895.1). NCBI lineage: Eukaryota > Metazoa > Echinodermata > Echinoidea > Camarodonta > Strongylocentrotidae > Strongylocentrotus > Strongylocentrotus droebachiensis. Next base: position 694,089 of record JAVYIG010000173.1, on the reverse strand, counting down.
TGGACAAGGGTACGTCTTATCGACTGACTTGGTGGAAGCCATCTACAATGTCGCCATCACCACACCCCTCTTTCCAATCGAGGACATCTTTATTGGGATGTGTCTGCAAAAACTCGATGTAGTGCCAACCAACATCAACAACTTCGTATAAAATATGCCCCACGAGACTGGCCTGTTGATTTCGCAAAGAATGGGTGTTAGATTCAACAGGTTAACATTTCTCTGTAATATCCAATCTCGAGCCACACCAAATCACTATGATTTGGGAAATAGTAGAATGAAACTGAGATTACTGTGCATCTGTAAATGTTGAACCGACTATACTTAAATATATTCTTATGGAAAACTATAGGTATACAATTTTAAATTGATAACTTGCTGGTTTTAAGAATGGAGTTTCCGCCTGTGTCATATAATATGATCAACCTAGACAAATAATTTAAGATAGAGAGAGGATGATCTTGTGTTTGTGTCACTGACATTTTTTTTAACAACAGGGTTAAATAAAGTGAAAGAAAATTAAAGTGAAAACTATATAAATATAAAAGATATAAACCTTATCTAGGCCTATAATTATCTAAATTTATTGAATGCAATAATACCACTTGCGTATAACTATTTCAAACGTAACGGCATGTTATGACGATTAACGGTATTTTTCTATTAAAATTGTTGATGATTAAGAGGCTTTTTCTTCATGTATCGGGTTGTACGGAGGTTATATCTACTAAAGCTAAATAGGCATGAAGCACAATGTGATTGAGAGCAGAGAATGACAGATAATTTAAGTGGAATCATACAAAATCACTTCACATGGGCAGCAATCTGGAGCTTAAGAGCTCATGCTATATACATTTTGTTGTACATGGCGAATATTGGCGAGTAAAATTTCCTAACAACAATTCTAAGTAATACAGTGCGTCCCATAAAAAAACGAAACCGAGAGTTATCGATGTTTTATCATAACTTAATCACAATTATAATTAATAAATGACACATATTTGTAAAGCTTAGATCCTCCTCTTTCAATTGATATTTCACGCATGAGTGATTAAAAACAATTTGAAGAGAGGGTACCAAAGAGTCATTCGGCGGACGGTATCTGAATTTCAAAGAGAAAATCACATTTCTAGAATTTCATTTTCTGCCCTTTCGTGACACCTCAATCAGGAAAAATGAGGCAGGAATAAAATAAAAAAAGTTCTGTTTGTTTAAAGTAATGCTTGCATTTCCATAATTTGATTAAGCAAATCCGTTTTCACTGGCTGCCTGTCGTAGGAACAAACAGAGTTGCCAAAAGACTTAACTCCGTTTCGTTGACGATCAGCCATGCACAAAGAAGACGAAAGACGAAAACAACAAAAACAATAAGATACACTGAAAGACGAAATTAAATAAAAGGTTGATGTTTAAAGGTAATACAAAGTTTTGGGAAATTTTGAAAATTGGGTGGATAGTGATTCTTTACAATTTTGATATATTTGGATGCCCCTGTAGATGTATTATAAGCACTAGAAGAATTAGCCCCTGAAACACTTCTGCTTTCGAGAAATATTGAATATAAAAATTTACCGGTGCTCCCGGTAAATTTTGATAAATTTCAATTAGCGCCTGCTGCCGTACAATGGTAGCTGCGACCATAAAAATCTAAGAATAAGTAGATGTGATATATGATTTCCAAACGGCAATAGCTAATCGGTCGATTTTAGTCAAGAAACGTCGTTGTATAGCTTAATTAATATCTTGACCTTGAGAGGGGGCTATACAACATAACGAGTGTATTATTTAGTGGTTATTCGAAATGAACAAAAATTAAAAGGTATTTTGATAGGCAATATACAGACGAAGATAGTAATGTATGCGGACGACTGTTCAATTTTTTTGAAAGACACAGAAGATATGAAAATCTTAGAAAAAATATTAGAATCCTTCTCTCACGTATCTGGATTAAAAATTAATAGGGACAAAACACAAATTATGAAGCTTGGTTCTTCTAGTCACAGTAATGAAAATTTGACCGGTATAACATTGGGTAAGATGGTTTCTCTGGTAAAAGTTCTTGGAATATACTTCTCTTTGGATATTAATGTTAAAGAAGAAATTAATTATAAGGAAATATTAAGCAAAATAAAAAGATTGTTAGGGTGGTGGAAGCAACGGGATTTAACACTTTTTGGGAAAATTCAATTGGTTAAAGTTTTTGCAATCTCTAAATTGCTATATGTGTCTTCTATAATGTCGGTACCACCAAGTGTTTTCAAAGAAGTTGAAAAGATATGTTTCAATTTTATATGGAATGGACATGATAAGATAAAAAGGAATATTTTATATTTGAATTATGATAAAGGGGGTTTGAAAATGTTGAATTTCAAGTACATGATCTATGCACAGCGTGTAGTGTGGATTAAGAAACTGCTTGGTGGCAATAATGACATGGAATGGAAACAATTTTTCGAATATATATTCAGAACGGTAGGAGGAAAGTTAATATTTTTTTGCAATTATAATCCCAAAACAATCAATATTAAGGCACCCAATCTATACTTGGATTTTTTGAACATCTGGAATTATCTAAAGGAGAAGGAATATATTGTAAAAGAAACACATAATGAAAATCAAATTATCTTTAACAATACTTTTATTGAAGGTAGGATAATTCCTTTTAATGCAAAATTATTTCATGTGAACATTTTTCAAGTTAAACATTTGACGGACGCAGAAGGTGATATGAGATCAGGGGACTATTTCATAAGGAAAGGTCTTAATGTAGACGATCTGTTTTTGCTTAATGATCTATACACCAAATTGCCAGCTGCCTGGAAGATTAAGAGAAATTGCAGAGGGAGAGATGATACTCTAAATGACACTGTTGATCTTTCCAACATTAACTTTATCATTAACAAAACAATATATTCTTTTGAGTCTGTCTCTTCCAAAATGCTCTATAACATTTTTATTGCTATAATACAAGATGCATTTGCTTTTAAACATCCAGAGGTAATAGCTTTAAATTTAGATAAGTCGGAAACTACAACATGTTTCTCAATCCCCAGATTTTCCACTCTAGATGGGAAGTTAAGGGAATTTCAGTATAAACTTTTACATAACATCATATTTTGTAGTGATAAATTGTATCTTTTTGGTTTAACACAGTCAAATTTATGTTCCTTTTGTAGAAAAGAAGTAGAAACCTATCGTCATATCTTCTTTGAATGTTCTGAAGGGACCAGAATATGGAATGAGATGGGAAACAGTTTAAAGATGTTTCAGTTTCTTAATATGCAATGGATTGATGTGTTGCTTGGTTTCAGAAAAAATATGAAAGATAATATATTGTTAAATCATGTATTGATTATGGTCAAATATATGATTTACAGTAATCGTAAAAATGGAAAGTTCCCAACTAGTAAAGAAATATGTAAGGCTGTAGAGAACTCAAAAAAAGTTGAACATGAAAAAGCAAAATTAAAGGACAAACTGCCAATACATTATCAAAAATGGGAAAATTGTACCCCTTAAGGCAGGGGAACTGATTGTATATATATTGTAATTCCTGTTTCCTGTTCACTCACTCACTTTCCCATCGATCCGGAAATTTATCTGCTATCGTGTTTGCTTGTTTTTTTATATTTCATATTTATATATTTTTTAAATAACGGTATAGTTACAGACCTCCACTGATACAAGACACTTATATAGTTATAATGAAAAATGCACCGTATTATTATATGTAAATATAGCAAATTTTGTCATCATGGGTTATGAAGCAGCACCTTCACCTTATACTTTTTGTTTATAAAAGAAAATCTTTGTTCAGATTGCTTAATTTATATTGAACTAATTAATTTGCATATTATGTTGTAAAAATTGTTCCTTTTTATAATGTTGTATTCAAGTATTACCGTCACCTTTTCCTTTTTTAAAGGAATTGGAGCACATTCTGTACACTTGTTTGAATGTGTACTATATTAGTTTGGATACTTATGGAAAATATTTTTTAAATATGTCTGTGTTTATAATGTATGAGACAATGTACTACATGTATGTTTATACTGTAAGAACAGTTGTGTTCCTATTCATCATTTTGTATAATTATGAAGATCTGAATAAAGGCAAAAAAGCTTTAAAAAAAAATAAAAAAAATTACAATTTCATAACTTTAGACACGATTTCAACTGCGACAACGAGCACTGAATATTGTAGGATCGCATATGCTTCCAATATATTCATTTGAACCAAATTCATGAGCCCATACCAAAACTTTGTATTACCTTTAAAGACACTAGAAGTTTATGCCATTAAAAATTGTGTTTTTTGTGAATGTATATTCATATTTTCATTCGGAGATCTGACGCGACCAGAGATTCTCGCCGGGACACCGGCCCACCGGATCCAGGATTCTTCGACATGATGTGGTGGGAGGGGATGAAAAGGGAGAGGGTTTATTTATCCATAATAGTTTGGTCTCAAATGTCAAGACAATACAACAGTAACAGGCGGGAATCTACGGGGGGGGGTTTAGGGGGTTTAACCCCCCCCCCCCCCTTGGGCGGCCGGAAAAAAAAAAAAAAAAAAAGGAAGAAAAAAGAAGAAAAAAAAGAAAAAAAGAAAGAAAAAAGAACGCACGCTGGAGAGAAACTCTTTCAAGTGCAAATATTGTGAGAAGATATTCGACTCATCTGGTAACTTAACCAAACACATGATAACTCTGGATATAACTGTGTATTAAACTGTTACTTGATTTAAAAAGACGTTATCATGCACTGCTTTTTATGGTCTCCATTGTGTTAATAGATGCCAGGAAAACATCACTTACGGGGTTCAAATAAACACCCCCCAAAAAATCGGATCGCCGCTTCGCGGCTCGTGGACGATGCTCCGCGTCGTCATTATTTTGGTCAACCCCCCCCCCCCTTAGCAAAAAGCTAGATCCGCCCCTGAGTAATTACAATTACATGGGATGCAAATGTCACGTGTGTGTATTAATTGGGCATTGGTCGATTTTGCTACCCATCTCCAGTGCATATTGCTATGTGTTCTATTTATAAAATGTCATCAGATTATTCATATATACATTCTATATACAATGGTATAATGTAAGCCTAAACTATATTTCAGTAAATGTATCCAATAAATATGACGGAGTCTTAAATAAAGTTTTGAAAAGTATTCACTGATGATTTAAAACGCCGCAGTGTACTCATTTTCTACAGATATCCTTCCCAAAAAAAACTAAAACTAAAAGAAAAAAAACGAGACAAGAAAAAAAAAACATTACCATTCTACTTCTGGCACCATATACCTCTCCCATGCAGAATTCTATTTCTCGTACAATAATATACCTCTTCTACCATTCCATTTCTATATAATTTTACTTCTACTAACTCTCCAACCATTCTAACTCTATACAAACATCATCTTGTGCTAAATATCACTCTATCTCTCACTGTTTTATCTTAAATCTACCATACTACAGAGAACTTGCATTGGTTAGGCAGATTATTATAACATGTATTTTAACTTCTACCGCATGGACCTAACAGGTCCATGCTTTTACAAACCTTGAAATTTAGTAAACAAGCTTTTGTCCACTAATGTGGACTTTCTCAAGCCGAGTGATTATTCACACAGCTTCTTGCTGTCTGCTGCCTGGAGATCACTGGAGCGAAGATAGGTGACAATAAATAGCCAGAGTCCTTATTCAGTGAAGGATTATAATCCTGTTTATCTAGACGGATTCTTTCACCTTTCTTGACCAGAAGTGTTTTTTATAGTCAATAATATGGGCATTATCCCATCCAATGTTGTGTCCAGTATCAGGGGTCTGTTCTGCTTCTGCTTCAATACGGGGGTTCAAAATAGCAACAACAAAAAACCACACAAAAAAAAAAATCGCCGCTAATTGGGCGGCTCTGCATGGGTTACCCCCCACCCCCTCCCCGTTAGCAAAAAGCTAGATCCGCCGGCCCCTGCATCCCGAATGCGAAACTACAATTAGTCATGGAACTCTTAATCTCATTTTCAATGGTGAGATAGTCTTGGGATTTTTGTTTATCTTGCCTAATAAATACTTTACAAACTACACGTCATGAAAAATTAAAAATTGATACATGCACCCATCAAAAAGTAAAAGAATGGTCTCTTTTTTTCTGTCTGCTTGTAATTATTTAGACTATGCTTATATCTAGCCTAATTCTTTCTTTGAAAAATAACTTTGCATTATATTATTACTCACACTAACAGAATGGATAATCATCTAATGCGTTTTCCCAGTTAAATTTATCGCTCGTGATAACATAAACAATGAGTGGTTTCCCAGTCTGTAAATACAGACTTTACACTTTCATGAAATGCTAAAAATAGCTAGTTTTATCATGAAACAGAAAAAAAAATTGTACAAAAATTGACCAAAATGGCATTATTATGATATTTTACTCAAACAAGTCCATTTATACATTGATTATGAATATTTTTAATCTTCTTGTTAAGTATAAATATATTATGGTCTGCATGAACCAGACTACTTGCTAATGGTCACCTGATAATTTGCATTTACAGGATGGAGGTTTCTAAAGACCGACATTCTGTCTCTGTTCGGAAGACAAAGTCGGAGTTAAGCATAAATTCCATTGATGATTTTCATTTTTCTGTTAGCTGTGGATCAATAATAATATGTGGAGGAGGAGAGAGTGACAATCATAGCCAGAATGCAGTGCTTTTGATAAATGGAACCGTTCCGGATGCATCAAGGTAGGCGTTTTGTAGCCCCACTCGTTTAAAATTGTGTATGGCCCTATGGATACAGTTAAACTAAGTTCACATGCATGAGCCATGACGTAACATTTACTTATTTGACTAATAGTAATTATAGAAATTATGTTTTATTTGTTTCTGCTGTGACTATGAATCATCGTCATCATACAACTTACTCTTATTCCTTTACATATTTTCCAATGTGGGTACAATACTGTCAAGAGGCAATGCACAGGTCAAGACAAGAGCATAATTTATTACAGCAAGATTGACTTTTGATTCACCAACTTTTTTTGGGTGTGGAGATCCCATCTATTGCTATTATTACTAGTATCAGATTCAGTGGAGTAGAGGCGCATGACCTACATGGGAGACTCTCCTTTTTTTCTTTACTTACATTTGCTGCAAAGGAATTACTTTGGCTCAAATGAAAAATTAACCCTTTTCACCATGCACCATCTACTTCCAATCTTTCGATGACAATAATATTGTAGATTCACCTTAGGCTTTGCCTCAATTAGTCAAACATTTTTAAAGAGTAGCCTTGCTTAGTTTTAGTGTAAAACTGGACTTAATTGAATAGTATCCACAAAGACTGATTTTTAAAAGTGTATATATTTATTTATGACAGTATTTTGTTCCATGTGGCAGATCGTACAAATGGAAGTCAGACACCGATGGAAAAGGGACCTCATTTCTGGTGCTTTCACATGATGGTACCCTCAGTGCAGTTAGCCTGTCGTCCATCTCTACTTTATCTTCATCTTCTCTCAGCGAAGCAACATCACAGGCAGAGGTTCTTTGGGTTTACTCATCAGAGAAACTGAAGCAAATAATAGGTATGTAGTGAATGAAGACAACCAAGATAGAATATTTTTTATTTAATACATATTTATTATTTAGTTTGGTAATATATTTTCAAGTGTGGGAGCTCTCTAGCATGAAAATGTTGGAATTTATTAGATTAGCAGGCAGTGTTACATTTTGGTCTGTCATTTTGATTCTGAAGCAAAGTAAATACACTGTTATCTGTACATGTATGTCTGCTCTATTTTATGTTTCTTGATCAATTGCTACATTTAGAAATACTGCAAAAAGTCTGACCTGATGAGATATAACACAATTGCAATTGTAACAATTTGTGGGAAACAAAACTGTTAAATACTCGATGGTACACATTCTATATGCTTTACCCTTTTTCTCATAACATAAAATATTTGCTCCCCATGCCTCATATTGCAGTTTATAATCTCCTTAATTGCTATTTCTGATCATTTCTTGACTGAAGCTCAGCTGTGATAAATATTTTGTGTGGATTTGGTGTTGCATGGTTTACTTTTTGCTGACAAAAAGAATATGACATTCTCTCTTATCAAATCCCCTGTTCACAGGCATCAGTGAAACGAGGAGCCTGCCAAAGGTCAACGTCCTATCAGTTGAACAGTCCTCAGCATCTCTCTTGATCGGGAAACACTTCTGTCGACTTCCAGAGGCAGAGGGAGGAAATGAATCGGCATCACCAGAAAGCTGGTTGTTGTCATGGCAACATACAGGCATCAGTGAGGAGGACATTGTGAATGCCAGACTACGGAGGGATTTCTTGTTTACGCTACATACCTCTGGGAACATATGTATCCTTTGATGATTCCCAAATTTTACTGGTGATAGCAAGTAATCAGTGACATTTTAAATGAGCATCATTTTTATTAGAAGTTAATCAACACATTTTTAATAGAAGAAGAGGATTATAAATGGTAAAAAACAAAGAATGAAATAAATTGCAGTTTTATTTAGACAAGAAGAAAAGGATTTTTTAGAAAACGGTAAAGGAAACTCAAAGTTCCTGGGGCGGTATTCTGAACATTGTTGTAAGTTTTGTGTTATCTTTTGTTGTATCCCTGTGTTATCTCTTGAAGGACCGCCTCTATCTTATCTTTGACCACCGTTGACACGCCCATTTGTATGGACCCTACCAATCAAAATCTATTTTATATAACCATGATAAGTAGGTCAACAAATAGGAATACTGTATGCCATATCTGACATATCCTAGCATGTAATTTCTTAGAAAGTTCCCATCTGTGATGTTTCCGGTTAACACACAATCTTCTTCTAACTCGTCTATTGGCACGAGGTTGGTTCTGGGCAAGAAATATTGCCGCCATTATATCACCACGAAAGATACAACAACCCCCTACCTGTTGTTAATATTGTTGTAAATACCATGCAAGATAAAAAGATAATAGATACAACAATTTTCAGAATACCAATTATTTTGTCATATTATCTCTCGTGCGCATATATGCAAATGAGGATTAAGCGCCATTTTAGTACCAATTTAAGCACAATTACAAGCGCACAAAAGGTTGAACGCAGGCGCGACCAAACAGATGAGAGAAAAGATACAACAAAAGTTACAACAATGTTCAGAATACCAACTTTATCTTATCTTCAAAGATACAACAATATTAGAGATAACACAGGGTTCAGAATACCGCCCCAGGTCATTACCTGTACCTTGTCTTTGTGTTCTCAGAGGATAAGACAATATTACTGATTAGTTCTAAAACTCTTACTTCCTGCAATCATATAATACCATAAAGAATGGACAGTGTATATTCATTTGTAGACGCTTATCACATGTATTTAAACGCATTCAAATGTAAAATCACTTTAGACAATAAGAAATAGTGAAAAGGCTAATTTTAAGTACATATTTATTTCGAATACCGTAGCTAAGTACAACACTTACCCCTGGCACTTTCCTTGACTTGACTATCGATACAGCTATATTTTCTGTTAATCATCGAAAGATTGTTGCACATGTGAACCACAAGAATTTCATTCACAGTATCTTTGTGAATGCCGGAGTCTTAGAGTCACAAGAAACAGGAAAGCCGAGCGACTTCGACGTCAGTCCTGACTTGCAGAACATCATTGTTACCTACAGCAATGTGAAGTACGGCATTTACAGGATCAACCTCGCCGAGTACTTCAGTCACAATCCCAAGCATGTACTCACATCAGGGAAAAAGCAGGAGATGGTTCAAAAGAGGAAGTCTTCTAAGGCCGACAGGGATGAAGACGAGCTTGACTTTACGCAAGGGGCGGCTCCGGTCAGCGAGAAAGGAACACCAACCAACAGAAGTTGGTGGAACTACCTGGATGACCTGAAGCTGAAGCTCACAAAGGGTGATGATGGTGAGCAAATCAAAGGGGCATTTTCAAGCCCTTCTGCCAACGACATCAAATCATGGCAGAGTTGGTTCCTCATAGCTGATGGACAGCTTTCCATGGTCAATCCTAGAAGCGTGTCTTCGGGACAGGCCGATACAGCTGATAGAGCGCATGTCTCAGGTTTTCAGAAGAAGCTTCAGAGGACACCTTCATCAGGGTCCACCAAGATGGGAAGTCCAGCTGAGAGGAGTCCAAGGATTGAAACCAGGACAGATTCAATGGTGTCCACTGCTATAAGGACTGCCAAGCTGTGCAAAGGGCTCCCTGTGAGGGGGGTGTTTGCTGGAAATTCTTCAGGCCTGGTGTGGTATGGTGGTGCTCTTCAAGGCCAAAGCGGTGACAGATATGGTGGTCTATGTTTCTTGAATTTTTCAAACAATTCAACACAATTTGACAGGTAAATATATCTTCTTAAAAAACAATGAGTTATTGTCACTCAAAACCGTCATATTGTTTCCACACTATAACCTTATCAAAAATGACAGTTTGTGAGCTTTGTTATTGAATTGCTGAAAAATTGTGATTAGAATTTAAATATATGAGTATTTGAGAAAGAAAGCAACTGCATAAGTAGTTGAATATTTCAGAAAGAAAGAAATAGCAGCATTAATCCCTATCCTATTCCATGAGTTAGGCCTAAAAAAAAAGATGTTGTATTGCCCTTTAGGTGCCAGAACCTGGGTCGGTTGGTCGATCTTCTTTTTTTTTTTTGGGGGGGGGGGGGTCTTTTTTTGTCCTCCTTTTGTTCCCTCTTTGGGCTGATAGTTTTCAGTTTTGAATTCTTTAATACATATTTTTTCTAAAAAACTGTTTAAAAAAAGAAACTTTAATAAAAAGCCGACCAGAGATTTTAAGAATTTAGGGTTGGTCGCAAAGGGCAATACAACAACTTTTACTTCTTCAGCCTTATGCCTCTTGATCAGAAAGGTAACATTTTGTTTTTAAGTATTACTACTTGAAAAAAAATGTGTGGAAGCTTAATCCATGTTTGTATGTACTGTACATGTATGCACGTTTGAATTAAGAAAATTTACTAAATATACTATTATTAGAAGTAGTAGTATTTGGTGTCACCTGTGCCTGGGAGGGGAAACGCGAACTGAGTCACTGTGACCCTCTCCCGCTGATGTAACTGATTGGGGATGTGCAGGTGGGCCAATATACCAGAGTTTCAAGCTACTCTTAAACAAATACTGCAGGTTCTTGAAATGCAAAGTGGTAATTCTCTTGTAGACGGGGTCTCTGTTTAACATCCTATCTGAGGCTCCAGTCTTCCACCTAGGTTTTGATTTGAACCAACAAACTTTGGGTCGACAAGCAGGCAGAGGCTCTACCGACTGAGCCAACTCGTCTGGGTTGCTCTTGTTGCTGTTGTTTCAGTTGATGCCTACACATTTGATTGTTGTTTTTGTTTTCATTAGTTTTCAGGAACCAACCCTGTTGTCCATCTCTGAAGACCCTACTCAGCCACACGCCCTGTTAACTAGGTCAGAGGTCAGACTACTCTCTATCAGTATGGAACAAGAATCAGTTGTCAGCAAGGTAAAGTTGGCAAAACAAACAAAAATACCATTTCTTTTACAAGATAATGTGATTTTGAAATGTGGATATTACATTTTCTTATGAAATATCATTTTTTGGAACTGTTTTACTTATTTAATGTAATGCCTGGTTAGGTCATGTCAGATAGAAAATTAAAACGTCCATATTAACACAATTCTCCTAGTATCTGAGATGGTATTCTGAAAACTAGGGGGGGGGGGGTTCAGGAAGAGATATGATAATAGTCTTAACAAATTTTAATTGCACATATTTCTTTTGTGGTGCTTATGCAGATGTCTCTCTCAGATATTTACATAGCCCCGTTAATATGTCAAGAGACTAATCAACGACTTGAACTGATACACATTGATTTTGACAGTTGAAAGACTTCTTCTAATATAAAATACCACATGGGCTTCAGAATACTACTCTTCGGCTCAGCACATTTCTAAGTGATAGCATAAATTAATATTCTTCACCTGTTGAGGAACATGTTATACAATATTCATCTATTTCCGTCAATTCTCAATTCAGGGATTAAATTCTTAGATCCTTCAGAATACACTTTTGAAGTAAAATCATATTTTTCATTGCTTGCAGATGATGGTGTACAAGTCTGCTGCTGTTACCGAGGCACTCTGCCATCTCAACAACTGGGATCACTGTTCTATTCCTATCCATGCCTTAGAGATTGGACTCAAACACAGGCAGCTGGATACTATAGCTTTCTTCCTAAAGAGCAGAGAGAATAGTAATTTCTCAAATCATCTACTATATATTCATTTATCCCTTTATTTTACAAAGATTAATGAATGAATTTTACAATCTATTTATGATCTATGCACAAGCCAAGCAATGACAAAGAGAAACACTTTAAAGACTCATCACACAGGTTGAAAGATAGTAAGCTCCTCAGAACCTGTTCATGAACATCTTCAAATACGTTCCTTTGTCCATTTTCTTGTATTTATATCATCATGACAAATGACACACCATGAAAATTATTCGATACTGAATGGTACAACTTATGGCATGTCAGCGAAGGAGTATATTAGTAAGAATTGGTATTAAAACAATTCCCAACTGATGGGGTATTATAGCTCTGTTATGGTCCTATGTGTTTAAAATTGGTGTCCAAAAGAATTATTATTTCATATCAGACATTTATACAAAGAGTGATAGATAATAGGCTGTTTATGTTTTTGTGAATATTTGTCAAGTAACAAATTATTACCAATACACCATTTAAAGAAGGGCACAGGCAGCACATAGAGGCGTTATATAATGTGATATGCGCTTTACAAGAACCAATATTATTATTATTAAAGTAGGATTACTTCTTGTTTCCCTTCTCAGTGTTCAGATTAAAGCAACACACTGCCCCTGTTACTGTGGCATCCTCCTCACACCACAGTGATCTCTCCTCCTCTAACGATGCGACGCAGCTCTGGTTAGCCATGGATCTCCTCTGCCTGGCTATCGGTGGCAACATCAAGGAGATGCAGTCCAAGCAGTATGCCCTCCAGGTCCTGAACCTGGCCTTAAACCATCTCAATAAGCTCATCCACAATGCCACCGACTCCCTGGAACACGTCTGTAGGTCCTCCAGCTCCCGTTTGGTGCCATCGTCTCAGAGAAACACTCAATGGACCGCATCTTCTGGTACTGGCATCTCACCATCATCATCGGTTCCATCATCCCTGGAGTCCGACCGGCCTCAAACGGCGCCCAAGGCAGTATCTGTGGTGGTCATGACAGAGGGATTTGAAGGAACCAATCATGATCTTGAGGACATCCTCAAGAAGTTGATCGGTCACACCGTCAAGCTGAGAGGTCATCTCAAGGGAGCACCAACATGGATGTTCCCTGACAAAGACGAGACAGATTCAGGTGATCCATTGTAGCCTGTAATAATAAAATAATAATAATAATAATTACATTTAAAGAGCCTTTTATACAGACGTTTCTAAGTGCACAGGTGGTACTGTCTAACTAAGTTTAATTATTCAACATGTTCAATAGCTTAAAAGCAACAACAACAACAAAAAATTACTAAAACATACAATACAATTCAGTTGAAAGGAATTAACTACTATACATGTGTGCGCCTCCAGTATACTATAACTGTTTAAAAGGGTGGGTTTTGAGAAGGCTGTAGCATATGTCGGAAGTGAAAAATGAAATAGATGAATTACTTATCAACAGGAAGCTTGTAAGCCATAGATTACAATAATATCATATGCAATTTTAGAAAAGCAGAACTGTAGGGTGTTGAAGAAAATTGAACTTTAATCAAAGAATTATTGGATTTAGATGAACATGTAGCTGTGGCATGTTCAGTACTACATGTACAGTATAACAGCTTTCCTTTGTGTTTTTTATCACTAAAATTTCAATTCTTATCAATTGAAGTTAGATATATTGTATACATTGTTAAAGATCTTTACCTTATTTATGACTAATATACATATTTGTTTGCTTTTCTTTTCTCCCTTGCATTTTTATTTGCTTGCATCCAATTTTTTCCTACTCTTGCTTGATTTATCTTGTTCTTTGTAGATTACATTAAAGCTTTAAATTTCCTCTTATAATCTTTCATATCAATTAATTCACAAATATATAAAATTACTGAAGTAACAAATTAAACTCATTTTGGATACAAGAATATACAGAGATTTCAGTTATAAATTCTTTGTATGGAAATCACAACAAATTTAGGGGGAGGGGTGTAAAAGATATGATCATTCTATACATACAACAAAATGTAACTTACCGGTATGTCATTTTTGGTCTGGAAATCACAACAATTTTAGGGGGAGGGGTGTAAAAGATATGATCATTCTATACGCATAACAAAATGTAACTTATGTCATTTTGCATTTATTCTTGATTTCTTCCATTAAGACCTAGTAAAGTGACTAGCTATATTCACCGTCATCACTTTGATCCCATCCATGTGAGCTCTCAGTTCTTCTAGACACCATTTCCCGATGAGAACCTCTATGTAAAGCATGAATGTCTGATACCTTATTTCTTTTCTGATTGATGTGCATGTAGGTGGCCTATCTCCTCCTGATACATACTACTCAGGTACAGACAAGACGATGGGAGCTACAATGCATGCTTGGAAATCTATGTCCCCGCAGGTATTGTATATAATATTTGATTATCATGATTACATGTCCAATTGAAGTATCCACCAGAATCTTGTTGCAGTGACAGTTTTCATAGAAATATGTTTCTTTTACAGATTATAGGGCCAATTGAAGTGTCCCCCAGAATCTTGATGACAATTTTCATGGAAAGACATATCTTTGACAGATATTGCCAATTTAAGTGTCCATAAGATACTTGTTGCAGTGACAATTTTCTTAGAACGATGGATCTTTGACAGATAGGGCCAATTTAAGTGACCATAAGAAACCATTTGCAGTAACAGTTTTCATTGAAAGATGTTTCTTGTACAGATAGGGCCAGTTTAAGTGTCCATAAGATACTTGCTGCAGTGACAATTTTCATAGAAAATGTATGTTTTTGGGATAGGGACAATTTATTGTCCATGAGAAACCTTTTGCACTGATAATTTTCATTAAAAAATGTACGTTTTATAGATACACAAACTATACAAATATCTGTTGACCAATCACTAAATTTGAAAACTCACTTCTTAAAAAAAATTGTCTTCATGAAATGACATTGCACACCCACTTTGAAAAAATGCAAACTATTACACCTTTTTTCCCCTCTCATTATATTCAATTGGTCACATTTTGCATTGGCTTTTGACCTTTGACCTTCGACAGGAGATCATCCAAGCTGCCATCTTGAAACGCCAGATTCCTTTGGCCCAGGCATTCCTGAGGAAGCAGCGGTACCATCTACAGCTTCAACAAACGGAGGCGCAGCAACCTCTCACATCATTGGAATCTAAAGCTAAAGGGCTCCCTCTCCTGGTAGATAGTGGCCTTGCTCAGGTCTATGCCTCGCTTCTAAATGCAGAGACTGAGACAGCTTACACAATGCTTCAAAACTTGGTAGGTTATAGAAAGACATTCAAGGAATCATTACTCCCCTGTAAGAAAAGGAAATAATTAATAATCTGATTATTAAAATATGGCATTTGACTAGTATTTTAGTTGGAGTAAATGCTACTCACAATATGACAGAGGATTATGCATATCATACAACATTAGTTGTCTTTGTGTAGAAAAAACAATTGCAAATTTGTTATTGCCGTTAACATGTCTGTGAGTACAAATAGATGTTTGCAGTGAAGCGTTAAGAATGTACATAAATAAGTTTTAAGGATGTTGAGTCTTGTTAATGAACATTCGATTTGCCTCTGAATATCTATTTTTAAAGGTATAGATCAGTTCTGGTCATGCGATTGCATTGTGAAAGAAACGTTGTGGAATCGATCAGAAAAGGTTGATCATCTAGCATATAAATATTGGTGTGTACTGCAAGGTTCTGGAATCAAATGATAAGAAATTTGGCCCAGTCTTGGTAAAGTTACAAGCACTGTACACAGAAAGATATATATGGCACTACGCGATATCTATCCAGTCCGGATAGATATAATAATTTACCAAATATATCAATTAGTAGGCGGTTTCCGTGGAAAATTTGTATCATCACGTATTAGTCAAAACATATTCTTTCACATGATTGGTAATAATTTCATTTTTTGAGAGGGGGGCGTTTCCAAAACTTTTGAATAAAAAGTTTTCTATTTCTAGCAGAATTCAATTCTCTGTGTGTTTTATCATTTGATAGGGATTCAATGTCACCGAAGAGATCAAGAAGATCTGCCTTTACACTGCAAATACAGGACTGAGAGACTTCTTGGTAAGTATTCAAACAAACCAATCTTAACCTATAGACTACTGATACAGGGCCAACTGGTTCCAGGAGGCAATGGGTAAAAGGTAATACAAAGTTTTGGGAAATTTGAAAATTGGCTGGATGCCCCTGTAGATCTATTACAAGCACCAGAAAATTTGGCCCTTAAAACACTTCTGCTTCGAGAAAAACTGAATATAAAAATTTACTGGTGCTCCCGGTACATTTTGATAAATTTCAAATAGCGCCTACGGCCCATGGTATCTGTGACCATGAAATGCTCAGAATATGTAGTTGTGATATATAATTTCCAAACAGGAATAGGCAATCTGTCGATTTTAGTCAAGAAACATTGTTTTTATAGCTAAATTAATATTTCGACCTTGAGAGGGAGCTATACAACATAAATAGTTTATTATTTACAATTTCATCACTTTAGACTCGATTTCAACCGCGACAACGATCACTGAATATTGTAGGATCGCATATGCTTCCAATACGTTCATTTGAACCTAATTCATGACCCCATACCAATACTTTGTATTACCTTTAAGAATAATAATAGTAATAATAATAATAGCTACACTCATATTTCGCACATGTCCATTTCATATCCAAGGTGCCTACTTAATATTACTATTACCCTGGCTCTAGCCCATCTTCCCTAAGGCACTAAAAGCATTCAAGGGATTGATTCCTACCAGGAACCCATTCACTACTCCTGGGTGGAGAGAAGCAAATGTAGTTTAATATCTTCGCTAAAAGGTATTAGTGCCGTGGCAGGGACTCGAAACTGCAAACCATGTGATCCACAGTCTGTTGACGTTTCCACTAGACAACAACAAATCTTGTAGTCTAGACCTTTTTTCTTTTAGAATAAATAGTAGAACTAAAATTTCACAATATATATTCTTAGCTGATATAATGATCACCTTAAACTATAATATAAATGATACATTTTGTTGTTGTTGTTGTTGTACTTGTAGGAATACAATTTGTCTATTTTGTAGCCAGAAGAAAGTTAGCTCATATACAGAGATAAAATACTTCTGGCTCATTCCATATATCACGAGCCATTCCATATGTCACTTTCTTTATTTCCTTTCGTTCTTCTCCCCTTGCGCTCTCTCTCTCTTTCTCTCTCTCTATCTGTCTCTCTCTCTCTCTCTCCATCTCTCTTTCTCACTCACTCACACTTTTTCTCCACCTCATTCTGTTGCATGTGCACCCATGTGTAAGTCTTTATCTGTCCGTCTCCCTTTGTCTGTCTGTCTGTATGTCTCTCTCTTGACTTGTGTAAAAGAGAAGATTTCAGTTCATTTCATCTTTTGAATCGAACCACAGATTTCTGAGCTGAACCAATCACAAGACTTGACCAAGGAGGAAGCAGACATGGTTCATTTTGTCCATCAGTTGGAACATCTCTACACCTGTCAGTCGTTTGAGAAGGCGAAGGCTCTCGCTTCAGAAAAGAGCAAACGGTAGGGGTCATGTGATGATTTAAAAAAAAAAAATCCTTTTAGAAAGTAGAGATCCTACATGTATTACTTCAGAAAAGAGCAAAGAGGCATTTATTATGAGATATTCATTCTCATACATTTGAGAAAACAAAAACTTTAGCTTCAGAATATCGAATAGGAAAAATTGGTGAGAACATTTGCTTGAAGTCTGGAAAGCACAGGCTCTAGCTGCAGAAAAGATCGAGAGGCACTAATTATCTGGTGTTCATGGCTAAACACTGCTTTATTTTCCTTTGTTTTAAACTTTGAAGGTTCGTAACATTGTGGGAAAACTCTTCCTCTTAATTATGCATCATATTTGTCATCTTTTAAAACATACATTTCATCTATAATACATGTTCATGTCAATATAGCATGTCTATTATGGCAAGCACATGTACACATGAAAATTAGTACATAACACTTGCCAAAATCATCTAAAAATTCTTCATGTTCTGGAATAAAAATATCCACCCTGTATTTGTTTTCTTGATTACCTACCCTATACATGACACTTCAAACAAAATGTACCTTTTGTCACCTAAGATTTAATGACTATGTAATACCTTTGCATCGTAAAGGCACGAAGGTGACAAGCAAAGAGAGGAGTGGTGTCCACCCAGTGACCCGGAAGCCAAGCAGTATCTTGAAGACATCGTGGTGAGAGGGGACATCATGGTGTCGGGTGAACCGGCGAACTGCGAGAACTTCAACTACGGCCATATTGTCCTGGAGTGGGTCAGGAGCTGGAAGCAGGAGATGAGGGATCGGATCCTCTTGGAGAGACTCCTTGCATCAAAGAGCAAAGGTGGGTTGTCATCCTCTCTCTCTCTCTGGTTCTCTGTTAGTCATTCTATCTTTGTCTCTATATGTCTGTCTGTCTATCTTTGTCAATCTCTCTTTCTTTCTACATTCTCCCACTGTCTCTGTCTCTATCTGTCTTTCTCTTCCCCATCTCCTCCTTCTTTGTCTGTCTGCCTGGCTCTATTTGTCTTAGAATTCTCCTGGAGAGACTCCTTGCATCAAGGAGCAAAGGTTGGTTGTCTTCCTCTCTCTCTCTCTCTGTTTCTCTGTTAGTCATTCTCACTCCTTTCTATCTCTGTCTCTATATGTCTGTATTTCTATCTTTCTCAATCTCTCTCTCTCTCTCCCCTCTCCCTCTGTCTGTGTATTTCTCTATCTCTCTTTCTCTCCCAATCTCCCTTTCGAGGGATCGGATCCTCTTGGAGAGACTCCTTGCATCGAAGAGCAAAGGTTAGTTGTCTTCCTCTCTCTCTCTGCTTCTTTGTTAGTCATTCTCACTCCTTTCTAACTCTGTCTCTGTCTATATACGTCTGTCTGTCTTTCTCTCCCAATCTCCCTTTCGAGGGATCGGATCCTCTTGGAGAGACTCCTTGCATCGAAGAGCAAAGGTTAGTTGTCTTCCTGTCTCTCTCTGCCTCTTTGTGAGTCATTCTCACTCCTTTCTAACTCTGTCTCTGTCTATATATGTCTGTCTGTCTTTCTCTCCCAATCTCCCTTTCGAGGGATAGGATCCTCCTTAAAAGACTCCTTGCATCAAAGAGCAAAGGTTAGTTGTCTTCCTCTCTCTCTCTCTGCTTCTTTGTTAGTCATTCTCACTCCTTTCTAACTCTGTCTCTGTCTATATACTGTATGTCTGTCTGTCTTTCTCTCCCAATCTCCCTTTTGAGGGATCGGATCCTCCTGGAGAGATTCCTTGCATCAAAGAGCAAAGGTTGGTTGTCTTCCTCTCTCTCTCTCTCTCTCTCTCTCTTTGTTTCTCTGTTAATCATTCTCACTTCTTTCTATCTCTGTCTCTATATGTCTGTCTGTCTATCTTGCTATCTCTTTCTTTCTCCATTCCCCCTCCATATCTGTCTGTCTGTCAACCTCTCTCCCCTCTCCCTCTGTCACTGTCTGTCTGTTTCAATCAGTCTTTCTCTCTCAATCTGTCTCTGTCTTTCTCTATCTGTATTTCTCTCTCCCCTCTCCCTCTGTCTCTGTATTTCTTTATCTGTCTTTCTCTCTCAATTTATCTTTTTCTCTCCCCCTCCCTCTATCTCTCTCCCTCCCTTTCCCTCTATTTCTGTCTTTATATATATATCTCCTTGTCTGTTTGTCTGTTTTTATCTCTTTTTCATTCTCCATTCTCCCACTATCTCTGTCTGTCTTTTCTCTCTCCCCTCTCCCTCTGTCTCTGTATTTCTCTATTTGTCTTCCCCCCCCCCCCCCTCCTTCCTCTATCTGTGTCTGTCTGTCTGTCCATCTGTCTGTCCCCTCTCTCTCTCTCTCTCTCTCTCTTTCTGTATCTCTGTGCCTGTTTGTCTGTTTCTATCTGTCTTTCTCTATCTCTCTCTCCCTCTCCTCTCCTGTCTCTATCTGCCTCTCTCTCTCTCTCTCTGTCTCTCTCTGTCTCTCTCTCTCTCTCTCTCTCTCTCTCTCCCTCCCTCTCTCTCTCTATCTCCTTGTCTTTCTAATTCTGTCTGTATGATTCAATCTCTTTCAAATCCATTGTTGAGGAAATATGAGGAAAATAATCCAAATAATTTGAAATTATATGTTACGCAAGGTAAATATAAAGGTACAGATTCATTTGATAAAAGAAAGACTGCAATTATTCAACTCATTTTCATGGAAATGTAAATTAAATAGTTTAATTAATTCTAAATATACAGTACATAGGATACATATTAATGCACAGAGTCATTGAATAGAAATGAGAGTGAAGTAACTTCTTAAAGAGAGAGATATTATCAAGGAAACAAAGAAGGAATATCAAGGCATTGTGTAGAAAGATAAATTGCATTCAAAAGTACAATGACAATGTAATTAGCTGATCATTATTGCACAAAGAGGATTTGTCACTTTCAAATGAGGAAAAGAAATATACACAAAACTATAGGCACACATTATGGAGGATGGTTCTTGTGTATAGCAGGAAGTAATTGAAATTCTTTCAGTTTCATTCTGTTGTTCTACCTTGATTATGTCATGTGACTGGTAAGGAGTTGAAGAAAAGTACTCAATGATGTTAAAGCATTGTGATGATTTATGATTCAAAGCGGTTCATGACTAGAAGCTGCTTGTGACAACAGATTCAACATCGATGAAGGACATTTATCAGCTGCTGATTTTCTTTTGTTGCTCGTGGATCATATGTACATAAGTATTAAAGGAGTGAAAGGAAAGTTGCACAAAGAGCAAGGCAATGAAATATTAGTGAGTAGTTTATGGTTAATGAGCTGTACTGATCTGATCACTTCAATCTTTTTTGATTTATAGTTTTCTCCATCAATACAACATCAACACAGATTCACCATTATTGGGACTAACTACAACTCTGGATGAGATCAAGTTAAACACTTAATTGTAATATCTAATCATTTCTTCAATCCGTGCAAAGCTGACGACAATGCTTTCCAGGCATATGCTCCTCGACTCTGGAATGAGCTTCCACGTTTTATTCGATTATCACCTTCGCTGGGTGTCTTCCGAAAATGTCTAAAAACTCTCCTCTTTGACCATGATCAACAACTTCTTCAATAATTTTTATGTAAAGCGCTGTGAAACAACAGTTAGTTTGTAAGAGCGCTATAGAAATGACTTGATTGTATTTTATTGTATTGTATTTTATAGATCCTTGTTTAGCTTCAAACTGAGCACAGATTCAGCCTGTTCCTGTCTCACTTCATCGATCATCTTCGATTCTGAATGCATCTACAATCTCTCTGTTTTACAGACCCCTCCATTAACTACAACCTCAGCGCGGATTCAGCCTGGTCCTACCTCACTTCACACCACCACTGGGATCAGCTTAAGCTCTGGATTAGATCAAGCTTAACTCTTAATCTTAATCAGATTCTGTCTTTAATCTCTCTGTTTTACAGACCCCTTCATCAACTACAACCTCAATGCGGATTCAGCCTGGTCCTACCTCACTTCACACCACCACTGGGATCAGCTTAAACTCTGGATTAGATCAAGCTTAACTCTTAATCTTAATCAGATTCTGTCTTTAATCTCTCTGTTTTACAGACCCCTCCATCAACTACAACCTCAGTGCGGATTCAGCCTGGTCCTACCTCACTTCACACCACCACTGGGATCAGCTTAAGCTCTGGATTAGATCAAGCTTAACTCTTAATCCTGACCTTTCAACTTCATCAACGGAAGCAGTGAACCCTTGGCTACATGACCTGAAGCTATTCCCTGGAGTGGTTCACAAAATGGAATCCTGCTTGCCGGACCTGCGAGAGAAAATCTTGGATGAATTAGCCAGGTTCACAATCTTTTCTAATTTTAATATTTTTTTAGAATTATTTTTAATGAATGAAATAAAAGTTGGCTTGTTGTAGAGTTCAGGATTAGATATACTCTTACATATTCTCTAACTTTAGTTAGAGAACAGTAAAAACAGTGGGGCCATTGAAGGAGCGTTCACGTCGGGGTCCGTCAGACGAAAATCTGCGAATCCTTCAACCACACTACTCAAGTTTCTTTTAGTAACTACCACTGGACGGGACTTGTGTAGTGACTCGATAAGAAGAAGAAGAAGAAGACTTTAGTGAAAAAAAAATCAATGTAACTACTTACCTGCACATGATAAGACTCTTAGAAACTCCATGTAGACATTATGGCCCAAATTCTCAAAGGAGGTTTAAATTTAACCCGTGGTTTAAACCCTCATTTACGTAACCCATGGTTTTAAATTGGCGCAAATTAAGTGTACCTTCCCTTGCACGTGTCTAATATTGGATCTTTGACTTTGGGGCATTTACTCACTCTTGCCCTCTTGTACTCTTGGACATTAACTTGTTACCAACATTATACGTTCATCATCAATGTTTGCGTTCCTTTTTTTAAAATAAAAATACTGTAGGCATGGGATATTCAGCTCCACCGAACTGGCGACCTTTGACCTTCTTACAAGACGTCTGAGTAGCACAAGGCAGCTGTTCCGACATCCTCACCCTCTAGGTCAGAGGTCAGAGACGGTCTCTGTAGCGCCCTCTTACAAGCAGTGGTTCCTGGAGATGTGCATAGAGAAGCAATTGCCAGGATTATTGTATGCCTTCTTAGATTTCTACAGGTATGCATATATTAAGATGGACGTATTAACTGCTAGATACAGCTACTTGTTGATCAGGAAGGGAATTTGTCTTTTCCCATAAGAATCTATTATTCAATGGACATGATAACTTCCTATTCTACTCGAAATATACTATTTTTCCTTAGCCATATACCATCCACCAACAAATTTATAGTTAGGAATGTTAATAGAAATGCCATACTTTATGAAGTAGATACAATTTGTTTCTTTGATATCAAGAAGAGAGGTTTAAAAAGGAGTGATTTTTGCAAAGGAATAAATGGAGAGAATAAATTTCAAAGGAAATCCTGGAATATTCACGTTATATTGCAAAGAAATTGTAATTAATTCATCTTCAGTATAAATATATTTCACTTTAACTTTCACTCACTGTTTCTCTCCTTTTTCCAATTCTATCCATATCAACTTGTCAGATGGAATCCCCTTCTAGTTTTAATACTAAGTTCAATTTTGATGAAGGAATAGTCCCCAAAGAATACTAACCTTGTAACTTCATTAATTGCACATAGTATCTCATTCTCTATTTATCTCCTTCTTTGTTTCTATTGTAGTCTTTGCCTGTCAGAGAATGAGGTGATGAGTCTTCAGCTCCCCCTAGCCCAGTGTCCCTGGCTTGAGATCATGCTACACTTCAGGTGGATTGGTAGACAGGTATCCGGTAAGTAGTCAGTACTCAACTAGCACTAGCCCAATTGTAGACTAGTATCTGGTAGGTAATCAGTACTCAACTAGTAGTCTTTGCCTGTCAGAGAATGAGGTGATGAGTCTTCAGCTCCCCCTAGCCCAGTGTCCCTGGCTTGAGATCATGCTACACTTCAGGTGGATTGGTAGACAGGTATCCGGTAAGTAGTCAGTACTCAACTAGCACTAGCCCAATTGTAGACTAGTATCTAGTAGGTAATCAGTACTCAACTAGCCCTAGCCCAATTGTAGACAGGTATCCGGTAAGTAGTCAGGACTCAACTAGCCCTAGCCCAATTGTAGACTAGTATCTGGTAGGTAGTCTTCAGCTACCCCTAGCCGAGTTTCCCTGGCTTGAGATCATGCTACACTTCAGGTGGATCGGTAGACAGGTATCAGGTAGGTAGTCAGTACTCAATTAAACCTAGCCCAATTGTAGACTAGTATCTGGTAAGTAGTCAGTACTCAACTAGCCCTAGCCCAATTTTAGACTAGTATCTGGTAGGTAGTCTTCAGCTACCCCTAGCCGAGTTTCCCTGGCTTGAGATCATGCTACACTTCAGGTGAATCGGTAGACAGGTATCAGGTAGGTAGTCAGTACTCAATTAAACCTAGCCCAATTGTAGACTAGTATCTGGTAGGTAGTCAGTACTCAACTAGCCCTAGCCCAATTTTAGACTAGTATCTGGTAGGTAGTCTTCAGCTACCCCTAGCCGAGTTTCTCTGGCTTGAGATCATGCTACACTTCAGGTGGATCGGTAGACAGGTATCAGGTAGGTAGTCAAAATAGTGAACAGTATACAAGTAGTGATAAAACTTAAATGCTTGCCTTGTTCATGCTACAATCACACCTATTTTTCTTCTGTAATGTGGTGTCTCCTTTGATACCAGTTCTCATCACTCAGCCTTTTACTCCTAATTATTAGAATAAATAGATCTGAAAGTGTTACACATATTTTTGGATGGAAAAAAACTCCTATACAGCTATGATACATACACATCTTTTGGGATGAAAACAAAAATTGTATATTTTGTTTGACTAAATGTCTATGTGTAGTTGATCTACCTTGCAAATCTTGGTTGGTGATCTTCGTGATGTAAAACAAAAGGTGTAAATTTCTCATTATTTTGTCTTCCTAAACCTTTCTTTGATCTAAATTGTATTTCTCTGATTTTGCTGATTTTAATGAAAAAAATCATATATTTACAATCTGACGTCTTCTTTAGCAGATTGCTTTTTCATTTTTGTACATGTACTTAAAGTGACTTGGTAACATTGTTGAAGGTTGATGAAAAAAATTGCTTAATTTTTGTATAAAATGTTGCTTACTATATTCCTTCTACTGTACTAACCCTCTGACATGCAAAAAACCCTGAAAAAATTCTCAAACCACAAAGATATCTATGGTTTTCTTTGGAGGCGTCTATATACGACACCCTCTAACAGTGATTAACAGTAAATTCTCCCAACCATTTTTGAATTTTCCCAACCTTTTTTCCCTGAAAAAAAAGACATAAATCAGGCTATATAAAATCTGTCAACACTTGAATGTCTGGAATGGAATATAGAGCCATTCTATTGCTTTGTGAGATTTCCATTCACCTAAAATGTAATTAAATTGTAATAATATAGTTCAGACAATTAAGGAATCAATCAGATCAGTTTTTCCCAATTTGTACCATGAATAATGGTCCGTTTTCACTATTATAGATTATCTTTAATTGTACATCTAGCATTGAAGTCACTACCTTAGCACCACTATCTCTAATATGAACAATGTTACCAACTAATACCATGTCCCTTTAACTGAGCTTTGTTTTATTTTAGAACCAATGGAAAGTTATTCATATAAATTTAGCAAAATGTTGTCCCTTCCAGACCCATCTTTGGTTTTCCAAGCTAGTCTCTCCAATGCTAGGCTCTTGATGAAAGTCACCCAGCCCACCGTATCCAGGCTCCTGGATGCAGGGTATCCCATCATCGCCATAGCAACACTGCTCTATGCACCAGGATCCATTCCAGAGGTTGGTTGAGAGGGGTGTGAAGGATAAGAGAGGGGACAGATAGAGAGACAGAGGGGAGGGAGAGGAAGAGAAAGAGAGAGAGGAAGAAAGAGACAGAGGAAGAGAGGGGGAGGAAGGGGAAGGGAGCGGAAGAGATAGAGGGAGAGAGACAGGGAAGGAGGGATTGACTTGAGACAGAATTAGAATACAAATGAGTGAGATTTGGTTAGAGAGAGTGAAAGATACACTGAGAGACAGACAATCGCAGACACGTAGACAAAAAGATAGGATGGATTAAAAATTATTAAAAATGAGTAAATGAGTGTGTGAGTAGGAGAGAGTAAGAGAGAGAGACAGACATAGACTTACACATGGGTGCACATGTAAAAACAGAATAAAATGGAGAAAAGGTGTGATGGAGTGAGAAAGAGAGAAAGAGAGAGAAAATGCAAGGGGAAAGAAAGAAAGGAAAGAGAGAAAGGGACATATGAAATGAGATGTTGAGATAAATTTTATAGACTAATACTGAAAAAAATTCATGAGCAAACTGTTGGGCATCTATTTCTCTCCTTTGATATGTCAAACACCAAATTATCTCATTTTGATTTATCTCATGTTTTCAAGGCTCTTACCCCTGCTACCAACGAAGATGAGAAGCTATGGAAGCTAGATGGTGACAAACTCAAGCAAGCTCTACGTCCCTACCCCAAGCTCCTCTCTGCCGTCTTCCCACCAGCTAGCATATATGGTATCAAGACTCAAGACATCACTGTGTATGAACTACTCCAGGTAAACTATTCATGCATCAACCTTTTATAAAGGGAAGTGCAACCTTTTATAAAGGGGAATGCAACCTTTTATAAAGGGGAATGCAACCTTTTATAAAGGGAGATGCAACTTTTATAGCAAACTACTCTAAAAATAGGAAAAATCAAAGAAGTAGAATGGTGCAAGTTTGCTATCCATAATATAATTTGAGTAGTGCCCGAGGGAGAAGGCAATTGAAGTAGAAAAACACAAATTAATGATATTTTTTTTTGTACGGGAAACGGGCGAGTTATCAACGACTACATCACAATCTACCGATCAAACAGCCAATTTGAGATTTGCATAGACTTAGTGATCTCATATTTTAAACATGGTAGTCAGGAATTTTGAATACACTTCTTTGAGATGTCTACCGGTATGCATCCATTCAATAATTTCACTCAGGCACATGTCGATATCATGTAATTCAGCAGCGGTTTCAAATTTAATATAATTTCAAATTCAGAAGTCTTCATTAGATATCAGACACTTTAATGGTTATTAAAACACTTATATAATTTGTACACTAATCATAAGAGAAAATGATTATGAATGTGATTTTCTTTCTTTTTTAGGGAAATTGCCCACTTGACCCCAGGAAGTTATTCCTCTGGCAAAGTACCAATAAGGTCATGCATCCAGAAGGTAAGAAAGAAATTTCAACAACAAAAATTATATTCCTCATATTATTTTTATCTTTATCTTTCTATGGGTCTATCTTGATATATTTTCATCTGGGAACGTTTTCATATTGCTTTTTTAAATGTATCTTTCTTCTCTTTAGCACATTTTCATTTTCTCTATATTTATTTAATCTTATTACATGTTTGAACTTAAAATTGAAAACCAAATTTTGCATTATAACTGTCAACCATTACTGTAATTGTCTAAGATAATGAATAATTTATTTTGTAAGTTGATTGGTAAACTTATACCAGAGAAAAACACATTTACATATCAAGAATAATTACATAATTTCAATTTAATATTTTATTGCATTGAATTGTTTTACGCTTACATGTATATGTAATTGATTATTTTACAATAAGTGAGTTCATGGGAGGACTGTCAGTCCATAAAGATCACGTTTACTTTGATAGCCATCCTAAGTAGGCTTGGACTCTGCATTTTTGCAACAGAAGGAGAGTTCTAATATTATTGTGAAATTAATTATTGGTAGACCAACACAATAAGTGTACCGGCATAACATGCTGAGTCATGGAAGTTGAATACAATGAAAATCTTTGTATCATTCAGGTAATTTCTGTCCTAAAATGTTGATTATACTTTTACTATTCTTCTTTGTTTCGCCATTACTGTTGCTATTTAGACACTACAAGTGAGATGCCATACTTTGCAGACTCGAGCCTGATAGAGCGTTACGCCTACACCGAGGCATTCAGCTACACGTACTACCTGCGACAAGGGCGGCCATCTTTTGCGTACACCACCTTCATCACAAGTCTGTTACAAGATGGCAATGTGCTTACCAAGAAAATGTATGTTGTGGAATTCCTCATGACTCTTTTTATACAATACATTTAATTCCATATTTAAAGTTTTATCGGTTTCACAATGAATATGACGTACAAAGAAAGCGGACAAAATATACCGTTCCTCAGGTAGACAAAGGAACATCACTTCACTGCTATTATGTAAAGAGGTGAATATGCATGTGACACCGGTTCTACACATTTTTACACAATAGCAGTGAAGGGATGTTCCTTTGTCTACCTGAGGAACTGTATATTTTGTCCGCTTTCTTTGTCAGTCATGTTCATAGTGTTTACTGGTCATTACCAAAGAAAGGTGTATTGCATTGTTAATGTTACTGGTTCCTTACCATTAAATTTAGAGTAGCAACAGTTGTAATTGTGATACTTTTTTTGCACATTTTTTTCCTAGCAATAGAGTGATCTTAATTTAATCTCATGAGAGTGGCTGACAGCAAACTTTATGGCATAATGATTGCCTGAATTCATTTTCAATGAATTTTCAATCGCAATATTGAATAAACCTCACACCAGAGGGGGTGGGGGGAGAGAGAGAGAGAAATGGACTGAGTGAAAGAGTTAAAGAGATTCCTACATTTATACAAACAGTGTCTTTCCTAATATTGACATGAATGCATTTATAAGGAATGTACACAAAGACATAAACAATGAAATAAACAGCTGTACTCATTGTGACATTTCTGTCCCCAGATTGTTTGAGGTGTATGTGAAGGCCTACACGACGGCGGTACGTAGCTTTACCAACCCCTCCATCTGTGCTGCCTGTACTGCATTCATCGAGATGCTGGGCAGGGATAGCCTGTCTCTTCGTACTGACCTCCAGGCCGTCAGGACCATCGCTGACCATCTCAAGGGTCAACTGACCCCTGCTAACAGGTCAAGTGTCAAAGGTCAACAAGGGGTCAGTCTTGAGAAGAACTTGAAGGAGAAGAAGGAGACGGTGGAGAGAGACATGGGTGAGTAAGACTGAAGGGGGGTGTTTCACAAAGATCCTAAGTTGAACTTAACTCTAAGTTGGACTTAAAAATTATGGAGAGCCCTTTGTAGCCTTAAAATGAAATATATTCAAAAGCAGAAATTCAAGTATTTTAGACTTTTTATAAATTTCACATCAAGAACATGAAATCTCTTTGATGATAGAAAATATGAATGATTTGAATCAACATTTTATGCCTTTAAAAAAACTTTTACAAAATATTTTCAAAGATGCTAACGGCTTTCCATAATTGTTAAGTCCAACTTAAAGATAAGTTCAACTTAAAAATCTTTGTGAAACACCCCCCTGATATTATTGTCCTTCATCCAGTCTTATCAATTTCCCTGTGAATCGCAACTTCCAAAGAGGACCTGATGATTTTTTTTCTTTCTGCCTCCGAAGACGGTGCCACTTTAAATGAAGGAAGAAGTGCATTGTGGCTTTTTAACACATCTAAAAATTCATGTTGGAAAGTATACCCATTAAAGGGATTGGGTAACTTAGTCTCAGATTCTGAAACAAAATCCAGGATTTAGCTCATGCTGCAATGATGATTATAAACCTTTAGGTCAGTCAGGTACCTCATGAATTTTACAAGCCGATCGCCTGTCTGATTGTCAAGATATTTATGATTTACAACACTACAGTCTATTGGGAAAAATGAGTATGGTAAAACCGGTCACTCAATATTTAACACTTTTTTAAGGCACTTCATGATCATTTTGAAGCGCAATTTTTTTAGGGCTTCAATATTATACCATATCACAGACATTGATAACACGAAGGGCCATGCATCTCAGATTTAACATTGTTAAATGATGCCTTTAATGATCACCTAGTCCCTTAACGGTTTCTTGCTTTCTTTATTATAGTGAACTTGATGATGTCCTGTGTGAAAGGCAGTGATCTCTGTGCCAAGTCTGTCTTGAGGAAACTAGAAGAAGCTCTTATCAGCCATATTGACCAGCAGAACATTGATAGGTCAGTCAAATATGATGATATTCATCTTGTTTCCATGTAGTTGCATTGTGCATAAATATTCTCCCCTTTACTTTAATAGTCAACAGATACAGGTTTTAGGAGATAAAATTGCAAGCAGTACTGTTTGATAAAGAGGAAAATCATTTTATGGTTTGTGTACATGCTTTGCAATCCATTACCTCCAGACCAGAATTGCAGAATTGATACCATTAATTAGTGATATGTTGTTCTCAGATTACACATGCTTTGCAGCTTCTGAGATGAAAATTGTGTAAAGGATTCATATTTTAAGACTGTTTGGCTTCTTGGATGTCTTTAAAAACAATAGAGTGGTGAAGTGTGATGTCATCAAAAATCTATTTTGGGAATTTCTTACGAGCCAGAGCACTATAGCACTGAGTTCCTATAGGACATCTATTTATTCAGATGGTCATATCTCAGTCAATACTTAACATATTTAATTAGTTTTCGACATTCAGACATTATTTTGTTTGCTCTTTTGGAAAAAAAGAAAAAATTTAGAAATTCTAAAAATAGATTTGTATGATGTCACAGCTTCGGTACTCTATTACTTTGATGAAAGATGCTTTTATTTCATCAGATGTCAGATGTTGTAATGAGAGAATTATTTTGATATTGTTGTGATTATCAGGGTGAGCTGGAAGGCTGCTGAAGAATGGAACCTAGCAGTGATGTTCTGTCGTCTTCATGGTATTCCCTTGACAACAGTCTTTCCTGTGGAATGTACGAGAGCAGACAACTGGCTGATCTTCATTTGCTTCATCCAGACACACCAATACCCCAAACAACAGGTATATGAGCACTTTGGAAGTCATGGAAGACTAGTAATATTATTTGTTTTGATAATGTCAATAATTCAGAAAATCTTTAAGCTTTTTGAAATATCTTTCTTGAGCATACAAAAATATGACAACTTACAACAACAGGGCTTACTTCTTTCATCATTCAAGGCTATAATCAAAATGAATCTGTTAGTAAGATAAAGCAACTAACTATCTTTTGTAGTTTAGCTTAAGTTGTCATGTTTTTGTGTTAGCCTCATGAATATACATGAATATGTCAAGAAATGAAGAAAAAAAAGAAATTATGCAATGATCATGAATGTATCAGATGCCATGCAAATAGAAATCATGAAATAGTTGTATTGCAAAGTAACACATTTATGTGTACTAAATGATCAATCTTTGTCATACCCCTTTACAGGTTCTTGACTTTGTGAAGTCCTTCAAGAGTAGCACCATCAGAGAGCACATGAGCCATGCCCTCTCTCATCTCCAGTATGGCCCCGCCCCTTCACAGGGGCCATCCCAGGATACCGATACAACGTCCCAGGGAGGCGTGGCTAATGTCAGATCTAAGATGCCAATCAAAGACTACAGGTCCGCCTACTACACCAAGATGGGATTCCTCAAAGATGGAGCAGGTATGAGGCTTTTATCAAAATATGCAACTTTTCTTCAGGGATGCCAGTTTCCAGGCAATAGCCTGAATTCAGGCCCTGTTAAGTTATTTTCACGCCATAGTTTAGGCTTTTCTGTAATAGCTCATTCTAGGTGATTTTCAGGCCCTCTGATCAACTCTAACTGGCATCCCTATTTCATAATTTCCTTCCTTTAATAGTAGAAGCTTTTACCCCATCTTTAGATTTATGAAGAAGATTTATACTTGTATAGATTTCTTGTTCATACTTTCATAGTATAGTATAAATGGTAAAGATGTTTGAACCAGCATAATGAAAAAAGACACTCAACAGTGTTTGAACATTTTTAAGAGATTGCCAGTATTAGAGTTGATAGGACTGTCATATTATGCTGTTAAATACAGATTACAAATCGGCAATTCATAATATAAAAATGTATTTATAAACATTTTGTTGAAAATACAATTATTCTACAAAATGTCCAAGTTAAATCCAATTATCAAAAAGTTCTTGAAAAAATTGCATCACCTAACATGTTCATCTCGTTGTTCTTGTAGATGCATCAGCTGAAACAAGTGACACAGAAGACGAAGAAGATAAGTCTGGAAGTAGACTAGAGGCATCACATGATGAACTTTCTACTACTGACACAGATACTGTTAAAGGTAGCCTTTTTTTTTAGATTACAATATTCCCTTTGAAGACTGAATATGCTTTATTGAACATAGCACATGAAGTGCAGGTCTAAAACATCTGCATATGGACTATGTTACTATGGACCTCCTGACTGTGACTTGCATAGTAGAAGTCAAGTGGTTTAAGCACTTGACTTGAAATACAAAGGTTGTAGGTTTAAATCACCAACACGGCACTTATGTCCTTTGGCAAGGCATTAATCTACATTTGCCACTCACTACCCAAGAGAGACATGGGGACCCGGTAGGATTGATGACGAAAGCATTTTTGTTAGTAATTTCCTATGTCCACACAGTGACCATATGGTAGGAATACTCCCCAGGAGTGGAGATGGTGCACATTGTGTGTGAATAAATCTGATGACCAGGTAATAATATCTGAAAAAGCTCTAGGAGATGTTTTTCCCTATTAAGCGCTATATAAATCCAGATTATTATTAGTAGTAGTAAAGAGTGAGCTTATTAACAGCAAACACATGGATTGCTGCTCTCGGGCCTACCGATCTCCTTAGCCTAACTGGTGTGAATATGAATATGCAAATGAGCACTGTTCGAGTGTGGGATGTCTATCGGACTAAAGACCTTGGATCTATCTGTCATATAAAGAGACACTATTTGGTCATAATCTTGCAGTATGTTCTTGATGCATACTTTAAAGTATAGACTTTTATGTACCGGTAAATGCTATTGTACATGAACAAATTTGCCAATATTTGATCATTGCATAGATTACATATGTATATTACATGAGCATTGTTTCATCTACAAAATAGGGAACTTTACAGAGTTTAAATTAATTTTTTTAGAAAACAAAGAATTGTATGAGAGCCCCATTTTCTTTGATATTTATACTCAGATCTTGAAGTTGGGGATGTATCTCGTGAGCTGTTTGATATTATCTTCACTTGTGGGAACCATTCTGAACCATGGAAAGTCTTCCTCTCTCACTCTATACTCTTGCAACAACCAGTGTTAGCAGTGATTTCTGCTTGTCATCAGGTAATTTCATGGTATTGTTGCTTGTCATGGTTAACTGATGTTACTTCTAGTGTTATATGTGAAAGTACATGTATGTAATGATAAAAGTGATTATTTGTATGATGTGAGTTGTGAAAAAGTTGATGATGATGGTTGTGGTAATCACGGTGATGTGATGATGGTTGTGGTGGTTATCACGGTGATGATGATGATGATGATGATGATGATGATGATTATGATGGTTGTGGTGGTTATCACGGTGATGATGATGATGATGATGATGGTTGTGGTGGTTATCACGGTGATGATGATGATGATGATGATGATGATGATGAAGTTGAAGATGTAAAGGGATTTTGTTAAATAAAATTATGACATTGTTCCATCTTAGCCCAAGAGCTCTTTTCCACAAAATGTATTCACAATACTGTCATTTGAAAGGTAGCAAGATATATTTTGCTTTTGGGCTCATATACCAGTTGTAGAATTTACATATTATGGCATATGGGTTATTAAACTATTCTCATGCGAATCTGCCCCATAGGGTGCCAATATCTTAGACTGTCTGTGTTCCTGGCTCTACACCTCCTTCTCTGATGATCCCAACCTTGAGAGGGTCCTAGGTCCAAGCTCCCTTTTCAAGAGCCACGCCTGGAGCCTCGATCAGCTTCGCAGTCTCATTGACATTGCCATGGTAACAGGCAAGATCACGCTTCTCACCAAAGGATTCCATATATTTGACAATGTGAGTATTTGTTTGATGAAATATGTGACTCAAGAATTGTTTTGTTATTTTGTGACAGTGTTATTGACAATACAGAGTACCACTTGCCTACTGTTATTTCTGACAATTTTATACAATTTTATTTGTCCAAATTAAATGAATGGAAATGTTAAATGGGATATTTTTACAAGCAATACAAATACATATAAAACATAATAATTGAAATACATACCGGTAGGTGATAAATAAACGTAGACGTTGACATAGACATAGACATTACAGTAAATTGACATATAGCATGAGCACTAAGAAAGAGTAAAAGGAGACAGAGGGTGATAGAGGAAAAGGGACAGTAGATTGAGGGGGAGGGGGAGAGAAGGGAATGAGTCTGAAGAAGGGAAAGGTTTATATAGAGAGAAAATTCTACCAAATGATTTGTGATAGACTAGCGATTTTATAGAGTTGGTTATCTGTCTCTTGTGTTAATTCAGTGAATGTATTTTCTTTATCTTTTGATATAACAGAGAGGTGTGTTGAACTCTTTCCTTGCTTTCTGTGAAGACTTCCTGGTTCTAAGGGATAAGAACCAATGCAAGATAGATCTAGAATTCTTCCATGAAGCCATCCTTACAGTAAGTTCTCTCCCTTTAAACAAATAATTTCTGTGTTATCATGACAATTATGTCTTTATTCTGAATTGAAAAGAGTTTGTAGCTATGATAATTGGTTCCAATCCGTCAGCTCTGGCTGTTCATAACTTTGTGCATCTGACTCGACTCAATGCTGTCAAAGTCGGAGCTCCCTGATAAACTATTTCTACCCAATATTTACTAAGATATCTATACTATTTCCTGTGTAATGGCAAAAGTTCTCTGCTCAGGAAACTAATTTCTTTTTATATGACATTACTTAATAGTCAAAATGTTTTAAACTTAAGACATTCTGAATATGGATAACCTGAATGTACTCTCTCAAGGCTTGTTCAGGTGTACCACAGTTAAATGTTTTGTTTGAAACGTATTTAAATGGCAAAGGCAAGCAACAAAGGCCCTATGCATATTCACTTGGCTATGTCGTATGAGATGCAGAACTGATGTGAAGCGTATTACACTTAAACCACTGCAATTTACCACGGCATGCCTAAACAAGTCTTCAGGGAAACAAATTACCAGTAGAATTTGTATGGTGTTCAACAACAAACTTTTTGTAGTTATGAATGTTAATTAGGTTGACCGATTTTTCAATGATTTTTTCATGTAGGTCAATGATCTATAATACAGATTTGAAAGACATGTACATTTAAGATCAGTTTTAATTATTCTTATGTAACACAAATTTTCTGCCATTATCTTATTCCGTGAATGTTTTCATTTCCTTCAGTGTCGACGTCGTAATAGTATGAGAAACCAGCCTGATCCCGGCCCAAGCAGACCAAGGATTGGTCATCTGGAGTGGTTTCAAGAGACGGCCAATCACATGGCTCGTAACATGCTACTCTCACGCACCAGCCAATGGGAGACTGGCTTTCTACTCGAAGTCTTCACTGCTCTAAATTTCTCCCGTACTGTAGATTCACAAGGTAAGCAAACACGTCGTGAATGATTAGGTTGCTAAAGAAAAAGGAATAGCTATATTTATAATCAAATAATACTAGGGGTTCTGGTATAAAATACGTAAATAGAAATGTTTCAAACAATTAATAAATTGTATATACCTTTAAATTAGCTATGTTGAAATGTGATGTACATCAGAGAAGAAGAAAAAAATAATCCAGAGTATTAAAAGGTGATGGTCCATGCTATATGATAACAATTGTAATGTTCAATAAACGTTTAACCGGATATTTTCTTGTGGTGCATACTGATTTGCTATCTGATAATTGAATTCCTTCACATCACAAATGTATTCTAGAATGTTAGCACAACATGGTAGTTTCAAGCATGTTGATTATAATTGTGTTACAAATTGACTTTTCTCTCGTTTGGCAACCATATATTTCTGTTCTGTTCCGTTCTGTTCATCTGAATTATGAGCAGCCTGTAACATTGGCTATTACTTTTAGTCACTATTTCATAAACAATGCTAGCTCTTAGCCATCTTACAATTTTCTTACTCTGTTGTGTTGTTCTTCCTATCTGTTTGTAGATCCAGACTACAGCACACTATATCATCTTCACAAGGCCCTTCAAGGCACAGGACTGGAGCTATCAATATCCTGCATGCTAGACTCTGCCGAGGCCATGGTCAGCGAGTGCCGGACATTGCTGGACAGGCTGCAGGCCATGGGAAAGTTTGACCAGGCCAAAGAGTTTGCTGGGGCCGCTGGACTATCTACTGACCATGTGATTATACAACAGGTCAGTGTATGAAGAGCACACTGTTTGAAAATTGTTTTATCTTATGATTATGATAATGATGGTGATGATGATGATGATGGTTATGGTGATGATGATGATGATAGTGTCGATGATGTTTATAGTAATGATTTTTAAGTCGTAAAGTCATAATAGATGTGAATCTGTAACCTGAGCTACAAATGTAGGAGCTATATGCCCAAAGCTCAAATAAAATTTCACCAGAATACCAATTTTCTACCTGTATACATGTACACAGGCACTAAACCTGAACTAGTTTTAGTGAAATACATGTGCCTATACCTGTGTTTTGAATTCCTTGATCAACATCAAATATATATTTGTCTGTTTTTCTGTAAATTTCAGTTATTTAAATGTAGATAGAGAAGTAGAACTCAGTCACACAGACAAGACTGGATGGCAAATACCGTTATATGTTTTGTTTTATTGCATTTTTTAGGGTACCGGTAGGTGTGGCAGTGTAACTAGGGTTGACATGTTTGGTTACTTAGTCATCAGTGTTTGTTTGTTGTTTGTTTTACCTGACTGCTAAGACAGCATATGTATACTTGTAAGTAAGTTTTCATATTCATCTGTGCTAATCTCATTGAATATATGTGCTAAATATTACCCCACAGATCCTCAGTGACCTCAGGCAGGTCATGAGGTCAGAGGTCGGAAGCACAGAGGCAGGACGTATTGCATTTTGGGTCAAGTGCAGTGAAAGGCTCACAAAGGCCAAGGTCGAACATCACTCAGCAGCTCAATTCTTCCAGGTGAGTTGCAATAATTTCTGTTTGAGTTACTGTTGTCAAGGTTAATGAATGTACTATGGCGGATAATGTTCCAGTCATTAACTTCAACCCTGGACCAAACACTTTACCTAGCCTTGTTGCTCAACCTAAGCTAAAACCCAATCACATTTCTGTAACCCTTTTCTTATGTTTTGATGAAATAAAACCCAGAGGAAATGTCCTTGGAGTATATCCTAGATCACCCATACCATAAATCTCTGTGTATAAGACGCACCCCTATATTTTTTGCCGAGGAAAAAAAAAAAAAATTCAGCAGGAAAAAGGTGCGTCTTATACACGGAGATTTACGCTATGTTATTGCGTGACCTTGTCTTTGTGAAACATTTGCAATGTTTTGTTTTATAACTTGTTTGTTTGTTTGTGTTTTATTTCTTCACCAGACACAATCAGAAGAGGAGGAGTTTACAGGTGATAAGCAAGCTAGAGAGAGGGCCATTTTACTAGACTTGTCCTACCAGTGGTTATCTCATCCAAAATCTACTCCAACTAGGAGTTCTCTACAGTCATTAGAACAAAAGGTCTGGCTGTGGAGACTAAGAGCTGAGGTTGACAAGGTAGGATACCTTTTCATTTATTATTAAACATATCATTCAGCCAAATTTAACAGACATGTATATGGTAATGATGTCAAAGTTTATTAGCTGAATGATTTTAATACTTCTCTTAGTCTATAGAGAGTTAAAGGGAGGCTTATACAGTCATTATAATAATATTCAGCTTTTATATAGCGCTTAATGCATCTCGGACATCTCTAAGTGCTTTACAGATATACTATTACTTTTGTCATTGGACTCAGTGCTTGCCCGCACACACTGTGTGCACAATCTCCACTCCCTGGGGAGCATTCTAGCCGAAAAACTGTTTGACCAACAATGATGGTCGCATCATACCGGGTACCCATTTCAACACCTGGGTGGAGAGTAGCAAGTGTAGGTTAATATCTTGCCAAAGTATATTAGTGCCGTGTCGGGATTCAAACCCTCAACCTTCGCATCTCTAGTCAAGTGCCTTCACAAATTGTTGGTTTTTGTTCCATCTCACACATTTGATCAGAAATCAGAACTTTTAACTTTGCATCTGTTCGTATTCTTTTTTGCATTGAAAAGAAGAGGGAAGTAGACACAGCATCCCTATCTTGTCTGGAATCTCATTCCGCTGACTGGACACCCAAGTCTAGAGGTCCTAGAGAGCTCTTATATGATGTACAAACAACGGATACATCTGTCCATCAGCTTTTAAATGAAGAGGTAGGTTTTCAACTTTATCATGTAGTCGGACTTAACTTCTTCCCATATTTATAGTGTGATCAAATATTCTTTTTACGTTATCTGTCGGACACAGTATTCATATGATACATCTCTTTGCTGGATGTTAATAGGAGAATAAGAAATAAGAATGTCTGTGTCTGTTTATCAAAACTAGAATTATATTATTCAAGTCACTTACATGTATATATAAAACATTTTGAAAAAAAGCATACTAGGTCAGCACTGGTGACTGTGCCATGGAACAGTGATGGTCTGGTGGTAGAGTTTTAAATTTTAAATGCAAACTCTGTAAGAGATAGTCATGTATGTTTTATTTTCTCAGTTTTTTTAAATATTTCTCTATCCATTTCTATACTTGTATAGAGTGGTCAAGTGTGACGTCATCAAAAAACTACTATTTTTAGAGTTTCCAACTTTGACTTCATTTTCCAAAAGAGCATAAAAAATAATGTCCTAATGTTGAAAACCAATTGAATATGTTAAGTATTGGCTGAGATAATGCCCATCCGAATGAAATTATTTCGATAGGGAATCACTGTTAATTTGCTCTGGTTCACAACAATACGAACCAGAGCAAATTAACAGTGATTTCCTATTGAAATAATTTCATTTGGATGGTCATATCTCGGCCAATACTTAACATATTCAATTGGTTTTCAACATTTGGACATTATTTTTTATGCTCTTTTGGAAAATGAAGCCAAAGTTGTAAAATCTAATAATAGTTTTTTGATGACGTCACAGCTTTGGTACTCTATACCCACACTTACCCTCTTGTATGATATTTGTAGGAGAAGTCCGCCCTGAAGGACATGATTGATGGCCTCCTGTCCAGCTGCTGTATCTCCAAAGCCCATCAACTATCCAGTCAGTTTGGACACACCCACAATGACCTCTCCATCACACTAGCATGCCTTCAGCTCATGCAAGGCAAGGTCAAACCAGAGGGCATTGACCCTGAGCTGAGGTCACAGGTCAAGGTCAGCAAACCCAAGCTGGCCAGACGACCCAGTAACATGACACTCCTGGGTCCTCCATCGGGGGTGTACGGTGGCAAGTCTAAAAAGCAGCTGAGAAGATCACCTAGTGGTAAGTCAGTAAGCAGGAACAATACACAAAAATATTGTAATACTAGAAACAATAGGTCACATTTGCCGCCGCGGCCGTGTGGTCTAAAATATCTATGGCCTATACAAATTATAGGTCCGCGGCAGCATTCCCACAGTCACATACGGTAGCCACACAGCATACGCCCGTAGCTTTTTGACAAATACTAAGGCAGACGCAAGGTAGCCGCAAGGTGCCTGCAAGGCAGCCGAAGGGGGACCTAGAAATGAAAACAGTTATAATTCCATGTTATAATCCGACGGCAACCCGTACGGCCTGTAAAGATAGGGATACACCCTAGGGTGATCCTGAGGCCACTGCAGATTCTCTGCAGCCGCCGCAAGTATCTCTCAATTTCAGGGGCGTATGGCCACCGAATCCCAGCCATAGAGCACATGTGACCTAGACATAAGGACCGTCTCTCTGGCAAGAACTTTCATGATTTTCAAAATGTTAGTGTGTTAATTCATTAAATATGGCAACACTTTGAAACTCTTTGGTCTAAACACTATAACATTTTGGAAGGTTTCTGGTTATGCAGAATAAAGAGATTGATTAAATTTGTGTGCATCAAATGTCTCCTACCAGAAATAGCAGATTTTTTTTTTTCTCAGTACCATCCTCTGATTTGTTAGAAATAAATAAGAGATGACAAATTGCAACAAATTCTCTGTTCCCTGGGAGAAAAAGAATGTGAAATATCTTCATCTTTGTTTACAGTGGTCAGCCTGGGTATCAATCAGGAGTTGAGTTCACCTCAGAGCGATGACCGTCTGACCATGATGGAAGCTCTCGCTGACCATACCTCAGCAGCCAGGACATGCTGTGACCGCATCATCAACATCTACAGGATCTCACAGGTGAGTCCTTTGGTAGTCTGATAATCAAACAGCAAGAAATAGTTCCCTCGCCCTTTAAACAGGTTCAAATTCCTTCAGAGGCAAATTTCTTTTTCAAACTGAAGCAATGCACTTGATGGACAATTTTATTTAAAACTATATATTTTGAATCATGTACCATTTTATGATATTGGATGTAGTGTTTATTGAGCCAGTGATGATAGGAACCTTTTATGTATGTTTATATCCCTCCAAACACATCAGAATACAATGTCCATACCTTTTACATTATGTTTGCTCTCATTTACCAATTCAATGAAATCTTTGGGTCATATGCTCTGTTATAGATATGATCATCAGGACATAAATTCTCTGACTAGAGATCAATTTAGTAATCTTCTGGCCTTTTATTCTAATATTACTTATCTGTATCATCTCTCACTTCTTGTTATCCTTATGATAGGTGTTGGAAAAGCCCTATGATTTGTTGATCAAGCAAGTTCCTTTCACATCTGTCAAAGCTCTTCTCCATTCCAGCCATCCTGACCGCTATCTCCTGGCGAAAAGCTTCATCAGAGCAAACAGTCTGGCAGACAATGAGGTAGAGAGTGTTTGAGATGGATGAAGAGAGAGAGGGATTAAGAGGGGGGGGGTGGAGGAGGGAGGGAGGGAGGGAGGAATATAGGTAAAGGGAGAGAGATAAAGAGAGAGAGAGAAGACATGTCTTCCTGACTACTACCTCCCGTCCAAAGATTTCATCAGAGCAAACAATCTGACAGACAATGAGGTAGAGAAGGATTGAGATGGATGAAGGGAGGGAGAGATTAAGAGGGGATGGATAGAGGGAGGAATATATTGATATAAGGATGAAGGGAGAGAGAGAGGGAGGGAGAGAAAGAGAGAGAGGGGAGAGAGGGAGAGAGAGAGAGGGAGATAGAGAGAGAGAGAGAGAGAGAGAGAAGGAGAGAGAGAATGAGAGAGAGAGAGAGAAGGAGAGAGAATGCCTTCCTGACCACTGCATCCTGGCCTCAGATGTCATCAGGGCCAAACATTTGGCAGACAATGGAGTGATGGAGTGATGGGAGATGGAGGGAAGGAGGCAGGGAAAGATGGAGGAAGCCTTCATAATACCCATGTTTCTTCAATAGCCAAATAATCATCAAGGCCTACCTTACTGATGATGATCTTGACAGGATAAGTAGCCTCTGTGTTAACATAAGAATAATCTACAAAATAAAAAAATTCTTGGAAATCATCACAAAGGGAAAAAATGGGTTGCAGGAAAACAGTGCTTAATTTTTTTACAGTTATAGTTGATGAATTTGTTTTCCCTTTATGTGCTAATACTGTGTTTTCTTTTTTTCAGGTGGCAAACTTTCTATCTGACGTTGTTATGACTGGGTTACAGCAGAAAATCAAGAGAAGAAAAGAGGGTATGTATTTTAATTATTCCCTTTCTTTTGAAGGGTTCAGACTGAATGATCATTAAAGGTACTATCAATTATTTCTATTACTCATAAGCTGTACAAAAATCATAAAGGACAGTATAATGACCCCCAAAACAAATCTTTTCTTTAAAATAGAGAAATATATAGATATGTAGAACTTGTAAATGTAAATAGTTTTGTAGACACATTTACACATTTACATGACTGAAAGGATAAACATGTAAACAAAAATTAAACTTCATTATCATGCTCTATATTCACATCAACCATTCTTATTTTTGTTAGGTTCCCTGACGCGTCCCCCACCATCAGAGGGCCCCTCCCCAGATCGAATGGAGAAGGTAGCCTTCATGAGCCTAGCTAGAATATGTAAGGATCCAGCATGTCTAGGAACCAGACTACTCGACGAGGCAACACAGATTGCACACTCAGAGTCAAGCACCACCAGGCCAGGTAAATAAAACAAGAGCATTGTTGGATAAAATATTTTCATTTGAATTGATGTCGTGAGAAAATTTAAGAGTTTTCATTTTGTGAACAATAAACAAGATATTCCAAGGAATTGTATGCACATTTACAGTGATGTAGAGGAGTTGTAGTCGAGTGGTGTAAGCACTTGATAGGAAACGCAAAAGTCATAGGTGTGATCCCCAACATGGCACTAATTTCCTTTGGCAAGGCATTAATCTACATTTGCCTCTCCATATGCAGGAGAGAAATGGGGACCTGGTAGGATGACAAAAGCCTTTGTGATAGAAATTGCCATATGCCCCCAGAATGACAATATAGTAGGAATACTCCCCAGGGAGTGGAGATTTCGCACACTGTGTTCATTAATGAATCTGATGAAAGGGGTAATGATAATATCTGTAAATTGCTTAGAGACGGTGTTCTGTATTAAAACGCTATTAAAATCCAGATTTATTATTATTATTATCATTATTATCAAATATCTGTTATCAGGTCCTCTGGATAAGATTGAAATGTATTTTGAAAATTAGGTTAATGTTCTAATCAAAATGTAATAATTCAACACTACTCTACAGATACACTTGGACAGACTTTTAACCCTATGTCAACTGGGGGGGGGGTCAATTTGACCCCCCCCTGTAGAAATTTCGCGACTACTCCGAAACCGCGGCAGATATAAAATTTTCCTTTCACGACTTTTTACTTTCGAGTCTTACGCATCTTTTAAAAGAATTTTTTCGAAAATCGGACCTACGGTTACAAGGTCACATGACCTTTTGTCTTTGCATGTCAGCCCGAAAATCGCTCATTTTCATGATTTGTGTACAAAACATATGTAAAAGTCATTTTTCCTAAAAATAGATAAAACATTGGTTATTGAGTCTTGTTTAAAGTTTAGATGTTTGTTTTTGGGTCAAAATAGTTGAATTGTAGTTATAAATGAAATAAAACAACAAAAACAATAAAATACATAAGTTAAAGAAACAATGAAATACATAAGAAATTATCAAAACAAGAGATAACATAAGGAATAACCTGGCTCTTCCAATTTTTTGTGTTGTATTATTATTCCAAATGGTCTAATAAATATATGTAGTGAAAAAGAATACTTAAATATGAATAATCTATGATTTATGGGCAGAAATGTGAATTGTATGACCTTATTTGCATAAATTAGCATAAATATGCAAATGAGTGAATTTTTCAAAAATTTGAAATTACCATAGTATTCTTTACACTTCACTTGACATGCATGCAAATTTTCGCGGCGATCGGCGGTGAAACGGCCGAGATCTTAGGGGGGGGTCAAATTGACCCCCCCTCAGTAAAAACCTGGTCTGAAATAGCCCAGTTAAGATAGGGTTAAACATATGTGTACAGTTTTGAGAAATGATGCCCCGATGTGTTTCCTTCCTATTTTCTTCTATGTTGATTTACAGAACCAGGCAACGTCTCACGAAACCGTCATCATTACAAATTTGCCGACATACCATTGAGACTTGTATGATAAAATCAG
The DNA here is from genome assembly GCA_035222895.1 of Strongylocentrotus droebachiensis. Classification (NCBI taxonomy): domain Eukaryota; kingdom Metazoa; phylum Echinodermata; class Echinoidea; order Camarodonta; family Strongylocentrotidae; genus Strongylocentrotus; species Strongylocentrotus droebachiensis. Next base: position 650,487 of record JAVYIG010000173.1, on the reverse strand, counting down.
CGCGTGTTTCAATTGGATGTTGGTGAACTAGTACTGACATGCATGATGGTGTCATGAAACGGTGACCTGGGGAGTGTTTCACAAAGATTAAGTTCGAATTTAAGTTGAACTTAACTATGGCAGGCCATTCATGCCACTAGTTTCTCTAACCATTGCTGGTATTGGTTTCTCAAGGGACGTACAAATCATGGTCACAAATCTACAGAATTAAATTTTTTGATAGTTCATTATTGAAGGAAAAAATGTTATCTAAAGATCATAATTGAGAGACCAATGATGAGGAGAGCAATCAGTGGCATGAATGGCCTGCCATAGTTAATTCCAACTTAAAGTCAATCTTAGTCTTTGTGAAACACTCCCCTGATATGTTTCCTTCCAATTTTGTGTGATCCAATCAACAGCCCTGACCCTTGAGGTAGAGCTGATCATCCGGGCTCATGACTGCTTCACACTCAGCTGCAACATGGAAGGAATCGCCTCGGTCCTCAGAGCTAGCTGTGACTGCTTTAGCGCCCTCGCTCAGTCCGAAGAGTTTAGTCTCATGGTAAGAACGTTATGATCTTGTACTATCCTGCATCGAATCTGGTTGTACTACCGGGACATGTACATGAATGTGAAAGTCACATTCAGGCTTGTTCAGATATGATGTGGTAAATACCACGTTTTTTACTAGTGGCAACTGCTCCCAAGAAAGGTAATACATGTATTCACTGAACTCGTACTCACTGAGCTCTGTGTTATAAGATGAGAAATATGAAGCGTATAGTCATCATAAAAAGGAAATACTGCAAATCTGAACGAGGCTTTAGTCCACAGTATGCGGTAGGTTCTCTCATTTTTGTGGTGTCTTAGCATCGTAACACAGTGATATGTACAGTCCACTGACTGCTATAAAGTCCACTTTGAAATACAGTCAAACCTGTAGTCTAATCAACTTTGCCCCATGCTGATAACCCTTATTGATGTATATCTTTCTATCTTGATAGGTTCGTCTTCTGATTGGTGTGAGAAGGTTCAGCGAGATGACCTACATCTTTGAGATCTTGAGAGCCAATCATCAAATGGAAGCACTCCTCAAGAAAGGAGCTCATGTAAATAAAGCATACATTATCATGATTGCTATGGATTATAAGATAGATAGATATATAGACATACATGTATAGATACCGGTAGCTAGATAAGTACATGTAGATAGATGAGTAGATAGATACCGTATATAACGGTGTATAAACCGCACTTTTTTGCCGCCGAAAAAATTTCAAAGTCGGGGGTGCGGTTTATACACGGTACACCAAAAAAAAAAAATTTTTTTTTTTTTTTTTTTTTTTAAAGTTTCAATTTATGCCCCTCCACCTGGCGCTATGCCTGGCAATGTCTCCCAGCTCGGTAATCGGTGTGTTGAATCACCACTCGGAAACTAGAACAACACTCAAATTTGTCTGTCATCTTGGTTTGAAAGTAATCTTTCTGATAGATCTCAATATGTAGTTTATAATAATAATTCCTCCAATTTTTCTTCTATTACATGGTGTACCACAAGGTTCTATCCTAGGTCCCTACTGTTTTTTAATTTACAGTACCGTAATGATCTTACACACACAAACAAAAAAATCTCGGCAAAAAAAAAAAATTTTTTTTTTTTTTTTTTTTTTTTTTAAGGGCGAAAAAGAGGGGTGCGGTTAATACACGAGGGCGGTTTATACAACGTTATTTACGGTAGATAGATACATGTATATGTAAATAGATAGATATATTGATAGAAAGATAGATAGATAGATAGATAGATAGATAAGTAGATAGATAGATAGATAGATAGATAGATAGATAGATAGATAGATACATAGATAGATACATAGATAGATACATACATACATACATACATACATACATACATACATACATACATACATACATACATACATGAATTTAGATAGATTTGTTGGTAAATGGGCAGATAGATAGGTGAATTGGTGGATGGATAGATACATGTATAGATACCGGTAGCTAGATATACATCTCGGACACGGACACGGACATTTTCTGACATGTTTCTTGCTGTAATTGGATAATTACCCTGTTTCGAGGTCTGTTATGAGGATTCAGTATGTGATAATGTAAACGTTCAACTATAAGACTCGTATCAAACCACCGGAATGCATTTTGAGTAACATTTTGACTTTTTATCGAGATACTTCATCTTCATTGAGTTTGTAAGTACACACTGCTGTAGTCCCACTTGAACATTTTTGAGTTGCCCAATCCTTTTTTGGTTTTGCTTTGCTGTGTTGGAACCGGCTAGTGGAAAAGTAATTGGTTTCTTTGTTCTGTTACATAACATTGTTTGAAAGAATGTCAAACTCAAAGAAGCTCAACCTCAGATCAAGGGCTGTTTGCATTCTGTTGAATTACGCACCCCTCCCTCTTCTGCTCCACTGAGCAAGCAAGTACAAAGCCCCGGTTATCTTGACCATCTCGACTCGATTGTACAAGAGGCCGTCACCAAGGCGATGGAACGCGAACGACTTAAGCTATGTAGTGACATGCAGAAGCTCGAGAACAATGTGCGAGAAATTTTGGATCAAAAGCTCTCGTATTTACATGATTTGGAAGTGGCCATCGACAGCAAATTGCAAAAACTCAATGATGTTGAGAAATCCGTCTCTGCCAACTCGACCGAGGTCAATAACCTCACAAATCGACTTGACCATCTAGAGCAATATTCACGACGCAATAATATCCGCATCCTAGGAGTGAAGACGACGCCCGGTGAGAATACGGATGACATCGTGCGTGATGTCGCCCACCGGATCGGCATCAACATCAGCGCCGGAGACATTGATCGCTCGCATCGCCTTCACAGACCGGGTAACACTCCAGAAAGGTCTCAGGGATCTTACGCCAACGCAACGCGTACTGGCAACACCGCTCCTCCGCCGATTATTGTTAAATTCACCTCATACCAACCGAAGTTCCAGATGATAAAGAACAGAAGAAAGCTGAAAGGCTCCGGCATCGTCGTTGTCGAGGACCTAACAAAAAAGAATGCAAACCTTCTTTTTCAAACTTCAAGAAAAGCAAACGTTAAGGCATCATGGTCTCTCGATGGTCGCGTCTACGCACTGGTCGAAACTACAGAAGGACGTGAGATGAGAAGGCACATTACGAAGATTTCCGACCTGTAGGTTTTACACCTTCTTTCTTCATATTGTTATTTATTATATTTTATTATCTTCTCGCATTACCTGTTTCCGGTGGTATATGATCTCTTTTCATAACCAATTTCGTTGATTTTTTTTTACAATTTTTACTGTTGTGTATTGTAAAGTTTTATTGTAATGCCTGACCGAAATTTGTACCAACAATTTTTAAATAATTTAGATTTTACACCACTCTCCGAAAAGTTATCTCCTATCAATGAGGACAATACTCTTTATGGTCCGAATCAAAGTTGTTTATTACCTGATGAATTTAATGATTTTGCTAATACACATAATTTGAATAAAATATTTACCTGTCTTCATATTAATTGTAGAAGCATTAAAAAGAATTATGATAATCTTGTCTCTCTTGTAAATACAATTGATCATAAATTTTGTGCAGTAGGATTATCAGAGACTTGGTTGAAACCAAATGATCCCGTTTATAATCTTGATGGATATGAATTTGTTGGAAATGAACGACAAGATCGCAATGGTGGTGGAGTGGGTATCTATGTGCGTAATGATTTTAACTATAGTCGTAGGCTTGATCTAGACATTAATAATAATGATTTTGAATCTGTTTTTATTGAAATTAAAACAAATAAGAAAAGTATTATATTTGGAACTATATATAGACCACCTAATACATGCTTTCCATCATTCTTAGAGTCTTTGAATTTAATACTAAACATAGTAAATAAAGAAAATAAACTGATATATTTTGCTGGAGATTATAATATCAACTTATTGAATGACAGTTCTTGCCAACAAATAAATTGTTTTTTGGATGTCTTTATGGTTAATTCTATGTTCCCTGTGATTCACTACCCAACTAGGGTAACAATCAATTCTGCGACATTAATTGATAATATATTCACTAATGATATTGAAAATATAAGTAGCGGGATTCTATTTGTTGATATAAGTGATCATTTTCCTATATTTTGTATTCATAATGATTCAATTGAAAATAATTGTGAACTTGTATATACTAAACGCGACAGGTGTGAAAATAATATTCGTCAATTTATTTGTAAACTTGAAACTATATCTTGGCGCATAGACAATGTTAATCCCAATGTAAATTATGATTGTTTTTTATTCCAATTCAAATCTTTGTATGATGATTGCTTTCCTATTGTACGTAGATCCTGTAAAAAGAAGAAAGATAAATCTTGGTTTAATGAACAATTACGTAAAATGTGTATTAAAAAATGTCGCCTATATAAAAGGTTTATTCATAAGCCAACTCTTAATAATGAAATCTCATATAAAACTTTGAGAAATAAATGTAACAGTGAAGTAAAAAAGACAAAGAATAAATATTATCGTGATATGTTTATAAATGTGAAAAATGATATGAGGCAAACTTGGAAATGTATAAATAAGGCTATGGGTAAAAAAATGAAACAAAGTAATATTGAACAAATTACTGTTAATAATCGATCTGTTACTCTTGGTAATGATATGGCTAATGAATTTAATGATTTTTTTGTGAATATTGGTCCTTCATTGACACAAAATATACATGATCCTCAGTCTTGTAGTAACAATAACAACGTGCAATATTTGACTAGGAATCCTAAATCTGCCTTTTTCACTCCAATATCAGCGAAAGAAATTATTGATATCGTTTGTAATTTAAAGAATCGATCAAGTACTGGTTTTGATGAAATTGATGTATCGATTACGAAAAGAGTGATTCATTTAATTTGTTATCCACTATGTGATATTTTTAATTTTTCAATGAGTATAATGGGTATTTTCCCAGACGGGTTAAAAATAGCAAAAGTGATACCAGTTTTTAAAAATGGATTATCTGATTGTTTAAATAATTATCAACCTATTTCTGTACTGCCTATATTTTCTAAAAATTTTGGAAAATGTCTTATTAATCGACTTCTAAAATTTGTTGATCAGTGCAATATATTAACAGAAAGCCAGTATGGATTTCGTCCAGGGTACTCTACATCCTCTGCTATAGTTGATTTGATTTATAAAGTTACTAATGCTCTTGATAAAAAGAAAATTTTAATTGGTTTGTTTCTTGATTTGAGTAAGGCTTTTGATACTCTAGACCATTCAATTCTTTTTCATAAATTAGAAAATTATGGTATTCGTGGAATTCTTTTAGATTTATTTCAAAATTATTTAACTAATCGTAAACAATTTGTAGTTGTCAATGGTAATGAATCTTATTTGAGTGCTGTAAGATGTGGAGTGCCCCAGGGATCCATTCTTGGTCCACTTTTATTTCTCATTTATATGAACGATATTTGTGCATCATCTCAAAAGTTGGAATATATTTTATATGCCGATGATACCAGTGTCTTTTTATCCGATAACAATATTGACAATTTGATTCTTGATTTTAATGATGAATTATTGAAAATAAATTCATGGTTGATCTCTAATAAATTAATTGTAAATACTAAAAAAACTCACTATATGATCTTTTCTAATATGTTTATCGATCGTGACACGTTGGTTGTTTCCTTAAATGATAATGTAATTAATCGTTGTAGCTCCCTGAAATTTTTAGGTGTAACAATTGACAGTAAATTATCTTGGAAGGAGCACATTGATGTTATCTGCACGAATATTTCTAAAGGTATAGGTATTTTAAATAAAATTAAACATTTTCCTTCAAATATTTTGATTATGATTTATAATGCCATTATATCTCCTTATTTTAATTATTGTAACCTTGTCTGGGGATCCTCAACTGATCATGCAATGAGAAGATTATTATGCTTACAAAAAAGAGCTATTCGTTTAGTCTTACATGCCGATTATTTTGCTCATACTAAACCTTTATTTCTAAAATTAAAACTTTTGAATGTCCTAGATCTTTGTAATTATAGTTTTGCAATATTTATGTACTTATGTTTTAATAATTTCATACCAATTAGTCTTTCCAGCAAATTTTGTCTTAATTCTGCATTACATTTATATAATACTCGAAGTTCTTCTAATTTTCATTTAAATAAAATAAGATTAAATATAACTAAGAAATCAATATTTTTTAAAGGGCCACAATTGTGGAATAATATACCTCAAGATATAAAATCTAGTCCATCAATTAACGTTTTTAAAAGGAGATACAAATCATTTTTAATCCAACAAAATAAAGATTGATTATGTACACGGTCTGGTTTTTGTTTTATTTTAGGCCCCCCCCCCCCCCCTCCTCTCCTCTATTTAAGTTTTTTTTTTTTTTTTTTTTCTCAAACAACAAAATAATATTGTATTATAATTTATTACTGTTTTGGTGGCAGCACCAATAAAGCCTTTGGCTTTCCTAGCTGTCTCCACATTCACATATATTTTTGTTGTTGTATTGTATTTGTTATTGTTTCTCTTCAACTTGTACGCTATGTTTTGTATTTATATGTTTGTTATGATGTTTTTATGATGAATGAAATAAAGTTCAATTCAATTCAAATTCATGTACATGTAGATAGATAGATTGATTGATTGATACATAGATGATACATCAGATGCATAAATGATGCATTTCTCAAGGTAGGATCCAATAGAAGAACACTACATACAAGTAGATAAAGTATACTTGTAAGGATTTTTGTATAATGCACTTTTGATATAGATTATACAAATATTCATTCTTTTCAACGAATGATGTAACTTACTCGTTCTCACTTAGTCTTCATGTTTGTGTTTTTTCATAGGATGACAACTTGAAAGTGGCCTTATTGGACTTCCTGAAGAGATGCGATCCACCCGACACCGAGACTTACACTCAAGTTGCACTCAAGTTTGAGATGCATAGAGAAGTAGCCAGTCTGCTAGAGCAAGCTGCCAAGGACAGACTGAAAACACTCAAGTCTCGGACCATGGGTAGGTCACAGTTTTAAATTGTCTACCAGGTTATGTTGTATGCACTCTGTATATCAGAGCATATGTGAATACATATGGTATTCCAAATGTATTTTTGCTCGTTTTAAATCTCTTTATCAAATTCAAGAAGATTGTTGCGATATATGCCAAAAGTGGTATTTGTGATATTTGTGATCTTGGTCTGTGTTTTCAGTACTTTATATTTGATCAAGTTATCATTTCTATGTTGTTTGTGATTAGTATACAATGTACCTCTTGTGTCAATATTGTTTCTGAGATTTTAGAAGAACACATGTAAAGCTTCAATCAAAAGAGGGCGCCAGATGGCCCCATCAGTATTAAAAAGCCACTCTCTCGTTACTATACCAATCTGACTGTACTATCCTTTGTCGTCTGACATATAAATGCCATCGAACTAAGCTTGAAACATGATGACAGCGGTGAAAGTTTGTAAATCCATGTAGGAAAGTGTTTGTAATACACCTATAACTCTATTATGCGTCTGCATACCGTGTTATGAACTGGAATTCACCTGTTTACTTTGAGAGTCAACTCAACGTATAGTCAGCCCCACTCATGTAAGTTTGTGTAGTGTTACTTGCATGCAAAGCATTGAAATTCGAGATCTCTGTCTAAATTGTTTGCTGTGGTGTACAACATGCCTGACACTGTGTCTCCTGAGGGTACTGAGGGTGATTTGCAAGGGGCCCATTTCGTAAAGCCTTCTGTCCAACCCCCTGGTCATTTCCATGCGGCTGCGGGAAATGTAGGTCTAGTTGAAGGGTGGAAAATCTGGAGACAGCAATGGGACAACTACACTATTCTCACAAACCTCTCCAAACAACCAGATCGGTACCAAACTGCACTACTACTGCACAGTGTGGGACAAGATTGTCTGCGTGTCTACAACGGCATGAAGTTTGCTAATGCCGCTGAAAGTGTGAAATGCTCTGTGATACTGGATAAGTTTGATAAACATTTCCTTGGTGAGAGCAGAGAATTCTTTGAAAGATTCAAGTTCAATCAACGCAGTCAGGAAGATGGTGAATCTATTGAACAGTATGTGACAGCTCTGCGTACAATGAGTAAGACGTGTGGATTCTGTGACTGCATGAATGACAAATTGCTCGTTGATCGTGTTCTACTGGGAGTACGTGATGATCGTATGCGAGAACTACTCATCTCCAAATCTGATCTTGACCTCTCTACTGCCATTGATGTTTGTAAAGCAGTTGAAGCGACGTCTACTCACATGAAGGCGTTGAAAAGTGAGGAAATCAACAGGGTGAATCGAAAACCTTTCCCTAAACATGCTAAAACTGGAAGTGGAAAGCAGAAGTTTGTAAAGCAGAAGCCGAAAGAGCTCAAAAAGTGCAAGTTCTGTAATAAATCACACGAAATGAAGAAGGAATGCTGCCCTGCATGGGGTCAAAAGTGCAATGTGTGCCATAAGCCCAATCACTTCAAGGGATCTGCAGTGTGTACTTCCAAGAGTGTTCACCAACTCGAAGATGATGAGTACTCCTCCACTGAAAGTATCAGTGTTGTACAGATAAATACAGTAAGTCCTGAAGATGGACCAATTTTTTGCAACATGCTACTAAATGGTCGAAGAGTACAGTTCCAGTTGGACTCTGGAGCAACAGTGAGTGTTCTCCCACAGAAGTTTCTGTCTGAAGAAGATGTAGTGAGAAATGAATGCATCCATCTCCGGATGTGGAACCACTCTCCGCTACTACGTGCTGTGGGAAAGTGCAAAGTCGTGACAAGGAATCCAGCTACTGGAAAAAAGTACAGGATTGACTATGTCATAGTTAAGGAGGATCTGACTCCACTGCTAAGCAAAACAGCTTCTGAGAAGATGCAGCTTATCACTGTTCACTACGAATCTATGGAAATAGTCCACAACATATTTCCTGAGAATGTCTGCAACCTAGCTCCTGAGAATCTTTACAAAGAGTATCCTGTGGTCTTCTCATCCTCTGTGACTGGTACTCTGCCGGGGAACGATGTTCATCTGACTGTTATGGATGATGCTACCCCTAGTGTTCGTCCTGCTAGAGTGATACCAGAATCCTTGAGAAGTATTGTGAAGGATGAACTTGATGCACTGCAGACAAGAGACCTGATTGAGGAAGTAAGTTCTCCAACTGACTGGGTAAGCCAGATGGCTGTTGTACAGAAGAAATCTGGTAAAGTGCGTGTGTGCTTAGACCCTAGACCACTCAATCTCGTGCTGAAAAGAGAACATTATCCTCTGCCTGTTCTCGATGATATCCTGCCTCAACTGTCCAATGCAACGGTCTTCTCCATCTGTGATCTCAAAGATGGATATTTGCACTGTGTTCTTGACGACGACTCAAGTCTGCTAACTACCTTTGCAACACCATGGGGAAGGTATAAATGGAAACGTCTACCATTTGGCTTGAAGGTTAGCAGCGAAATCTTCCAAAAGAGACTTCATCTAGCACTGGATGGTCTTCAAGGGGTACGATGTGTGGCAGATGACATCATAATCTGGGGTAACAGTGATGCTGAGCATGATACCCGACTACAGAGTCTTCTACAGAGATGTCAAACTGTTGGCATAGTGTTGAACAAGGAGAAATGCCAATTTCGACTGAAGGAAATCTCGTTCCTAGGCCACATAGTATCCAACTCTGGACTGAAAGCTGATCCATCCAAGATCGATGCAATCCTGAACATGAGTTCAGTGGTTTACGTGGCATGGTCAATTATTTGGCCAGGTATCTGCCCAAACTATCTGATGTCATGAAGCCTCTCAATGACTTAACCCACAACAACTCTGCGTGGACTTGGGACTCCAACCATGACAAAGCCTTTAGGTTGCTGAAAGAGATGCTGATACAAGCTCCTGTGTTGGCGTTCTACAACCAAAGCAAGCCACTTCAAATCCAAACTGATGCCAGTGCTACAGGGTTAGGTGCTGTGATGCTACAGGATGGTCAACCAATAGCATATGCCAGTAGGATGCTGAGTGATCCTGAGACCAGATACTCTGTCATTGAGAAGGAGATGCTAGCAATAGTCTTTGCACTGGAAAAGTGGAACCAGTTCACTTTTGGTCGTAAGACAACAGTATATAGTGACCACAAACCACTGGAGTGCATTGTGAAGAAGGCCCTGGACAAAGCTCCCAAACGCCTACAAGGAATGTTACTACGCGCCATGGCGTATGATGTTGAAGTGAAATACCTTAAAGGGAAGGACAACATCTTGGCTGATGCACTAAGCCGTGCTTCTCTTCCGTATGAGAGCGGACAGCATGATCTAGAGGTGGTGAATGCTGTCAAACTCTTGTCTCTCCCTGATGACAAGATAGCTGAGATAAAGAGACAGACTACCCAAGATCCAACTCTCTCCCAGCTCAAAGACACCATACTTGATGGGTGGCCAGACAACAAGACAAAGCTTCCTTTGTCACTGACTCCATACTTCAGTTTCAGAGATGAACTTTCGGTGACTGATGATCTGATTTTCAGGGGAGAACGGCTGGTAATCCCTAAGCAGATGAGGCGACAGATCAAGGAGGAGTTACACATTGGCCACAATGGAGTCGAAGGAACTTTGAGAAGAGCCCGTGAATATGTCTATTGGCCAGGTATGAACAAGGAGATAAAGGAGTGGATCCAGACATGCGAGACCTGTCAAGAAAACTCAGTCTCTCAACCTGCCCAACCTTTGATGTCTCATCCTATCTCTGACAGGCCATGGTCAAGAATTGGAATCGATCTCTTCCATCATGATAACGAGAACTATCTCATTATGGTCTGTTACTACTCCAATTTCTTTGAGATAGAAAAGCTACAGAGGACGACTGCCCCCGCAGTTATCAAGCGACTGAAACGTCACATCGGACGCTATGGAGTGCCAGAGATCATTGTCTCAGACAATGGACCTCCTTTCTCTTCAAGGGACTTTGCTGAGTTTGCCAAAGAGATGGGAATCAAGCATAACACCATCTCACCTCACAACAGCAAGGCAAATGGCAAGGCAGAGTCTGCTGTTAAGACTGCCAAAAGACTGCTTACCAAATGCAAGGACACTGGAGATAACGTTGATCTAGCCTTACTCAACGTTCGTAATACACCAACTCAAGGTACCCAGACCAGTCCTGCGCAAAGGTTCATGGGTAGACGAACACGTACACTCCTACCCACCACAACTCAGTTGTTGATGCCTGATCGTGACTCAGGACCTGATGTCGAGAAACTCAATTCAAACCAGAGACGACAGGAGAAGTATTTCAACAGAAATACAAGGAAGCTCAAGGATCTTCCACTTGGAGCAACTGTACGTGTGAAGCCATACAACCATGGAAAGAAATGGAAGAAAGCGGTGATCCTGAAGAAACTAGACGATCGCTCATATGAAGTTCGCTGTGATGGTCAAACACTTCGTAGAAACAGAGAACATCTCAGAGCGACCTCATCCACGTCAGATACACTTGATCCTATTCCCAACATGTTTAACTGGGAATGCCAGGACAACAACCAACCCAAGGTGAGGACTACAGAGCAGCGTCAATCTACCACTACAAGTCCTGTGAAGTTTCGCGGTGATGGTACATCTGAGACGCTTGACGAGAACAACACAAGCTCGCTGAGACGTTCAAACAGACAACGTCGAGAACCGCATAAGATGAAAGATTTCGTAACATTTTGAACACTTAAAAAGAGAACATTCGCGAGATACGTGAATGACATCACTTCATCTAACTCTGTTTGGACATTTGAACTTTTTTTTAAATTTGAAGAAACTGGACTCTAAACACAATCCCAAATCTTCTGACACTATGAAGACTCACAAGAACTCAAAAGGACTCTGATATTTTTTTGCTTTGAAATATTATTTTGTGCAGTTATATGATTGTAAAAGATCTCATAAACCAATCTTTTGATATTCTTTAATCTTTTATCTGTTTTGGTACCAGGTTGATATTGACCTCCAAAATTGAGACATTCTCCGGCACAAAGCTCAAAGAGGGGAGGATGTGTCAATATTGTTTCTGAGATTTTAGAAGAACACATGTAAAGCTTCAATCAAAAGAGGGCGCCAGATGGCCCCATCAGTATTAAAAAGCCACTCTCTCGTTACTATACCAATCTGACTGTACTATCCTTTGTCGTCTGACATTAAATGCCATCGAACTAAGCTTGAAACACCTCTGAATGGATTTCACTTATTATTGTGTTCATTGACCACTCTTGTATGGAATGTATATACACTTCAAATGAAAATAACTGCTTCCTTTTAAAAAAAATGGAGGGTTTTCATACACTTTCCTCAAAATTCAGTTCTGAAATGTCATGGATATTACCTAACCATTTTTTAAAAACTTTGTTCTTCCAGATACTAACATTGAAATCCAGAACATTCTAGAGAATGTCTTACATGACCTGACCAATGCTGCCAAGAACTATGCCAAGGTAGGGGGCATCATGTATTATGAGTGTATCAACATTGGGCAGGAGCACTGGCTAAAGGTGTCAATTGATAACTAGAAGTAATATACAAAGGGCTGTTCATAATAATATTAATTAACATACAATGCAACCCAGACAAAACGAAACCGAGAATTATTGATGTTTTATCATCACTTAATCACAATTATAATTAATAAATGACATATATTTTAAAGCTTAGATCCTCTTTTTTCATTTGATGCAATTCATATGATGCATATTTCACGCATGAGTGATTAAGAGCAATTCGAAGGAAGGAAACCAAAAAGTCTTTTGGCGGGCGGTATCTGAATTTCGAAGAAAAATTCACATTTCTAGAAAGTTCATTTTCTGCTCTTTCATATGACACCTCAATCAGGAAAAATAAGCCAAGAATAACAAAGTTCTGTTTGTTTAAAGTGATGCTTGCATTTCCATAATTTGATTAAACAAATTCGTTTTCACTGGCTGCCTGCCGTAACTCCGTTTTGTTGACGATTAGACATAGACGAAAGACTTCATGCATGGCTGATTGTCAATGAAACAGAGTTAAGTCTTTTGTCAATTCTTTCAATTCGTTTTTTCTGGGTCGCAGTGTATAATGTCTAGATTTTGAGCAGATAACTTTTATAGTATTTTAATATAAATCTTCCTCTCTCAGAAGGCTGACACATTACTACATGTGCATAATCCTTACTCTTTGCTTACTCTTATACTAGCTCTCCACAATGTAAACCTTTGAAATTGTTCTCTGTTTTTATCTGTTGCAGGACAACTGTTTGCGCCATGCAGAGAAGTGTATAAAGCAAGCTCGTCTAGTAGCCCTACAGATTCGCCTTCTGCCCGTCAGGACAAGGGTCATCAACTTTGAACCTGCGGAGGTCACCAAGTTTGTTACCCAGCACCCAAAAGTTCATGAGGTATTTGATTTAATTGATTTGAAGTGAAAATACACAAATAATGATATACATGTGTGTGTTCATATATTCATATATTCAAGTATTTCTATGACAAATTTGCTCTCAGCCAATCAGATGCTACAATTTCAGTAGCTTATAACAGTTATTTGTAACTTGTCATTGATAATAAGTATTATTAAAACAGGGCCCAGAACCTCTGTAAATATAAATAATTAAAGGGATAGTTGAGTTCTGTTGCAGAGGGCGCTACACAAAATATTTTTTGTGAGATAATGAAAAACTGAGTGTCAAATTTGAAAGATCACATGATTTAAATAACAAAATCATCTTTTTGTTATCAGAGACGGCTGAAATATCCATAAATATAACGATTTCTAATATTTGTGTACGGTCACCGTATTTTTTTAAAAGTAGAGCTGAATTGGTATGATCGTATTGGCTAAATTTGACACATGTAAGGGTCTAAATTTACCTTCATATCAATTTTAGGTCCTAAAAGGGCACTAGAAATGTCATAGATAAGAATAAGAGCAATAACCATGCACTTTTAAGGCATTTGCGGTCTGAAAAAAAAACTCAACTATCCCTTCAACAAAATTAAAAATTGTTTTTCCAAATTTCCAAATTTTAAATCAAATTTAAATTTAAAAGCAGTCCTTTCACACATAAGCATTTGGTATGTTCAGAGCCAGAAAAGCATACACGAGTTAATGTCCTTCTGGTTCCAACACATTATTTCATTTCCTGCCCTCCCTCCAGGTACTGATAGTACAGGACGCGTACCAGCAGCAGAATGAATGGTCTAACGCCCTCTATAACAACGTCATCCTGCAGGGGAACTTCAAGTATCTAGAAGACTTCCAGTCTTGTATCCAACTCACAGCAGGCCATTGCACTGATGTCGCATCCAGGTATGGATTGAGTCGTGATCAGAATGAGTCATCATTTCTCACAATGTTGGCTATGTCACCTGTTTTAACACTTCAGTTGCTTCTGATGCCTCTGTGCGCAGTTTCCGATTTGCCACCATGTGCAGTTTTGCACAAAACAACATGAGCCAACTGAAGGAACAATGGCTTTGCAAAATTGCCCGTTTCCGGGCTTGATCAGCTGCATGACAACCATTTAAACACCTACCTACTGTAGATTAATCTTGCACTCGAAAAAGTTGAATATTCTTGATGCTTATGGTATACCATGATAAATACAATGTGGCACAGGGAAATTATTGGTGTGGGATGTAAAGAGTTAATCTACATTTTATGCATGAACAGTACTTCAATTTATAGAGGGCATACTGTCCTGAAAATTAATTAAAAGGTGGGCACGATAATCAGTGCACAATGATCAGATTGAACTATACCTTATGAGGGAAAACTCTTAACAGTGTTTTCAGCACATGAAGGAATTCCCAATTTCTGGAGGAAATTGTCATTCAGTAAGTGATATAAATATAAGAACTTCAGCAAACATGATGAGCAATCCTGAATTTTCTAATCTAAATGTTCTTAGGATTAACTTTCTCTCTCATGGATGTCTTAAAATCATTTTAAATTTGGAAAACTTGCCCGTTATGCACTTACATCTACCCTTGATCTGTTGAATACTTAGCCCTAAGATTACTAGCTTGGGCTAGGTACTAGATGTTTTTATATACTCATATTCATTCATGAAAATTTATGACACACTGTTTTAGTTATTTCTAAATCTTAATTTTTCTTGTTGTTTTCAGATACCGGCAGCTGTCTACTAAGAGCAGCCTGGTAGTATCTCATATGCAGCGCTTCATAGGCCTTTGCCCCGATGTTCTGACTGTCTACCGCCTCGCAAACCAGCTAGAGTTCAAAGACATGGCATTCAATTTACTCAAAGGTGATGCAGGGGCTTATCTAAGTGATGTTGCTTAGGCTAGAAGTGCTAGTGAAGTTCATAAACCATTGTGGTGATGTACTGACTGCCTAAACGCTGTGCCAACCAGCTAGAGTTTAAAGAGATGGCATTCAATTTACTCAAGGGCAATGTAGGGGCTTATCTAAGCGATATTGCTTAGTTTAGAAGTGCTGGCGAGGTTTGTGAACAATCATGGTGACGTACTGACTGCCTAAATACCTTGCCAACCAGCTAAAATTCAAAGAGATGGCATTCAATCTACTCAAGGGTGATGTAGGGGCTTATCTAAGTGATGTTGCTTAGGTTAGAAGTGCTGGTGAAGCTCATGATCCATTGTGGTGGCGTACAGACTGCCTAAATGCCTTGCCAACCAGCTAGAGTTCAAAGAGATGGCATTCAATTTTCTCAAGGGTGGTGTAGGGGCTTATCTAAGCGATATTGCTTAGTTTAGAAGTGCTGGCGAGGTTTGTGAACAATCATGGTGACGTACTGGCTGCCTAAATACCTTGCCAACCAGCTAAAATTCAAAGAGATGGCATTCAATCTACTCAAGGGTGATGTAGGGGCTTATCTAAGTGATGTTGCTTAGGTTAGAAGTGCTGGTGAAGCTCATGATCCATTGTGGTGGCGTACAGACTGCCTAAATGCCTTGCCAACCAGCTAGAGTTCAAAGAGATGGCATTCAATTTTCTCAAGGGTGGTGCAGGGGCTTATCTAAGTGATGTTGCTTAGGTCAGAAGTGCTAGTAAAGCTCATGAGCCATTGTGGTGAAGTACTGACTGCCTAAACACCTTGCCAACCAGCTTGAGTTCAAAGAGATGGCATTCAATTTACTCAAGGGTGATGCAGGGGCTTATCTGAGTGATGTTGCTTA
Source organism: Strongylocentrotus droebachiensis (assembly GCA_035222895.1). Lineage (NCBI taxonomy): Eukaryota > Metazoa > Echinodermata > Echinoidea > Camarodonta > Strongylocentrotidae > Strongylocentrotus > Strongylocentrotus droebachiensis. The sequence continues at coordinate 634,280 of JAVYIG010000173.1, read as the reverse complement.
GGTTAGAAGTGCTAGTAAAGCTCATGAGCCATTGTGGTGAAGTACTGACTGCCTAAACACCTTGCCAACCAGCTTGAGTTCAAAGAGATGGCATTCAATTTACTTAAGGGTGATGCAGGGGCTTATCTGAGTGATGTTGCTTAGGCTAGAAGTGCTAGTGAAGATCATGAACCATTGTGGTGATGTACTGACTGCCTACACGCTGTGCCAACCAGCTAGAGTTTAAAGAGATGGCATTCAATTTACTCAAGGGCAATGTAGGGGCTTATCTAAGCGATATTGCTTAGTTTAGAAGTGCTGGCGAGGTTTGTGAACAATCATGGTGACGTACTGGCTGCCTAAATACCTTGCCAACCAGCTAAAATTCAAAGAGATGGCATTCAATCTACTCAAGGGTGATGCAGGGGCTTATCTAAGTGATGTTGCTTAGGTTAGAAGTGCTGGTGAAGATCATGATCCATTGTGGTGGCGTACAGACTGCCTAAATGCCTTGCCAACCAGCTAGAGTTCAAAGAGATGGCATTCAATTTTCTCAAGGGTGGTGCAGGGGCTTATCTAAGTGATGTTGCTTAGGTCAGAAGTGCTAGTAAAGCTCATGAGCCATTGTGGTGAAGTACTGACTGCCTAAACACCTTGCCAACCAGCTAGAGTTCAAAGAGATGGCATTCAATTTTCTCAAGGGTGGTGCAGGGGCTTATCTAAGTGATGTTGCTTAGGTCAGAAGTGCTAGTAAAGCTCATGAGCCATTGTGGTGAAGTACTGACTGCCTAAACACCTTGCCAACCAGCTAGAGTTCAAAGAGATGGCATTCAATTTACTCAAGGGTGATGCAGGGGCTTATCTGAGTGATGTTGCTTAGGTTAGAAGTGCTAGTGAAGATCATGAGCCATTGTGGTGACGTACTGACTGCCTAAACCCCTTGCCAACCAGCTAGAATTCAGAGACATGGCATTCAATTTACTTAAGGGTGATGCAGGGGCTTATCTAAGTGATGTTGCTTAGGTTAGAAGTGCTAGTGAAGATCATGAGCCATTGTGGTGATGTTCTGATTGCCTTATCGCCTTGCCAACCAGCAAAAGTTCAAAGACATGGCATTCAATTTACTCAAGGGGGATGAGGGGCTTATCTAAGTGATGTTGCCTAGGTTAAGAGTGCTAGTGAGGTTCATGAACTATTGTGGTGACGTACTGACTGCCTAAACGCCTTGCCAACTAGCTAGGGTTTTAAGAGATGGTATTCTGTTTATTCAAGGGTGATGCAGGGGCTTATCTTAGTGTGTAAGTGCTGTTGTTTCGATTTAGCATGCAATTGAAGTTCTGGGACCATTGTGATGTTGATTAGGTTAGGATACCTATTAGGATACCATTGCTAAAGTATTACTATTTCAAGAATATCAATTCTATTTAGCCAACTCTAGTAATCAAATTTATCAATGACTACTTGATATACCAGTAGTATTTATTTAAAACCTAATCATATGATTGGCATGTTGTGTGTATTACATAGCCACTCATTTTGAAGGGGAAGTTCACCCTGATGTGAAGTTAGTTTCAGTACAAGCAGGAAAATTATAGAAACAGATCAATGAAAGTGTATCTTTAGTGTTTTTATTACGACCAACTATTGAAATATTAGGGTGTACTTCCCCTTAAATAAAATATTGATCTCATATATGTACACATATTTTCCTACTCGCAAGCAGAATTTATGTAAATAAATGTCTACAAACAAAATTCTATTAATTTATTCATGTAATTCATGGAGATTCTGGCAATAATTTTATTTGTGCAATCATTTTCTTTTCTTTTGTACAAATTAGTGTAGCATTATTACAAGATTGAGGTACACCTTGGGCTATGTTCCAATTATAGATATAAAATTGGTACCCGTCTCTCTTTTCTACTGTCCCTCTCTCTCTCTCTTGTGCCTTATCCATTTTATTTTAAAGAGCAATCATGAATCCGACCCTTGTTACAAGTTCATTTTTATGAAAGCAGAAAAAAAAGATGAACAGAATGGCGAAAGTTTGAAATACATCGGACCAATAATAACAAAGTTACGAATGCTTGAAATATAAGATCACCAAGTCTAAGCGAATCTTGAATTGGCAGTGGATTGCGACATTTGCCATGTACAAAAATATCATTAAATTCTTTATTTCCCCAAAGTACCTTTGGGCAGTAATCAAAAACCTCTGAAGAGAATAAACCCACCTGAATCATACAAATTTTTTTTTTTTGGCTGAATTCATTCAAACTTTCATCAGTGTATTTCTCTGACTTTTCTGCTTTCCACCATAGTAGTTTCTATCAACATGTGCCAACTTTTCTATTTTACTGTCAATCCCTTTTATTTACAAATGTAATTTGCAATTTTGTTACCATGAATTAATGTACAACATTCTATATTTGTAAAGCATGTCATGTAAAGCCTTCACGTACATACCTATCATGAAGTAACTGGCATTGTAGATTGTGAAATTTGAAATGGTGAGAAGAAAGTTTATTAGTACATTATAATCTGCGAGTGTGAATAGATCTGTGAATGCCTAGATCTCAGTATATTATCATCTGGAGTATGTACAATTGCTATACATGATCCTTGCAACGATATGACGTTTGCACATGTCCTCTGTGACATAGAAGTCCATATTTTGATGTTGCCATCGCCCCCCAAAAAACAGTATATTGTACTCTGAACATGTATATTCCACATTAAATTTGGGACTCATATGTGCTATATTTTCGTTTTTCAATCATTATATTGTGAATCAATTAATAATTTTCATATTTTGTACATATCAAATTATACTTTTTTTCTATGAGAATGAATATTGTCAATAAAATTCAAAGCAGAAAAACAACAGGATGAAACACTTTTTGAACTTTGTAATTTAAGTTTTTATTTATTAAGCATAATATAAATGTATATGACATTTGTAGAGACATGCTTCTCAATGGTTCTAAGAAATGATTCACATATCTTTGTGAACTGACAACATGCTTTGTGTTAAAAAATGCAGCATTTCATATGTAGCAAAAAGGGAAACAATGAATGAAATGCTCAATATAATAATATCTCTTGGTTTTTATTTAGTTTATTTAGAGCTGCATTTTTAACATTAAAAAAAAAAGGTCAATCTTTTCAATGTTTGAAGAAAAAATATGAAAAATATGAAAGTTCTCTTTACCGGGTACTTAAAATGAACAAAAATGGATGACAGACTGGAGGGAGTAACTACAGTGCTTAATGGATCAACAGAAAACAAAACATTAGCATTTGGGGCAAGTCCAAGATAAAATGTTAATTAACAGAATGCCCAAAAAATGTCACCAAAAAAAAATCCCCTAAAAAAACTATATCATTGCATGCTTAAAAATCAAGTCAAGCATTATTGATGTAGCTTCCATATCGTATTCCAGTATACCCTGGTACACTAGCCCCTTCCGTGCCACAGTCAGAAAATCCAGTCCAAGAAAAAAACTTTTAAACATTTTTGTAAGAAATAGCCTGTATTTTCATCCAGACTGGAAACATAATCAGGAACATTACTTTATAGAATGCTACTGTATCTATAAAAAATTAATCAGGTTAAATTATTCAATATATTTGACTCATGATAAAATTTAATCAAATTACTTTTGGTGGACCTAGTAGCACTGAAGGAGCCGACATTCATCTTGGACTTCGCCCTCATCGGATATAATACCAGTAATTCTCTAATAAATAAACAAACTTTCAATAGGACAAGATTCTGTTCTAATCAACATTAAAGGTAAAGACCAGTATTGGAAACGCCCCAATTTCAAAAAATGAAAAGGAAGCTCTTATTACCAATCATGTGAAAGAATATGTTTTGACTAATACATGATGATAAAAAAATTGCCGGGAAACCGCCTATTAATTGATATATTTGGTAAATTAGTTTATCTACATGGTCTGTGAGAGATAAACGCACGTGTCGCGCACGTGTGCGTATAGTCCCATATACATCTTTCTGTGTACAGTGCTTGTAACTTTACAAAGACTGGGCCATATTTCTTATCATTTTGATGATTCCAGAACCTTGCAGTACACACCAATACTGATATGCTAGAAGATCAACCTTTTCTGATCGATTCCACGTTTCTTTCACAATGCAATCGCATGACCAGAACTGGTCTTTACCTTTAACAAATGATGTTCTGACTAATGAAGGCATCATCATTTAACTTTAAGTGTCTCAATTTGGAAAGAAAACCCACCTGCATGGCTCCTAAGTTGCAGACCTGAGCCCTGTATTATAAAGAGTTGCAATAGATCCGAATCAATCGCAAGTTTGCAGTCTCCTATCTCTTATTAGTTGCGATTAATATCAAAAGCAAATAAGTTGTGATTAATCTCAACTATTTGTAAGATGGCGCCTGAATGAGTGTATATTGGTAACATCTAATAAAATATTAAAGAATACCCAAATTTTCAAAAAAAGCTTTGAAGCATTTTTATTTTTGAAGGTTTCAGGAGCCAAAAAGATGAGGTAAAAACATAAAATGGAATGCTAAATACAGATTAAATCTTTAAAAAAAAACACTACAAACGTTTTGAAACAAAGGAAGACAAGTTATTTATACAAGATTGGCCTTTTAAAATATATGGGTGTCGCATAGGTAGATTTCCACTCAAGTTATCTTTTTACACCAGGCTTCAAAACAATTACCCCACACAAAGGAATAATTTGCATTACAGCACAAAGTTATCATTCCTACTATTATCTGTTTTTATGGCAAAATGCACGATAAGAAAACTATATAATGCAATAATATAGTATACTTTCAGTGGGGACAAAAATGACTTGTTTGAAACATTACTGTTGGTTCTGTCAAAAGATGTTTTCAGGTTAGGCAAAATGTAAGTTACCATAATTTGATGATAATGTAAAATGATTATTACAGCAGAACAGGCTTTCTTTGAACATCAAGACATATAAGAACGTGACATTTTAAGATGGATGATATGGACTGTTATTAAAGGAATACTATAAACTCAACTAGGAAAGCAGATGGCAATGAAATTCGTTTTCCATTGCATATAGTGCACTACCAATTTAACTTGAAACAAAATAGACATAATCTACTGCATGAAATGAAAATGCACATTATAATTCTAAATCATTTCTAAAGGGACCAAAAAAGGAATTATTACAATTCTCAATGAGCCAAAAGTATAACAGCAAGTTTGGGCTCTACAAATTATATTTCCTGAATCAATGAAAGTATATTTTTTTTATTGGTCTTGGGGGAAAAATTATCTGCATATCAAAGATATACCCACATAGCCCTTACCTTAGCATTTGTGAGAAAGTCATTTATTGCCTACATAACAGACTTGTGAACAGTTATCATGTCACACAATGCAGTGATTTAAGAACTGCTCTTTGAATGTAAAATACCATTTTAGACTCTGTTGAATTCTAAGTAAATGAGTTTTCAGTGATTTATCACGGACTGCAACGCGAGCTAGTACATGGTGATCAAATGTTTCGACCAAGTATTGATAGAATTTTCATTTTATAAACGTCACAAAAAGAAAGAATGCATGCTTCTCATTGTTTATCTACTATATATACCAATTGTCTTTAAAATGTTCCATAAATAACTTTCAGTAGTAGTGCAGGCATTACTGGATAACGAGACATTGAAGAGAACAGGAGAATTTGGCCTAAGATGAAGAGTCTTTGTCACATAAAATCATCAAATTCATCACCACCGTACCCAAAGTCATCAAAGTCATCCTTCTTCGCCGACTTTCCGCTCCCTGCTAGCACTGCTTTTTTCTTTCCTTTTTTTACTTTCGAGGCCTGAAAAACAGATGAACAAGAATTATGTTTTACTTGATAATTGCCACACAATTTTTCCCAATGCGTAGGAATTTTGTTATGATTCCGCAGGTATAATATATTGGGTCATCTGCTGCTTATCAAAGCAAATAAGGTTCAACAAACAGTTTCCCTTCAAATTATGATTTACAAATTCATTTTTAAACTGGGTTTTAGTTCTCAATTAATACTTCTTTCATTAAATCATCTAACTATCGCTGACAATAGCCTACATTCAAAATATCATTAAAAAACTTTTTTTTAAATAGTAAGAATGTTTTTATAGTAATAGTTACAATAACTGCAGATCAAATCTATTCTATTCATGTGCCTGAACAACCAGATTTTCTAACCAACTGCTCAACAACCAGAATCAGCAAACGTAATTTAGCAAATATTAGGTATTGGTAGTCTCAAACATTCTGAGTGAATTTTTATTGGATTTCTGGATGAATTATTACCATAACTGATGAAAATTTAAAAAGTGTTGTCATCCATGTTTACATACCTTCTGTGCTTTCGACTTCTCATTTGCTATTGCTGTTAAACTGCTACCTATTTTCCTCACTTGTTCACCGTCAACTGAAAGTATAAATATAAGAGATGATAACAGTGTAGGAATTGTCATAAAACAGTCTACTTTGACCCTCAACTGCAAAAATTTGTTGTTGATCTATCCATCTATAACAATTTTCTGTCATTTTGGAATTGATTTGAGTCATGATATTTTATCAAGTTTAAAACACAATTATATTCCCAGACAATAAGGGCAGAATAGGACCACGTCTTGAAATTCATATGCAAAATCAGCCCCAAAAGGAAAAAAAATTGGGATTAGATTCCTCTCTTTACGGGACATTATCTATTGTTTGTAATATTTTCTATTGTTTAGAGTATAAGATACAATACTGTTTTGTAGATCCATGGGCTGAAAACACTTAACTACCCTTTGTCATACAACCTAAACCCGTCTGTTATTCTTCCCACAATATTACCTGTTTAACATCAAACATGAGGTCTTGTGTATCCCTTTAGGACAGGTTTTATTTCTAGGGCTTAATTGATCGTATGTTCTGCAAATTGGCAACATTATTTTCTTATATTACTAAATTGTTAAAATAAAATAAGATATCTTGGAAAGCAATATTCATGGGCAAGAATGCAAATTGGCAACAAATTTTGATTGAAAAAGAATGATTTTTAATCTCTCAACGTGTTGCCAATTTAATGATTTTTAAGTGTATTTTCCTTTTAAATTTCTAGTATCAAACACAATATAGTCATGTAACAAAAATGGATGCAGTATGTGCAGAAGTTTTTTTCCTTTCTACTCATGATTCTGTCATATTTTTAAGGGCTCTGAATCAAACTTTGTCCAGCCAAATAACAAAATATGGAATGATTGTTCCCTCTTTGGAATCTCAAATCTCATTCTGAACTGAGCAGTTCATAACATGCTATCATTTAAAATGTGTCTTATAGTAAAAAAAAATATGCAACATTTTTTTGTTTTTACCAGTCATTGAATAGCTTTACTGTTCTTCATTGGTGAAACTATAAGTAATACAATTTGTACTTACGGCAAACACAACATGATTGAAACACATCCTCTAGAAGACTTGGATAGTAATCTGAAGATTCTAATTTGGATAATTTGTCTTTTAATAGCTTCCCGAATTCTTCGAACTCCTCTTCCGTCGTCGGATGCATGGCATCTATTGATTTACCATCTCCGGCCCCTACACCTGTGAGGACAATAAAGAAAATAAAGTTAATTTAAAGGTAAAGACCAGTATTGGAAACGCCCCAATTTCAAAAAATGAAATGAAAGCTTTTATTAATAATCATGTGAAAGAATATGTTTTGACTAATACATGATGATAACAATTTTGCCGGGAAACCGCCTACTAATTAATATATTTGGTAAATTAGTTTATCTATTGGTATGTGAGAGATAAACGCACGTGTCTCGCACGTGTGCGTAGTCCCATATACATCTTTCTGTGTAGACAGTGCTTGTAACTTTACGAAGACTGGGCCAAATTTCTTATCATTTTGATGATTCCAGAACCTTGCAGTACACACCAATACTTATATGCTAGATGATCAACCTTTTCTGATCGATTCCACAACGTTTCTTTCACAATGCAATCGCATGACCAGAACTGGTCTTTATCTTTAAATTTATTTTGTTGTGTCCATAGAACTGCTCCACAGTACAATATTACTTTCATAAATCATTTACCATTCTGTCTAAATCTTTACGCTCTCATAACTCCATATTTCTTGTTCATCCTAAGCTCTATACTAAGTGGGAGAAAGAACCAATGCTCATACAGGGCCTTTGCTGTGGAATGTTCTCTCTTGAGAGATTGGTAATAGCAGATCAGTTGAAGTGTTTAAAAATAATTCATTTTTTCCCGCATATAATTAATTATTGTCATTTTTGTATGTTCTGTCTTACTTCCTTTGTTTATGATACAGATGCTCTTATGTGATCCCACTTTTTTTCTTTTTTTCACAGGTGTGCCTTGATCATTTGAATTCGAGTGGATTCAATGCCTTACAAATCTCATATATCATCATCATCAAAATAAAGATATCTTTATTGGATGCATGCACACACTGTTTATTTATTGTTACTAAATCAGCCAACCATTCCTCTGCATCACTAAAACACCAACGGATATGAATGGGCTAAGTACTACGCCTACGGTACTCTCTTACCAAAAGCTTCTTTTGCCAGTTCAAGGTCTGCTTCTTCTACCATTTTCTGTTGTAATAACTTTTCCTCCATCTCCTCTTCTGGTGTTAATTTGACCTGATGATGACAAAGAACATCACAATTTAACATGATTCTTCTACTAATCTCAAGCCCAAGGTCGATTAAGCCATGCTCCGATAATTTTCTCGAACATCCTATCAGAGCTCTACAGGGCAATGAACATTTTTGTTGTTATCTGAGTCATTTATAGAATAATATTACAAAGTGGGCAGTTTCTATACTTTATTTTAATATCTCCATTGCATGGCCTGTTGACAACTTAATTTAAGTTCATTACCTTTTCTACCTCGACCTTCTCTTTCCTCTTCTCAGCTTTTCTTTGCAATGCTTTTTCTAATGTGTTCTTCTTCTTCTTGACCTGAAAAGCTGTGAAATGTAATAATAATAATAATAATATTAAAAATAATAATGATAATGATGATGATGATCATCATCATTTATCAAAATAAGCATTTTCCCTCTTAAGAGTGGTTACAGAACTGAATGAATTGAATCAGTGATGTAATAAAAGCATTTTAGTATGCATATTATCAGAGTGAATTAATAAATTAAAAGTACATCTGTAGGCTTTAACTTGGCATTAAGCTCCATTTCAATTTGGGAAGTATCAACAGGAATGCTAATCTTCAAGAAATGTAACACATGTCCACGACTAATGCAGTAGAAACTTGGAATTTTATAGAAGTCCCTATGTACCACAAAGACTTTTAATATTCAAAATTGGAACTGCTGGTCAATACTGTATATCGTCCCTATTTTCACGAAGTGACGGTAGTGAGGAAAATCGTCACGAAAATTGTATGCGATTTTCCTCACTACCGTCACTTTGTGAAAATAGGGACGATATGATGGTTAAATGTCATGGTTAATGTTATTTTCATTTGTATACAAGTATTCAACATATTACTTGCATTAAAATAACAAATGTTTGTTATGTAAACTAGAGCAAGTGAACCAGTGAAGGGGTAAAAGGTGATTGAAATCTGTTATGGTCCAAATTATTTGTTACCTCCATCTCCAGAAGTTGACGTCTGCTCTGAAGATTCATCTTTTTTTTCTTCATCATCTGATGCAGCCCAGTCATCCTATAATTAAACAATAAATATATTAACTAATGACAGTGTGACCAAAGTGTGTGAATTATTTCTATCGCTTGATGACTCAATTGCAAAAGGTACCTAAATTATGTTACATCACATTGTTTTATGTCCTGTATAACTATAAGTTTTTTTGTATAAGATTTTTTTTTTAAACAGAAATGGCGAATTTTTCAAGATCGTTTTCTCTCCAGAATGTGGGATTGTCCCGCACAAAGCAGGACATTTGGCAGGTCTGTGTTACTTGCATTAAAATAACAAGTGTTTGGTATGTTAACTAGTGGGTTCACCAAAACAATGTTTCATGCCTGATTAAATGTCTACAAAGCTTCGTGTTTATTAAATAGGGAGCAATGAATTCTAGAAATAAAGAATCTCAGAATGTGTGAATTAATTATAGATTACCACCAAGTTAAATTCTGCAATATTTTAAACTTAAAGGAGTTCTAGACCCTTACTTAGATCTAAATTTAACATTAAACCCCGGTGGGGTCACTCAATGCGACCTAGGGACCACATGACCGTTACCAAAATCGCAGGAAAAGGGGTCAATTTCAAGCAATTCCTGAAAATATAGATAATTGGGGTGCACAGGTGTCCTCAAAATTGATAAACAGGGTTCAGGAAAAGAGAAAACCAGGAAGAAGAAAAAAGGGTATAAAATCTTGTCCTTGAAATATGCGTGAAATAAGGGTAAATTTGCGAAAGTGTCCTTACAATCTTATAAATAGGGGTATTCCAAAGTAGGATTTTGTCCTTGTTTTGCCTTTAAAAAAAGGGGTTAAAATTCACAAAATGTCCTTGAAATTGACCGCTAAAGGGGGTTATTTGCATTTGTGGTAACGGTCATAAGTGTCACCCTTTGTGGGGAGTGACCCCACCGGCCATAAACATGTCACTTTGACAACGACATGTTAAACCAATTTCATGTAGACAATGCAAGGACGCGACGTTACACCTATTTTGCTGTGAACAATTAACAAGGTATATTTGATCATACAATTTTTCTAAATGAAAATGTGGGATCAAATATTGAATTCCTTAACACTTTCATATCAACAAACATCATCATGGCAAATTACAAAACGGCTGCCAACAAAACAAAACATAAAAAGTCATTAAAAAATATTGACATGTCTTTTTATTTTATTTATTTTTTCTTAATTTTTATGTCTAACTTTTACATCACCACATCAAATATATTATATGCAATCATACAGAGCAATATTTCAAATAGAATCACAATTAAAAGAGGTATTTTATCATACTGTTGTCGGGTCAAACTGTTTGAAAAATGATGGGCTTTTGAAAGTCGACTCTAGACTCGACATGTGAACAGACATAAAGCAAAATACGTGGGGCTAGGGTGAAGCTCACCTTCACATTTTCTTCCTCGTCCTCTCCTTCCCATTTGTCACTGGCGGCGGCAGCCCCCGCCTTGGAAAAGCCCGCATCTGGATCAAAATCTTCGTCCTCTGATAAACAAACAATCACAAGAAAACTGTTAAAATTTCAGTAATATTTACGAACTGGATTAGTTAACAACTTATATTTCACGATCATTTTGTGACATATGCCAGTGCACATGCTACTCACCCCAGTCAGCCATGTTTGCTCTATGGAATACTAGCGCGCGCAAATTTCCAATCCGGTATTTTATCATGCGAAATATACATGTGTAGAAGATCGCGAGCTGCGCGCGCGAAGATTTCGCAATGAGTCTTGATCGTGATATGATTCATTAGAAAGGAATGGATCAGTTTGAAAGTTCTTTGACCCATAACAAATTGAATTATTTTAGCCAGTTCGTGCAGATCGACATTATTTAACCAGTTGTACAGGCATATTTTGATAACTAGCCACTACAACTTTAACTCTAACCCTAAACCACAACCCTAACCCTATCCCTAACCTTAACCGATATATAGGCCTATCATACCTAAACCCTAACCACTAAGCCTCAAATATCAATCAGCCATGGCCCAGTGGATATAACTTCCCCTGGGCACTGGTATCATTGGTTGGGGGGGGGGGGGTGGGGCACGTGCCTCACACTGTGAATACAATAGGACTAGATGAGGGGTCAGGCCCATGAAGAGGGCGGCCCATCCTGATTTTCCTGCCCCTCTCCTTCAAACCTGTGTCTCTCTTTTTCTCTTTTTTCTTTCTTGTTTCTTCTATTTCAATTACTTTAGTAATACTCCACCACAATTTTGTTCAGATATCCGTTGTTGACCATCGTGTCACCAATGATGCAAATTCTAGACTGAGCTTGTTAGCTAACTTTATACTCTAGTCCATTATAACCCTTAAAGGGAAAGTTTAACCTTATTCATCAGGGACCCGAGCCGGGTATATAGGCCTACTCAGATTTGGTTTTGACGGGGGTGTGCCTTTGAAGCCTCGCAACCCCTATCCATTATTAAGGGTCATTTTTGCGGATTTTTTTTTCTTCTTCAACTAAAGCCCAATCTCAAAATTTTCGGGTGTTTGCATGGCAAAAACCCTGAAAATGTTCAAAATGTTCAAAGTTTGTTAAAAATGGGGCCGCCCATGTTTAGGGATTTTGGGGAAAAGGTTACCCATTAATATAGAGCGGCACACCCGTACCCCCGTTTATCTTAATATGTGAGTAGGCTAACCCCCCCCCCCCCCCGATCAGGGAGCCTCCTGCTAAAATGAAGTTGGACGAAAATTAGAAAATTGTGCATATGTAATGGGCTCTCATGGCTGAAACGTATAATGTGGTGTATAGTGACGGACAACTTTCCCATTTGAGCCAAAATGAACCATAACTTTCTTAATTTCCCCCAAAAATGTATGACCCATGCAGGAGGGTCTATTATCTTTAGAGGACCTATACTGATACACTACACATAACATATTTTGAGTAATGCCGGAATGGAGAAGGCCCTTTGGAGAAATACAGAGATCAATTATATTTTTGTACCGACGACAAGGGGGGTGGGGGGGGGGGGGGGGACTTATCCGTGACCACATAACAATCCACTGACAAAACTGCCAATTTGAGGTTCGCTTCGGATAGACTGATTTCAAGCATTATTAACTTTCTTATTATTGGTCCGATTTATTTCAAACTTTTCCTATTCTGTATATCTTAGTTTTCTGCTTTAATACAAGTGAACTTATTACAAGGATTGGTTTGCCCTTTATAACCTTAACCATAACCATATTTTCCTATAACGCTATGCGTTGGCCGTCCATTTAGAAAACCTTGTTTCTTATCATCAGTTCCCCTATGTCCTTCATTAATATTGGGGGCATCTTGTTTTAACGTCTTACGTTTGTCTATGCCAGGCGCGGATCCAGGAATTTCTTAACGGGGGGGGGGGGGGGGGGGGGGCACCGTGTGGGAAAGAGAACATATATATATATATATTTTTTTAGTCCCCAAAAAATCGCAACGACTCAGTCAGCTGCTGAATAGCGGGGGGGGGGGGGGGGGGGTAAGAGGATTTTTTTTTTTCGGGGGGGGGGGGGGGTCACGAAATTTTTTAATTTGACATTTTGTTCCGTTGGGGGGGGGGTAAGGTCACCTTTTTAGGTCAGTCATTGGCATTTTTTATGTATTTTTTTATATATTTTTTTTAATAAAATAAACAAAAATATAATTTTTGTTTTGGCCGGGGGGGGGGGGGGCACGCCCCTGTGCCCCCCTGGATCCCCTACTGTAGCGACATCATATTCAACTTACAATAAATTCACGATGGCAATGATGAACAACGTACACTGAAATGTATTTGCCTTTGGGTGGGGGTGAAGTCTAATTTTTGGAGGATGGGGCACGGTTTTAAAGTGAACAATGTTTGGTTTATGTTGTATTTATAATTATGTTAGTGATTTTTTTAATGATATACTATTTTCCCTCGTTAATTGCTTCGTTTATTATCATGATCCGATGAGAATCCCTCGATCGATAAAACAATTATTGTGTTGATATGGCCCAGCTGAGCAGGAGGATCCTTCCCCCCAAAAATTGTCCCCATATATGTTTTTATTTATATATTTTTTTATCTTCGGTAAATAAAATCAATCAATCAAATCAATTGGGCCAGTCACACCTCCCCCCCCCCCCCCCCACGTGGCCCCGTAGGTACGCCAAGGCTGCTTCTCTCCACATTCCTACATTTAGACCATGCCTTTTTATCGTTTGGGGAGAAGAAATTTACAAATTATTGGATGAAAACAAACAAAGAAAAACAAGATAGGGGCCTAGATGGAAACAATAACTATGCAAGGATTATGCGTCGCACCGTCTGGTTTTAGCAAAAATAGATTCAACAATGAATAAATAAATAACGGGATAAATGTATAAATAACTGAACAAAATAAATACCCCCTCCCCCAACCAAAAAAAAAATATAGGGGCACTTTTTGAAGACAGAAAGAGAAAGAACTTCCCAAAGTCATGCCAGGATGCAAACATACAAATATTCATAATTGTAACAAGTTGCACTTTACCAGAGAGGCAAGGATCTTTCCCCTGGCTCTCATTATGAAAACAATTTTAAACACTTCAGTCCCTTGTGATGGTTGAACAAGGAGTTATATCATATTGCCGGACGTGATTATTAAAATTTGCTATCTCTCAGAAATAAGACACTGTAGGCCTATATTTAAAGGAGATGAGTTGGGTGGATAAAAGGTGTGGAGTGGTTTATTCTTTTCACCTCTCTCCGTGATATTTGAAATTTCACTTATGATGTACACATTTTTCACAAGTTAAATTGATAGATCACAATTAATTGTAGGGGCATACTGCACAAAATACACGTTAGGTGAGCGTGGGACTGAGGGGGGAGGGGGGAGGGGGGGGGGGGCGTGGCCGCGTGGTGGCCTTTACGCTCACATCCTTCCTAACTCTGCTTGACAAATCATCCAAACTGTAATGAAATTTTCATTTCGGGATCAGAGGGGTGGGCATCTGCTCAAAATTATGACAATTAGGCCTAGGGAAATGTGAAGAATTGAGGTGTAGGCCTATATTCTAAAATGCTAAACCCCGGATACTGTAGAGGAGCCAAGTTCAAAGTTGGCGGATGCCACTAACAAAATATGCCCCCCCCCCGCCCCTCCCAGAGTTCTGGACTACGATAACAAAAAATGCTCCTGGAACTTGGAAGAAATTTGGACTAAAAAAACAACAGAATCATTAAAATTATTTCCTCTTCAGTAGTTTCATAGACTTCAAGACAGCATAAGCGCCAACTCACGTTTTGTCTCATCCATGCAAGTTCAAGAGCATCTAGCTAGCGCAGATCCGGTTGACACACACTGATGCAGTTGCACAATACGGTTTTTGTATGTGGAATTTTGACGTGCACTGAAAATTCATACGGACATTTTCACTTTTGCCATAGGATGTTACTGCGGGAGAGCAACATGGCGACAGTTTTAAGTACGGACGAAGAAAAGGTAAGATTTTGAATTTATTCTGGGGATTGATATGTAGTTTGAAAGAGAGAGAAGTAGAGTAGAAAATTTAGTTGCCGGTAAACTTGATATTATGCACGGAAAAGCGTCATGAATGGTGTAGTAGACCGAAAAAGGCAGTGTTTACACGTGAGTGGCGGAAGTTCCGTATGCCTTTTGCACGCAATATATAGGTTTCATGTGTGTATGCGTACTTGTATTGGGCTTTATAAAATGGCTCTAGTATTTTAAGCATCGTGATTGGTCAATACTCGTCACATGGCATTGACAAATTTTTGATGCAAGCACGATTTTGCAGAAATGAGTGCAGAAAAAGCGCAGTAAAAAGTTATATTGCACGGTGCGTACGCGTGACCATGGAGATCCAGTGCGCGCGCGTACGTGTAGTACGCGCTCCCTCGAGTGCATTGCAATTATTGTAGGCTACGCGTAGCTAATATTGTACGCTCCACCATGATCCCCAGCGCATGCAGCGTACGCGTAGCTTAGCTAGCTAGAGCGGGGTATTATTAATATTAGAAAGCAAATTTTTGTTTTACTTTTGCCTTGGATTTAGACCCGTTTTGACTTTTGGATTTTATAATGAAGCCAGGAATTTCAGCTGTCTGATGTAGACTCGTCTCTAGACACCCTATGCATTTTATTTTTAATCAAACAATGAATCCCGTGGACTTTTTTGGTAAGCCTGCAAGGTCTTAGACCCTCATTTTATTTCTAGAACCAACATAACTCTAGATCTAACATTAGATCGAACTCTCGTATACTTAAGATCTAAACTTTTGTTTGTTGCTGTTTGTGTCGCTATTTTATAAAACAAATAACGCACTTGACCCTGTTGTGCGAAACGTAAATGCAGTGTTCGCTCGGTTTCTTCAGATGGTTCGCACTGTCAACTCGCCGCAAGCGGCTCGTTGCACAGAGCGGCACCAATCTAAAGAAACCTCGCGCGTACTGCATTCACCGCTATTGCACTCTGGGACGTGCGTTATTTGTATATCAGTCGGAGGGCTCGTCGAATGCACTGCGTTGTCTCGCGATAGGCTTCCGCTAGGGCGGCTCGTTCCCACGGAAGCCGAGGCGATGGCGACCCTTTGGTTGGTAGCTACCTTTACTTTAGACATAATAAATTGTTTGGTATGGGGAACAATTTAGTAAAACTGACATTTGTAAACCTTCCCCATACACAGTCTCACAAACGGTCAGCCTTGCCCTTGCCACACGCACAAGGGGGAATTGTTATTTTTAACAAACCTATTTTTGCCGGAATCTGGCAAACAGTTTGGCCTTCCCCTGGCCTTGGGCCCTTTTTTGTTGGATCATCCGTTGGATCGTCCGTACAAACAAGGATCGTCTTCGTAAATGCGGACAGAAGCATCTGCAAAAATAAGTATCATCCGCATTTTCTTTGCTGACAATTCTGATTTCCGATCCGCGCATTGGTGATGCGAAAAACGGGTTCAGCAATGATTTTCTTGATGCATTTTACATTGATTTTGTAGTTATCCAGAGACTTTCACATTATGAGCAATAGATCCTCGGGAAGACGGACAACCCATACGAAGTAGACGAACGACGAATTGGGGGTATTTTATTACACAGAATCTGTTTTTCGCAGTGCAAGCGCGCGGATTGGAAACCAGAAACCTAGCTGCAGAGCGCAAAAAAAATAATCTGCAAAATGCGGACAATCATTATTTTTAGGAGTATTTTGTCTGCGTATATACTAGGATATCCTTGTTTAATATGCGGACGATCCTCATTCTCGGACCAGCTGATGATATTGATATTACTTTAATTGGCACCCATACCCCTTTGTAATCGCCCCTTCCATCACCATCGAACCTTACGCACTGCCTTTGGAGTTTGCCAGTGGACACTTCTTTTTTTTCATACAAAGTTGCCAATTTGATGTTTATGTATGATAGTGATTATTGCATGATTAGGCAAGTTAGGCCTTAGGCTTAATTTATGAAGTGAAGTTCTTGTCATGCAATTTTATTGTTTTAAACTTTAAAGAAACTGTCTGGAAGAGGTGTTCTTATCTACCTGGTAGGCACAACACTACAAGGAATAGTGCACATACACTGTACCTGTACATGCATGTACTGTATGATGTACATGTACATTTAGACTCCAAATTCTAAAGGGCAAGTCAACTCCAAAAATAACTTACAATAGAAGCAGGAAAATCGGACAAACCGATCAAAAAAGGTTTGAGCGAAATCGGATAACTAAAGAAAGTTATGAATTTATGAAAAAGTATGTAAAACCATGGAACAATGGAAATCACTACACAAATTGCCAATTTGGTTATTAGTTTGTGACGTCATGTCCTTGCTATTTATTAATTGCTTTAAATATTTTAACCCCATTAGTTTCCCTTTTTATCCCCCAAAACTTGATTTCCCCATGCCTTTTCCAGGTTATATGATTTCTGTCATATTGCATGCATGACATTTAAAAAAACTATGTTCTGAATATTGTACATGTATATTCATAATCATTGGTTTTTATCAAAATTCACATTTTCATGATTTAACTGAAAAAATACCTCCATGTTAGTGCATCTACATAAAAACATATTACTATCAATCTAACTAACTTGGATGCTGGTGTGAAGAAACAATATTCTTTGGGGGAAAATATGAAATTTATATTATCAATATAAAGAAAACAATTAGTGGATAGTGAGGACGTGACGTCACAGTCTCATGAGTGAGTTGCCAATTTGTCTTGTGATTTTCAAAGTTTTTCATGTCATCAAAAATTCATAACTTTCTTATTACATGTAGTTATCAGATTTTGCTTAAACTTCTTTGATTGGTTTGTCTGATTTTTCTGCTTCTATTGAAAGTAAGTTATTTTTGGAGTGGACTTGCCCTATAACGTCAGGCTCTGATCCCCACAAATTTTTAATTTAAGCAAAGCCATTGATATGAACCTACCCCTCATATTTCATTGTAGTGCCACTGCAATAAAACAAAGTTAGTATCTAGTAGCACCTTGTCTTATCACTCTTATGATATTCAATCCTCAAGGCAAGGACTCTGCAGTGGAAGCTCTTTCTTTATGACCCCTTGCTACCTCGTGCTAATGAAGATCGTGTTGTTGTAACAGTACTCTCCGTAGTCCCTACGTCTGGAAGCACATTTACCTGTACATGATTATATTATACATGTAGTCAATGGAGAACGTCATACTATAGAATGTCGGGTCTCACTGGTATGTTCATTGCAATACTACAGTGTACCAGCAAATATGAGGGGATTCAGTGAAACTTCATATGAAATGCTCCTTAAAGAGGATTTTTCCCAGGTTAATTGTAGTGTGTTATTTTGACAAAAAACGATTTGTCGTGTGTAATAACTTTATTTATTTTTATTTGTTTTTGTGGGGGGGGGGGGGGTAAGAAATGGTCACCCTGGTGGTATTCATACATGTACTGTATGTAGTGAGAAGTGAAAGGAAAAGCAAAGTTAATTTGGACAAAAAGGGGACAAAAAGTTAGTGTACCCCGGTATAGCCCTGCTGTAGATATTGTCGTACATGTATGAGGTGTATTTTGCTCATCAATAAATCCATTACTATGCATACATTCCATCATTCTGCATATATTCCCTATTAGACGTTAGATCATTTAATGACTTGATATATTTGAAAAAAAGAAAAGAAAGTCAGATTTGATTCATGGTATTTCTTCATTTGAATATGTGAATAATCTTTCAGCAATAAATATAAAAGAATTTGTTGTATGAAATGTGTACTGTCTGCTACATGTACATGTACATGTACATCAGGGAATAATTTTCCTGGTATCGCATCGCAATTTGCTATGCATTTTTGCATGACTGCTATACAAACTATCTTTTGTGTAGCAGTTTTCTTTCATAGAAATGTACAGAATTTCATTTGAAATATTTATCCATCAGCTGAAATTGCTAATCAAAAAATTTGAGGAAAATTATTCCCTGTACATATAAAAAACGAATGAAGTAGCTACCATCAAACAGTCATTATGATAAACATATATAAAGCCTTAAAAAATGTGAATATTCTGCTCTGTGCGTGTTTGGAGTTACTCATCCCTTTCCCCTGTTCTAGATAACAGTGCCTAGTTTGTAGAAATGGACTTGGGTATGGCACAAACAACATCCAAACAGGAAGGGAAGGAAGTCGAACATCCGGTACCCAGTCTGTTAACCGATATGTGCTGCTCACAGTTAATGGCTCACTTACATTTGTGTCATAAAACATCGTTGTGAGTCGAACCTTTTTCGACCCAGAATCGGTGTAATTTAAGCCAGTGTTGTTGGGATACAAGTGCACTGTCATTTGCATACGTGTGGTATGTTGCCAAGTAGTGCTGTCAACCGAATCGAGATGAACCGGGAATCCTGGCTGTTTCAGCCTCAAACAGGGTACCGGGGAAGGTTCTGAGATCATTTCACTCTGGCTGTATCGCTGCAAAAATTTTCAGCCAAATTTTGAATACAATTGCACTGTAATCTAATTTATTGTACTATGTACCTGAAAAAATAATGCTTGTCATATCTTGTTCATGAAATAAAACCTGTAGGAGAAAGAAAACATCAACATTCATCGCTCAGAAAAACATAACGCACAAGAAAATACAAATGTTGGTATTGTTTTAAAAGCACAGTATACATTGAGCTATTGGGAGGGGACCTTTGGAGACCCGTTTCAGAGTTGCCAATTTGTGTTTGATTGATCGCACCTTCAAAAATTTGTATCATTCTTAATTTTAATCGGTTTTTGCTCAAACTTTCACTGACCTGTTTCTCTCTTTTTTTTCTGCTTCTATTAATTCCAACTTGATTTCAGGGTGGACTTCCCCTTGAAGAGAGAGTTGTCAACGATTCCCTGTTCATTGAAACAAGTGTGATGTCATTTCACACTGCATTTGACAGAATAATTCATCCTAGATCATATTAGAAAACCCCATTATCTTTGGCTGTTAGTCAGGTAGTCTTTCTATTCAGACTCCCTTTGAGTGTTAAATGCACTTCACATAATTACTGTATGCCAGTGACGTACATGTATGCAGGTTAATTGATTGTTTTCCATGGGATGACATGGAAAAAAGGGCTCTTTAAAAAAAAAAGCGGTCCCTCTCTTGCCCCACCTGAAAAATTGTGTACAATGGTATTTTTTGGTGCTGAAACATATTGTACATGTATATTTTTGTGAACATTCATGTACACAAAAATCCAATAAAACAATAAAATAATAAAATGAAAATTAATGTGAAATATTGGTGCGTGCATCTGTTGAAGTTGCTATGGAAACCATTGTCATTTCTCATGGAGCATTTTTAAATTTCAGGGACAAAGTCCCAATTCCTGCTCACTTATTTCAGGTTCTTTTTACCTTGTTGAGCAAACAAATACATGTAATAACTTCTGATAAGTCATTAATTACCATTTTTCAACGTCCTCTTTATTTTAATCAAACAATTTTTAGATATGAAATAATTAACACATTCATGTGCATGTACCTGTGTGATAAAGGACCCTATAGCCTTTCAGATTTCCTTATATGCATACACATGTACAGACTCTTTTGCATATTGCTATAAACCTGCATTTTGATAGAAATGAAAATGAAAAGGAAAAGAAGAAAGAATTGACTGTCATTCTACTGTAGATGTACATGTAAAGCTGAAAATGAGAATTTATTTGGCAGTATTGTGATATCATTGCCGCGTCATATTTCTGATCAATGCGCTTGACGTCCCTCGAGACATGGAATCATCATCAGCTGTCTGCCATAGATGCTGGGCGATGACTAAAGCATCCAGATGACAAGTGCTTCCTTGAGAAGAATATCCATCCTCATCCTCGCAATGGGACAATTGTCCAACGCCAATTTCCCATCCCCGCCAGCGCCGTTAACAGACGTTCATGTCTGGAATTGGTGGCATAACTGGGGTGTGTGGTATTTGCATTCTTACCATAGTGATAGGATGTTTGAAATGTGAATTAGTATGCACCTTCGAAAGTGCGGCGGTGGTAGACAGCGGACTGGACTGGCAATTGATACCGCTAGCATGATGATGTTCCTGCTTTGGGAATCGGTAACATTAGTATGAGAGAGAGGCATCCAGATGCAAAGTGAGCATCACAATAGAGATGGAGACTACAGGCTTGAGAAATGAACAGATGTTAAAATTATGTTGCAACTGCAAGAGAAATTGATGTAAAGCAGTGGTCATTGTACACATAATGTACATGTAGGCTCAGGGTAGTTTTTAAAGCTGGAACTGGTACGGTTGATCTACAGGCTGTATGCCTTAAAATATCCCTGTAAGTTAGTTGAAAATTTGAAAAGATCAACCAGAGAGAGAGAGAGAGAGATAGAAACAATTATGTAAATAAACTTAATAGTTGAAGTTCTGTATGTACTTGATCTCTTGTTACGACTGTTTACCTATTAAATTCTACATGCGCATCTACAAAGTACACAACATAAAATGTACATGCAAACATGTACTTGTCATATATCTAAGACTTGTTTTGAGAATATGATATTTAGTTTTCCATGTACACCAAACTGCCATGTGATGTGATAAAAAATATTTTTAAAACTTCATACTGAAGAAAAGGCAAACAAAGATATCACATAAATTATTACATTGTGTATCTGTCAAAGCTTGCGTCAGTCGATCCACATCTTAGATGGGGGGGGGGGTGGAAGAGACTACCTACATGTACATGTACATGTATCTGCTATGCTGGTGAAGAATGCTCCTGCGTGGGTTATCTTTTTCTCAGACTTGTGAAATGCACGTAGGTGGGTGAAATTGAGAGTGGTCCATGTGTGTGCTTTGCCTCATTATGTGTGCAGAATGCGCATCTCAAGACGTTTACTCGGAAACGGCCGAGGCCAAATTTGCTCAGGGTAGAATGAACAGCCAAGAAAATAGAAGAAGAAATGCTGATGAACCCCCCCCCCCCTCCACAACCCAATTAAAAAGAATGTATTTGTCATATTTGAGTACTGCTACGTGACACTACATATTTATTTATTTATTATTTCATGAATATCATTTTGACATACACTGTATTTTAATGACATTTATGTATGAGGAACTAAAATACCATATCAGTATTATACAGTACATGTACACTGTAACATGCAGACACTATGAACTATAAGGTGAATATGCATGTGACATCTGTTCTACACATTTTTACATAATAGCAGTGAAGGGATGTTCCTTTGTCTACCTGAGGAACTGTATATTTTGTCCGCTTTCTTTGTCAGTCATGTTCATAGTGAGAACAGCAAAAGGGATGCCAGCTAATGTTCTCCATTTTTTTTTTGTCTGAATAATTATTCAAAGTGATGGTTTTTGTGGTTGAAAGAATTATAGAGCTCCGGAAAGGGATATTGAAATGAATAAATAAGACTTTATTGCGCTGTGTGTCATTAACCCAACTTTATGAAGCTGTGGTATTCTGTTGCCATATGTTATATTCAATTTAGTGCTGTAACATCACGGATATCTCCAATTCCGTTTAACCGCCTCTCAAAACCGGACGGTTTTCGGTTAAACGATTTAAAAAAATAAATAAAAAAATAAAAAAAAACGTTTTTTTTTTTTTTTTTTTTTGTCCGTGTGAAAAAGCGGGAAGGACTTTCATTTAACTGCGAGGTTCATTTCAAGGCGCCGATTTGTGCTCGTGAACTTGTCACAAATAATAGTAACAATGTCGTTTTTAGAAGAATGTGTAAGATCATTAATGTAAATTAAAAACAGTAGAGGATCTAGGATAGAACCTTGTGGTACGCCGTGTGTAATAGAAGAAAAATTTGAGGAATTATTATTATAAACTACATATTGAGATCTATTACACAAATTACTTTCAAACCAAGATGACAGACAAATTGGAGTGTTGTTCTAGTTTCCGAGTAGTGAGTCAACACACAGATTACCGAGCTGGGAGACATTGCCAGGCATAGTGCCAGATGGAGAGGCATAAATAGAAACTTAAAAAAAAATAAAAATATATATATATATATATATATATATTAAAAAAAAAAAAAAAAAAAAAAAAACGGGAAAACGAAACCGTCCAATTGAAAACGGTATCCGCCATGGGCGGTCGGATACCGGACGGTTAAACGTTTGACTACAGCACTAATTCAATTGCCCTTTATTTATATTACATGTAGACTTGGCAGGCATGCTGTAGGAAATAGTTAAGAATCCATCAAAATGATATTGTGAAAATGTCCTTGAATCTTGGAAGTGTTATGAATTAATATAAGAATCAGTGAAAGAAAATTTTGTGGCAAAAAAAGAAGTAATTAAAAACCTTTCCTTTGAATATGCCATATGGGAAAGATTAGAGATGAAAACATTCATAGTGGTCTATATTATTTTAAGGAAATGTAAATAGAGAAAGATGAACAAATCAAGAGAAGGTGGACAAACGGAGAGGATGAAAGAAGAAAAGTGGTACCAAAATGTGGGGAAAGGAGGAGGGGACGGGAATGATGAAATATTTGGAAGAGAGGTGATAAATGCAGAGGCATGAAAATTTGATACCGATGCTGACAGTAAGACATTGATTTTGCATCACTCACCCCGTTTGGAGTGTGGGGATGAAGATTTAGAGATGGATGGAAGAGTTTGGATGAATCATCCTGTAATTGGCTTTACGGATCATTTGATTAGCACATCGCCCAGTTACTAACTTACTCCATCATATTTTCATGGCAGACCTGCATGTAGAAGGCCTTTAAAGGCAGGGCATGTTATTAATACCAAAATAACAAATGCATTGCCATATCATTTTTTTTTAAAGGAAGTTTCCTGCATTTAGTCAGATTAGCTGTAAGTTGCTTTCAATGTACAATGTGTACCTCTACATTATTTAGCCCATCGTAGATGTTGCCAGAAACTATTATATGATGATAATGATAATAATGATAATAATAATTATATACCTCACTTAAGAAATCCAGCCATCTGATTGGTCAAAATTGCATTCATAAACATTAACTATTCCTGTAAAATTCCCGGTAAAATTCCAAACCCATGTAATAGTTCTAAAAAATAGTTCTAAAATCCCAGTAACCATGGTTACCGGGAAAATAGTTCAGTCTTGGTGAAATACCCAGGTTTACACGTTAAAAAATGGTTTGAGCGCTTGCGGATACCGTACGTGTGCCATGAATTGGTCGGTAATTTCAATACAATTGAATCTGGATCGATCTTACCGACAATTTTATCTTGCATTGTTGACATGAAGACGAACATAAACTTCCAAAAACAAGATATGCCGATAGATCCAAAAGTGCCAATGCATTGCCGCGAAGCATCCAGCACGCAAAGCCGCTTTCAATCCATTTTAATGTATAAATCAGAGGAAACTGCTAGGTATGGTATTAGTGCGCGATGGCCGAGCGGTCTAAGGCGGTGATTTGAGTCACATCATCGTTGGTACGCAAGAGATCGAATCCTTTCTCCGACAAAAAAACAAAAACAAATATATTTTTTATTTTTTAGTCTACTCTCAAAGATACACTCATAAAAAAAACCGTGCAGATAAACTGGATAAAGGTCAAGGTGGTGTCATAAGTTGACTTTTTTTTTTGGCATATAAAAGTATTAATCATAATAATGTTAACAATAGCAGCATTTCTATAGCGCCTAATAATGATGTTTCTAAGCCCTTAACTATTATTACCCTGGCATACATGTACATTACATCAATCACTATTAAGGCCAACAACATGTTAGCAATCAGACATTTGGTATTCATCTCATCAATTTATTTTTGGCACAAAACATTCATGTCTTTCGATGTGTGAAAAGTATTTTATGAGAAACACATGTGACATCCATTTCCTGTTTACCACAACCACCACAAAAAAAATCTATAGATTTATCAAATTATGACAAATTAAGATGTGACATGTGCGTACAGTGATGAGCTAAATGTACATTTGTGGAAAGGGCAAGCAGATCCATGAAAAGAATTTAATTTGACAAGAAGTAAAAATAAAAATAAACACTCCTCGTAATTCTCAAAGCCTAGTAGTGGATCAATGTTTGATTGGATATGATGTATTAATGCATGACAAGGTAATATTTGAATCACTTCTAATCGGATGGGGGCCTAGCGGAGCTGAGCGAGTGAGATCGAGATTTCGCTCTCCAAATCCGTTCTGTCACTTCAAGTACAGACTTCCTCTGAGCTTCAAGTATGGCTAACAGCAATATGCTAACCATCATTCAGACTGACTCTACAAAAACATCCCTTGTGAATGGAAAGGCTTTTCCTCACTTTGATATCAGCTTTGGACAAACCTCCTTGCATTTTCTTCTTGTGGGTATATGTACTGCACATGTGCTACACGCATTAGACAGGCCTACAATGTATAACGTGTACATGCACAGAATTATGGTTTATGTTTTACCGGTAGTAGCAAAACAAATAACTATACAATTTACATGTATTGAAAGGTGGCTGCTGATATCTTCATATTGCTCATTTATCTACAAACAATTATTTGTATAAAAGAATTAGTATTCTTATAATTTAGCATAAACTTGCATGCCCTTTTTTACTTACAAACACAATGTTTGTGTATTCACTACAGCAATATTTAAAAGAAAATACACATTGTATGCCCCATTGAAGGACTATACCAGAAGCGCAAATACAGTTGTAGCTCTAGAAATACACATATTCTATTAATACGTTATGATATTTTTGTTTAATATACATGAAAAACTTGTTTCCCATACATGGTCTAAATTATAAATAGTGATTGGTTATTAAACCTTATCAATATTTATATGTTCTATCTTTGCTTTCACATAAAAGACCGGATGTTATGTTCATGTTTGTACCAGACTCATGACAACATGTACATGTAGTATCACAAGTTGATTGCCCTCAGGAGCTCTCCAGTAGTCACCATACAGACAATACACAAGTTGTCTCAAATAAATTGTAAAGATTATTCCTGCTACAAGTACAATGTGTAATGTACCTTTTAAAGGTATAGACCAGTTTTGGAAACGCCCCCCTCTCAAAAAATGAAATGGAAGCTCTTATTACCAATCATGTAAAAGAATATGTTTTGACTAATACGTGATGATACAAATTTTGCTGGGAAACCGCCTACTAATTGATATATTTGGTATTTATCATATCTATCGGTATCCAGACTGGATAGATATCGCGTAGTCCCAGACCCATATACTGTACATCTTTCTGTGTACAGTGCTTGTAACTTTACCAAGACTGGGCCAAATTTCTTATCATTTTGATGATTCCAGAACCTTGCAGTACACATCAATACTTATGTGCTAGATGATCAAACTTTTCTGATCGATTCCACAACGTTTCTTTCAGAATACAATCGCATGACCAGAACTGATTTATACCTTTTAATCTGTACAAGAAAAACTAGGCTGGATGACGAGGGGTACATGTGATACTACTGTAGGCAAAATATGAATCATTCTATTGATTTGATCAACAAGCCAAACTGTAATTCATATCCTTCATGCTGCCTCAGGCAGTTGTGATAGAAGTACTGTTTCAGTTTGGATGTTTTTACTGAATGTTTTATTGTCAATCAAGGTCACTAAATTCGATAAGTTTTTGTGATATGTATTAAATCAGAAAAAAAACTGATGACAGTCTGAGCAAAACTGTCAAATGCCCCATTTTCATTTGTTATTGTATAGTCTTGCAGGGTCAAGGCATGCTTGAATGATCATGTTTTCAATATTGTTGTAAATTCACCTTTTTTGGTGGTGTAGGTGGGGTTACATGCAAACTGGGGACTACCGGTACCATACAGATTCTAGCTATGTATGTTTGTCTGAAGTTGTAGCCAAGGCGGAATATCTACTTAATTAAATGATGGTTTATATTGCACTTTTCAAATAAAACTTCAAGAGTTCGAAGGGAGAAAGAGAGAGGGAGAAAAAAAAATGACTGCATTAATAATTATTAAAGGACTCTATCACTTTATATTTACACCAATGTGTGAAACTGAACCATATTGGCAAGAGCTGTTGTCATTTTAGAAGCATTGTATGATTAGATCAGATTCTTTTTTACTCCTTGAAAGTGGAAATCCCAAATACAATGTACTTCATATCTGTCCTATCCTCCTTTTTGTATGTGAAGAGGTAAATCAGAAAATTAGAAATACTGTAATGAACAGATAAAGCCACTAGAGGACATTCCTGTAAAGGCACAGTAGACCTACATGTACATGTACATGTATTATGACCATGTACGATGTAGAGTAGGCCTGTCATGTGGCTAGTCATCTCCTAATTTCTAATCTTGATGTTAAATCTAACATAACCTTTTTCATACCGAGGTCTCCATGCTGTCGTGAGTCATAAACTCTGCCATATCCAAATTGGTACTCAGTTGGATAACGCATGGCAGTGCATTCCTCATGCTTTTAAAGCTAGGCCTCCAAAGCAAATATACTTCATTTTAGCCGGGCTGCCTGTAATGAAACCATTCATAAATCTGCTGTGATTCATAATTTGTTTACTCTGTGCTGAGATAGTCATCCACTTAATAAAGCTTCTGTGACAGTTTTGATCGAATATAATCCTATTTATCTGATATGAGGACTACTGGACTAGCACTACCTCTCTGATGAATTTCTAATATCATAATCACCCACACATGGGCATATGGAAGCAAATAGCAAGTCGCCCACATTAAAATTGCATGTATTAGAACTTGTTACATTACCAGTATTACAAAGAGTAATTCTCAGCCATATACTGTATGTTGGTATGTATTCCGATACTACCTACAGTCCTACACAATGTACATGAATTTGATGAACCTATGAAAATGCATGAATTTTCAAATAGTTTATCTCTGAAAATTTAAGGGACTGAGTCAGTGCCTGGTGCAGATAGCCATTACAAATTTATTGTAATTTTTTTTTCCTTTTATCCAATCTCACCTGGCAGTTACAAAATGAAAAAGGCTGCATCATTGATCTATTGATTTAAAGAATCTGAACTGGATAAAATAACCAAGTAATAAATAATGATTCATAGTTCATATGAGGATATGAAACACTCGCACTATGACATACAAATGGAACATACCAGTGATAATTATTATTGATGATATTATTAAAATTAGTGTAAATTTTGGAATTCAAGCCCATTTCAAGCAATTTTATTTTTTGATAATTCCTACATGTACACTGTCCATGTTTAGAATTGTGCAGGATCTTGAACGGTAAACCTAAAACTTGAATGGCTTTTATTCTCACAGTCATTAAACGGCCAGACCAGTCAACCATTTTAAATGAAGGATTGCCATCTGCGCAAGTGTTTTAATTTACTTGCATGTTATCACCTTTCTTGCTACCTCAACTGAGCAGTAAGGACAAGTACTGTACATGTCAATTTATAGGTCAGCGGCCAGCATGTTTAATGGATGTGGAATACCCGTGAGGCTGAACCAATTTGTACTTTCTATTTTAAATAGTGCAAGGTCTCCTGTAGCCATCGGTGCAGAGGATGTGCTTCCTGCATGAGCAAGCAAACATATTCCACAAACTTGAAATGAAAGAAATAATAAATAAAAAACACTTGTTTTTTCCATCTACCGGTAGATGGGTACAAGTTAGCCATCTTTTCTATTTCCCTACCCATTCCCAAATCACCCCTTCTCCCATTCTATTTCTCCTTTTCTCTCTCATTTTCTGCATCTGTCTGTCTGTCTCTTTTTTTTCTCTCATCTTACTTTGCCCTTGTAGATGCCATTCATATGTCTTTTCAAAATCAGCTTTTAGCCCATGTAGTTTGTGAGAAGATGAAAATGAAAGAAGAATTCATCCTCCTATAAAATAGTTGTCCTCTCTCTCTCAATTTCTGTATCTCCCTTTCTGTCTTTCTGTCTGTCTTTCTTTCTTTCTCTCATCTTACTTTGCTCTTTGTCAATGCTGTTCAAAATCAGCTTTCAGTCCACAAAGTTTGTGGGAAGATGAAGATGAAAATGAAAGAAAAATTCATCCTCCGGAATAGTTGTCCTCTGATGCCCCACCTTGATAAGACCACATGCCTCAACCACACTATCCACAAAGCATACAAAATAGGTCTGCCATCTCCATGAAACCCACCTGAAAGAGGAAGGAAGGAAGGAAGGAAGGCCCACATCCAGTGGTTAGACATGTACATATAGCCACTTGCCCTCTTCACACAAGGGGAAAGTTATACCAAACTCGTCTTTAGAAACATACATGTATATAAAAGAATCACCTGTAGTGAGTGAAAGGGCAGTAGACATTAGAAAAAAGTATCGTATGAAGAAACATATTTATAAACCAAACTACATGTAGTTTTATAGTAGAGGTCAGTTGAAGTGACATCTGACTACATGTGTGCACACATCCCACAATTGTTTATACAAATGATGTTCAGATGAGAAGGGGATCTTGATTCTTTATCAATTTTTTCGTTCAAAACAATGCTGAAACCAGTCTTTCACTTTAAGACATTTTTTTAAATGACATTCAGATGAGAAGGAAGAAAACAAATCATTACTTACTGTACCTAACTACCTACATTGTGTACATGTATACAATGAAGTGTGGAAGTCTGAAGGAAGGGGGGGGGGGGGTTGATGAGGTAAGCATCCTTGTACAGTGTATGCTTTGACGTAGTATTTGCAGCTAGAGTTGTGGCTTAGGAGTTTTTTCCCAATTTCTTTGGAACACGATAATAATGCTACTTTTAGAACTGAACGCTGTGTGATTTCATTGTGTTTGCTACAGGATTTCTGAGAAAAAGAATGGTTATCTGTAATGGTTATCCAAATTGTGTCAATCTTGTGAAAAAAATTGGATCCTGGCCTATTATATACAATAGTCAATAGTCATGTAGTTTGTAAGGCAATATGTACATTGTACGGTCTTACTAACTGTTAGCAATTCATGTACTACAATTAGATCACCCCCTAACAGCCATATTCCGATTCTCATTTTCCAACTACATGGACATGTATAAAAGTAGCAGTTGTGATAGGAAGGCTTTTCTCATTCCCCTATAACCCTTGAAGGTTGTGTCTTAAATTGTCCTATAGATATGAATTCAGCCAAGTTTTATAAAGCATTTTATGCAAGATTATTTCCATAATTTCCACCTGAGCAAGACATTTATTGAAGGTAAACAGAAGAATGTATTACAAAAATGTCAATAGACTTGTGTCAATTGAGAATTATCTATTTTCCACCGACTTTATATGTCAGATTTTATTAGAGGAATAAGTGGTTGAATTTATTATAGGCATTAATTCTCAGATTGGAGTTAGAAACTATCGAATCATGACTTCATTCTGTCGTAATTCTAGGATTGCAAACTCTGCAAAACAAAAACAAAGGGGGTGGGGAATAGTTGGGAATTGGACTCTTTCTACATAAGTATAGACATGTACCAAAATAATAATGAAATTATTAATTAATCAACTTCCAATATAAATTTAATTTAAGGTTACTGTTTCTCAAGTCTAATGATACGGCTTATCCAGAACAATAGTCTTATTTAGAACAAGGAAAAGCTCTGCGCTTAGTCATACTCATACAAGTAAAGGCCTTTTGTTCACAGCTTTATTCCGAAATGAAATTTCCCACAAACTCACGTAAGCGTGAAATATTAACCGTTAGAGCTCGGCCAGGGTTAATACTTGATGACATTTCAATCTGGTGCGTGAATGAACCAGTCACTGTGATCCTTGGCCGTCCGTGGAAGGAAGCCCTTTCTCATCAGCAGCGACCCTCTCAATTAATTCATTTATTCTTTCTGCAGGCTAGTCTGTAATTGATAGATGGGCACACAAACCTTGCCCGGTCGCCTTGTCGGTGCTTGCCATTTGTTGCCGGCTATTTGAACGATCATTTTATATTCATGGTGCTGTGCTCTGAGGAGCTGGTGGTAATGAATGAATCACACATTTACATATCAGCTCAAGACATAAACACCCCTATAGGCATAGCTTGATAGGGAGCCAGCCTCCCGGCCTAGCTCGGCTTCCATCTTGCCTGGGTTTCAATCGTTTCTTTGGAGAGGGTAAATCCAAATCCAACCCTCTCAGAGGGTTAGTCGCATGGAAGAAAGGTTCCCAATCTCAAGCACGTATCCCCGTTTTTAGAATTCCCAGCACATGCTCGGCGAGCGAGATCGGGCTGGCAGTGAATTTTGATGTGCATCAACATGCACATGATGGGACTTCATCATTATGGAATTCCTCGCCTCTTGTTTATATTCCATTTCCAATTACTCTTAGCCCTTTCAATGCGTTTGTATACACATGAATGCAAGATGAAATTGACTGCACATACCCGGTCAGTCAGTGCAAAGTCAGTCAAAGATAATCTGATACATGTACATCAGCGTGCATTGATGAGAATTGAAGAGTCATCCTGTTTAAACGCAGATGTTTTTAGCTTTGAATGATGTTTTAAATTTTTATGAAAAACCAACATATTCTGTACATGAACCTTCATGTACAGTAGGTGACAAGTGGATTAGCATCACACTCTGCATAGAATATGCATGATAAAGCAATTTTCATTATACAGTGCATACTCCTCTTTACTAGAAAGCATGTACATGTATAGAAGACATTCATTTCGCATTAAAAGTACATTGTCATCGTACATCTTTTGTACTATAGTGTACAAACTGATGAGTTTCAATGCGATGTCAATATTCTAAAGCTCCATCAATAATATTACTTGCAGTAGATCTAATGCCAGCAAGGACATTGACACAGGCACGCACACAAACCAACCAGTCAGTCAGTCATTCAGAGGGACTCGAATGGGCAAGAAAAAACACAAAAAAGGATGACCTTTGCCGCCTGATGGCAGAAGAGGAAATGAGGGAAGGAATTTTATTAGTCTGTCAGGATACTCTATCATTTCAGCAGTTAACGAGACAAATTGCAAAATGAGTAGCGCAATGGGCCTCCGTAAGACCGACCGATTGGCATTGAATTTGTGTCAGATGATCTTGGCTTTAGTGGCTGTTGATGTTGTAAAAACACAGATGTATTGCCATGTATCATCATTTGGTTAACAGTATACACTATTAAAGTAAACATTCAAGGTGCGATGCAAAGTTTTATTGGATTATACTATGACTGAGGATAATGACTGTACATGTTCATGTATGTGTACAGTACAATACATACATGTACTGTACTTATCTTATCTTACAAATATTTACATCAAACATCAGGCGGAAGTACAATATAGACGCCATAAAACTACCATAAATGCCCCATTCATAGCCTATACATATTATTTTGTTTTAAAATTTCTCTTGAGACATTTTGATTTCTCATAAAACTCTTGGTCCATTAATTGTATGTAAAACAAGAAATATGTTTTTTTGGAGCAACATATTTCTTCTTCTGGGTTTAAAGTTTCTTGTTTAATGTGGTATTCCGCAGTTGTTTCGAATACCCCCTTTTCAGTTCATTGTTTGTAAAGACACAAAAGATAAAAGAAACAGAAATGGCTCATCAGTCATGTAATCAATGGAACATATAAATTATCGACAGTCAATAGGACACAAGGACATTCTACAAAGTCGGCCCCTACATGAACATGTACATTTACCGTATTTCAGCACCTTGTTGTGTATTTGAGATGGCCAATTCACTGTCAACTACGTCCTATACAGTGTACATGGAGACTAGGTGTTTGTTTTATGCCCTAATATGCTTCCAGGAAGGATAGAGGGGATTCCTTAGATTGAGTGCTTTCGTAAATTATGTCGGCATGGCCTACCTGAGTAGGATACTTTAGAAAGGGGATGGTTTGCCTACTACTACTACTACGTGGGGATTATTTGAAGTTCAGCCAGTCTCAATCAATCTGTTGTGTTGTTCTTAATCCTTTGACATTTGGGAACAACACGACCAGGTGAGCACTTGATAGCATCGTCGGAAGCTTAAAGGGGTGCCTCGGTTTTGAGAGGGCAAGAAGTCTATCCTGTCAGCTTGTACAGGATGCTGTTGTAGAATAACCTTTCTCTTCCAAGTCGAATTTACAAGATTCTTGTAATTTTCTTTAATTTGTTTCATGATATGAACTTGAAATGACAAATTTAATTCATTTAATTTATTGCCCCATCTCGTGAAATAATAAACAGGAATGGAGCTCCATAGTGCTCTCTCTCTTTTTTAAATTTATTTATCTTTATCTTTTTCCTTCTTTCTTTTTTTCTCTTTCCCCTCTCTCTCTCTC
This sequence comes from Strongylocentrotus droebachiensis, assembly GCA_035222895.1. Taxonomy (NCBI): domain Eukaryota; kingdom Metazoa; phylum Echinodermata; class Echinoidea; order Camarodonta; family Strongylocentrotidae; genus Strongylocentrotus; species Strongylocentrotus droebachiensis. The sequence goes on along the minus strand of JAVYIG010000173.1, from coordinate 600,802 downwards.
TCTCTCTTTCTCTCTCTCTCTCTTTCTCTCTCTCTTTCTCTCTCTCTTTCACACTCTCACTATCACTCTGTCTCCCTCTATTTGTTTTGAAGGATAAACGTTATAAATGTAGGCAAACGTCACCACTTCTAACAGAATACGAAAATGGACTCTTGAACATAAAAGTGTTTTCTCTACTGGCTCTATTTTATTTTCAATGAATGCGCATCATGCAGCAAGTGGTACATGTACTTTATACTGTGGATACGCAAGGTTGTTTGTCTAATTATGTGACATTTCAGGGGTGTTTCCTGACCTGTATAAGGTTGGTGTGCCCCTCTGGTAGTGTTAAGATTAAGAATCATGATGTGATGAATGATGGTCTCACCTTGATGATGACAGGTTCATTTATCCTCATTCCTGTCAGTTCTGTATGGGGAAGGGCATACATCGATGTATGACTATTGGCAGATGGGAGGGGGAGGGGAGACACCCATTAAGGCGTGTCTGCACTACATGTATCTCGAGATTGCCAAATATCCAGCTATTTGAACTATCCCGATCGCAAACTATCCAGCTAATTTGCGTCTTCATTAGACCGAAGTAGCAAATAGTAGCAAATTAGCTGGATAGTTGGTCGGGATAATATCCCAAGATATCTCGGTCTAGTTTGCAAAATATCCCACTATTTCCCAACTAGCGGGATAGTTTGCGACCGTCTTCATTAGACCGAAGTACGGAGTCAAATATCCCGATCCCATCATGCACAACGATTTCCGGTTTTCCGCGCTGAGCAGTATAGATCGCATGTGCGCACGGAAAA
>JAVYIG010000172.1:600000-806687 GCA_035222895.1 Strongylocentrotus droebachiensis | reverse complement strand
GGTTCTGAGCATTCTTAAACTCATTTTAAGCCCATCTGTACTAGTTTACAGGAGGGATTAGACCACCCTGCAAATTCACTGGACAGGTGGTTATCTCATCAAATCAGCTCTCAGTTAATATAAGATACAGAGGATAATGGGGGACCAATGGTCACCGATTAGGCATTGTTCGCTACATAGAGGGTGCAAGTAGCTATAAGAAGTACAGTGGAGATTTAAAAGGTGCTGTATTTCAAAGCCCAAAATACTTTCTGTGTTGGTCTTGATATTCATTGTACATTAAACTAGTCTGTTACCATATTAAAGTGTTTTATAGACTTTGTTTGTTTAAATGCTTGACAATCCCAATAATTAATTTTTTTATGGAAATAAATTATTAAAAAAAAAAAAAATGGTGGGGGGGGAATCAAAAAAAGACACACAAAAAATGAAGTTAAAAAAAAAAATAGAAATAAAAAATCCGCCCGCCCGCCCGCCCCTACTCCAGAATAGCAATCGAGGACAACCAAACAATTTTTTTTTGGCCTAATCATGTCCTCACTCAGTATGTCTTCAGGAGATTGCTTTCCTCATAACGTCATGCAATGAATATGAATGCATATAAAGAAAATGTATTTGTATGTCTTAATTATTGAAGGCTTATCAAATTAGGCAAGCAAATTTGATATTCGTGGCTTTAGTGAACCTGATGAATACCTTTATTCATTACACTTCCTCTTGCTTCTAAATCCTCCTAGACATCTACGCCCTGGGTAGTGCCATAGATTGTCATTGGTATAGAGATATCGACTGCTTCGAGAGACCTGGGGCGGTATTGAACCCTGTGTTATCTCTAATATTGTTGTATCTTTGGAGATAAGAAAAAGTTGGTATTCTGAACATTGTTGCAACTTTTGTTGTATCTTTTGTTGTATCTTTTCTCTCATCTCTTTGGTCGCTCCTGTAAAAAAAATGGCGCTTAATCCTCATTTGCATACGCCCACGGGAGATAATAATTTATGACAAGATAATTGGTATTCTGAAAGTTGTTGTATCTTTTATCTTATCTTATCTTGCATGGTATTTACAACAATATTTACAACAGGTAGGGGGTTGTTGTATCTTTCGTGGTGATATAATGGCGGCAATCTTTCTTGCTTAGAACCAAATTCGTGCCAATAGACGAGTTAGAAGAAGATTGTGTGTTGACCGGAACCATCACAGATGAGAATTTTCTAAGAAATTACATGCTAGGATAATGACGATTTTAATGCTCTCATTTAAAGGTATTACAAAGTTCTGGGAAATTTTGAAAATTGGGTGGATAATGAATCTTTACAATTTTGATATATTTGGTTGCCCCTGTGGATGTATTATAAGCACTAACAAAATTAACCCCTAAAACACTTCTGTTTTCGAGAAAAATTGAATATAAAAATTTACCGGTGCTCCCGGTAAATTTTGATAAATTTCAAATAGCGCCTATCGCCGTACAATGGTAGCTGCGACCATGAAAATCTCAGAATATGTAGTTGTGATATATACTTTCCAAACGGGAATGGCTAATCGGTCGATTTTAGTCAAGAAACATTGTTTCATAGCTAAATTGATATCTTGACCTTGAGAGGGAGCTATACAACATAAAAAGTTTATTATTTATAATTTCATAACTTTAGACTCGATTTCAACCGGGACAACGATCAATGAATGTTGTAGGAACGCATATGCTTACAATATGTTAATTTGAACCAAATTCATGTCGCCATACCAAAACTTTGTAATACCTTTAAGTGAACGCGTGACTTGTCTTCATTATCCACCCGCCACAGCGCATATGATGACGCGCATGAATAAGCGCTCAATTAACTCATTACGCTCTAGATTAGTATGAGCTACGGGCGCATCTTCAGAAATGGCATGAAGTATTCCTATTCAGTCAGACCGCAGCCGGTGCGAAAACCCTCTATTTTATTCAGCACGTACATGCAAGAATTTACGTGTCTTGCATGCGTAATGTGTAGTGCAGACGATCTTCCCGATCGGCAGTTTTTGCCTTTATAATTGTTCATTTCTCATGAAATGGGTCTTATTTTAAAGATAAGAAGTTGCACTCTCTATATACTTATATGACAATCATGTTAAATATATTTGGAAACAGATATTTCGCCTAAAAAATTGGGTTCTTCGACGATAAATCTATCTAAAGATTAGGGCTGATTTTCACATAGAAACATTATTGCGTCAAGAAGATGTTATAATCAGCATAAAGCATAAATATTTTTCTTTACAATGATATCAAAATGATTATATTGTATGCTGTACCAGAGTCAAGAACCAAGAAAAATCACGCGAATGTTTATGAATAATTAATAGAAGTAGTCAATTTTGCCGATGCGATAATAGAGAGTTCTGATTGGTCAAATACGTCAACTACGTCACATATTTCCCGCTTTGGTAAATTAACATTCTGAATACTCATATTTAGTTAGCGTGCCTTATGCCGTGCGCCGGTAATACACGTGCGCGCAAGCAGTCATGACAACAATCTAAGGACCCTGGATCAAATATGTCACACCTGCCTGTCTGAAAAGTTATTTACTTCAATATTTCTTTTTTAATCATTTTTCTTATTTTTGTTTTCGGCCAGTCGGTGGCGCGGCGGAGCTCCCTGGAGTTTAATAATCAGTTATGCATTGCCATTGCTCAGACGGCGAGCGAGCACGAGTATGAAATCACACAATTTCGCGCCCTTTAAAGAAAGAACAAATTGGTAATTTCCGGGTTTTTAGGGTCTTAATTACTATGATTATAAAGAGAACATGATTTTGCGTCAATTAGGTTTTGACATTATTTTGATCAGTGACTTTTCATCTTTCTAACGAATCTCAAAGTAAACAAATTAATTATGTACCAGAGTCAGGAACCAAAAGCGAAATTCCGGGTACAAAATAGCTGTTGAAATGTTACAAAAATAACGACAATAAAAGTGGTGAAAAAGGATTGTTTCAAAATTGTGAAATATGGCAAGTTTCATATCAAACTGAAGCTGAAAATCTCGAGAGTAATTACCGTTGCATGCTGTCATGTTGACTGAAGTTATCGACCACAAAAGCAGCTGCATGTACACCCTTACAAAGGAAAATCTCGTGAATTTCAGCACACGTGAATTTACGAGATTACCAAAGAGACGCTGAATAAAAATCAGCGTACAGCCTCATTATCGCGCACGCTGCGGTCTGACTGTATTGGTTGGCCTACTTATCATGCTTATATAAAATAGATTTTGATTGGTAGGGTCCATACAAATGGGCGTGTCATCAATGGTCAAAGATAAGATAGAGGCGATCCTTCAAGAGATAACACAGGGATGATTGAAATTTTTACTCTTCTGTCGGTTCATACTTTTTCATGTTGTATATACTTATGTTTTCGTACGTTATAGAAATTCTACAAATTCATCATTATTTTCCTCTTCTTCCTTCTCCTCTTTTTCTTATTCTCCTTCTTCTTTTTCTTCTTGTACTTAATATCATTTCTATCATCAGTTTAATGTTGTTATTATTATTATTATCTTTAATAAGTAGTTCTTTTAATTTTCTTATCTGTCTGTAAATATTACTATTTTAACTTATTAATTTTATACATGTCTGTAAGGGACCCCACTGGAAATAAGCTCTCGAGCTTTCGTGGGTTATCCTGTTCAAGCTGACTTATTTTTGATCTGTTATTATTGTATATTGTTGTATGTTGGAAGCTTGTCGAATAAAAATTAATCAATCAATCAATCATAAAACAATGTTCAGAATACCAATTTACAACAATATTAGCGCTGTGTTATCTCTGGAAGATACAGCAAAAGATAGCACAAAACTTACAACAATGTTCGGAATACCGCCCCTGGCTGTTATAGGCTCAAGAGAACGCGCGCACATCTTGCCATGACCAAAGACGTTTAAATATAATTACTAGACGGAAAGCAGCACGCGCGGAAACCATGCAGACGAATGGGATTAGGCTCCGCCTCTTTTGGATCATTTGAAGACAAAATAAGCACCCGAGGCGGCTTTTTGATTGGATAAGTGCCTCATGAATATGTATTTTATCGATAGTATCGTTTAAGAAACCGGATAATATATTTGACCTCATTGCGTCACTTTAATTATGCAGATGTACATATGCACGACGCTACTACACTCGCACAAACTAGGAAGAGTTAGTTCATTGAGAATGGGTGAGTAATTGATTGAAATATGAGTAGATTAAGTGAATTTAGTCATCAATTTTGAAAAAGCTGCAATAGTCTTCGTAATGTACGGTAATTTCGTTACAACAGATTTTTGGGGAAAAGACTAGTTAAATATTGCTCTTGAAATTGCACTTTGATTTTCATCGTCATGAAGTAATTTGACTGCGGTTTGCCGTCAATTCACCCTAGTACTCCAGTAAGGGCCCCGGGGTTCCGGCAGGCCCACCCCTGGGAATTTCGGTGCTCATCTGCATCAAGATCAAACTGTTTTATTCCAGATTTGATCGTCATCATGAATCTAATTCACCAATCGTATGGCTCCGTTTAGTCTCATTTCACAACGCCCCCTATCGTCATAGCATGGTCAGATTCAGCAGCCTAACATGTTAGCCTATGGACGTTTTTTTTAAAAATCGTTAAAAATTCATTTTTTGTTTAAACGAAAAGCACATCCACCCCGACGTACGTTATCACTAGCTCTTTCATTGGAGCCCTCATGTCTCATTGACTTTTGAAAGTTCACCCACCGTAATTTTTCAAAATAGGTTGCAAGCTCGTCATTGCCTATAATACACATGTGAAACAAGTCTAACTTTGGACTCAGTTTACCAAGCGATTTGAAGATTATAGGTCGAGCACACGAAACATAAAAAGCATGAATTATCACAGATCATTTCTGCCTATTTCATTATGTCCATTTCATCCAACCCCCCACCGTAATTTTTCCATTTAGTAAAAGCAAACATTTTGCCGAGTTTAGCAAAAACATGGATATTCATGAACGGTCAGACAATACAGCCTTTTAGTACGTAACGTATAGTGAATGGGAATGTGCGATGATCCGTTCAGGAGGTAGAGGTCAGTGGGTTATGCTGGCAATGTTCACGCGAGCGAAAATGAGACAATCGGAGCAATATGAATCATCGATTTAATTTAAATCTATATTTAACGTTACACCTTAAAATAATCTACGAAGCATGATTTTTTTGATAATCCAAGTGGATTAACTCTTGTTAAAATCTTTAGTAGATGTGGACTCTGATGGCTTTACTTATCAATATCATTATCAGTGCCATCCGTTCGTTCAGTTGCATTATCGGGACGCGGTGCTTGTCAACTTTATTTAGGCCTAGATCTAGACCAAAATTATCTGTGCCATTGATAATCAAACAACTCCAAATCCTATTCATTTAGATGTAAACCTGAAACTTATTAATAGATCTACAAAATATTTAAAAAACATCAACACTAGGATTTGTTTATTTAATATTTAGATTTTGTGTGGGTTCAGCGTGCTTCAAGTTGTCATTATTTATAATTACTAGAGTTTAGACCTAGGCCTACTAGATCTAGACCCTAGCTATCAGTGGCGTACGCAGGCTTTTTTCAAGGGGGGTGGGGGGGGGGGGGTTAACATTTTGAAATCGGGCCAAAAACTTCGCAACGACCCAGCCAGCCGCTGAACAAGCGGGGGGGGGGTATGAGGACTTTTTTGGGGGGAGTCATCTTTTTTAGGCCATCCATTAGGATTTTTTTTTTTTTTATTAAAAAAAAAAATCAACACTCAAAAAGGGGGGGGGGGTTCCAGAAAAACATACACATACAAAAAAGCTCAAGGGGGGGGGGGGGGTTCCCCCCCCTCGCCCCCTGCGTACGCGCTTGACCCCTATTAATTCTTTTAATATATTAGAGATTTTTTTCTTCTCCAAATTGTGCAGTTCATGTTGATAAATCTATTTTTCTGTGTAAGAGAGGACCCCTAGTCCACAATTATGTTTACTTATGTAGTCCACTTCTTCTTGTCTTAATAAACCAATTCAACTTAAGACTACTTTATATGTATAGGCCATATAAAGCACTTTTTGAGGCACAAGTTAAATCTTCCATTTAATTTTAATTTGTACTGTGGTCCATTAAATTGGAATGTTGATTTCCATACCATATTAAAATTAAGGCCAACCATGACATGAAAAATAGCTTTCATGCTAGATCTATTTTTATTTTGTTAAGGAGAAAGAGACGCCTTGATTGTCATATTGATTTTGTTTTCTGTTTGTTCCAACAGATTGAAACTGATGAAGAGCTGGAAGGAGTTAACTGATGAGTAGACATTACAACATTTCTACAATCATTTGCAAGATGAAGCTGAAAGTCCCATGCAGGTAAATATTAAACGACCACCTATTAATTCACTAAAAAGGAAATGGAACTAAGTTTATGTTGCAAGCGTATAGTGTAGAGGGTATATTTTATTCTAGTTCTGCACTTAGCACACAAATATTGATATCTTTTCTTTCTTTGTTTACAAAGGGAATTTGTCCTTATTTACAGGAGGTCCTGTGTGAAGAAGAACAATGTCTAATGCACATTCAAAGCACGACATGATCATACATGTAGGGTAAACACAGGAACCCTCATCTCTTTTTTTTTGTAAGTGGTCCTTTTACTTCTTGAGCAATGCAGATGAAGAAGAACACAAAACAAATTAATGAACGTCTGTTTATAGGATGTATTATGGTTGATGTGTAGCCATTATTATCACTTTTAAATTGAAGTACCTACATTGTCTTCTCTCATGTAGGATGATGCTTTTCTACAGTGGATGATGAAGGCATGCTGGTTTACAAACTCAGGAGAGGAACAAATAACAGATATTGACAGGATCATATCTACAGATGCGAGCCTACTATACACTTCATACGAGCAAGTGTGCTAATATACATGCAGGTACCCCAAATAAAATATTGTGGAACACATCATGTAGAAAGTTATAGATCTGACAAATATATTTTTCATTGTCCATTGACTTGTAAAAGAATTATTATTATTATTATTATTTATTCGGCATTTAAAAATACAAGAACAATACAGAGTAATATGCAAATTACATCAATTACAGGAACATATATATATATACATGATAAAGAAAGGACCTGAATCAGAGATGATAGGGCTGCCTGGGTTTGGAAAAGGTTAACTAAATTACCATGACCCACAGGTCTTCCTTCCCACACCCCTTCAACTCCATCCAGGTCAGGATAAGAAAATCCAAAGAAAACATATTATATAAATTAACAGTGTATAACTGGAAACTGGCAACACACTTGGTGTAATAAATGTAACATGAATGTATCAAGCAATATAACATTCAAACTGATCATTTAAACATGTATAATAATTCAAATATATGATTGAATTATAAACAGATTGACAAAACTTACCAATAATTATTATCTAATTTGTCTGCCATCGACTGTACTTAGTAATTCAATTAATTCGTAAAAAGAGTCGGATTTCATTATTAATTAATTAAAAAACAACTATTAGACAATGATTCTTAAATAGTTGTGGAGACAAATACATAGTGAGACTATAATAATTGAGATCAAGAATATTCTTATATTTATACAAATAAAAATTATGAGTTAAATTAATTACATGTTCAGAGTATGACATAGACCAGAATCGAATGACCAAATGAAAAAGAAAGTAAAGAAAGTAAGGCCAGATGACATCAAGAATGTCAAGATCAAGAATATCCTTGCAATTATACAAATAAAATTATGAGTTGCATTAATAACATAGAGTAAGGACAAGGGCAAGAACCGAATGACCTAATGAAAGTGAAAGTAATGCCAGATGGGTATACTAAACAAAATCATGTCAGCTGTTAGGTGGTATAGAAAAGATTGTAATGAAATTTAAAGAACAGAGAAAATTTCCTGGCGAAGAAGAGTGAGAAGCTTTGAAATATTTCCAGAAACAATTTCGTCTTTGATATGTGAGGGAAGACTCTCCCAAATAATGGGAAATCTGTGAACTGCAGTTTGGTGAAGACGTTCGGTTCTTGCCCTGAGGTGTTGGAATAAAATGGTATGTTCACTCTGGCGTGGTCTTATGGCTACATTCTCATTCACTGCTTCACACCACACGATACCGTAGAGAGTTTTAATTACGAAGGAAATCAAGAGATATTTCCTTCTTGATTCCAGGGTAAACCATGCAAGGTTTTGGAGACGTTGTGGATAAGGCATTTCTTGACGCCTTTGTTTCAAAATCAGTCGTGTTGCCCTCCTCTGAACCTGTTCCAAGGCTTCCACATGTTTTCTTGTGTAAACATACCAGGATGGAACTCCATATTCCAAGATAGGCAACACGAGTGATTTGTACAAACATAACAATGCCTGCTGGGACACGCCCCTACCCAACCTAGAAATGAGACCAAGCATTCTGTTTGCCTTCTTAATTACATTATTAACTTGGTCATCCCATGTCAGGCTGGAATTGAGGGTAATTCCAAGGTACTTGATTGAATTCACTTGTTCAATTGTGTTATCATCAATGGTGTACTTTGTCTTTTCGACATTTCTCTTACGAGGGGCAATTCTGAGAACTTTGGTTTTCGTAGCATTAAGTTGCATTTTGTTAATGCTGCACCAGTTTATGACATGAGTAATGTCTGCTTGGAGCATTTGCATATCAGTCTCATTTCTAATTATGCAGTACAGAAGCGTGTCGTCAGCAAAAAGCACACATTTCGATTGGACTACATGGGTGATATCATTAACGAACAAATTGAATAGCCGTGGTCCTAATACACTTCCCTGAGGTATTCCCGAGGTCACTATTGACCAATCAGACCGTGATCCTCGGAACTGGACAGTTTGTTCCCTCCCACAAACAAAAGAACTAACCCATTCCCAAACATTACTTTGAATGTTATATTTCTTAGCTAATTTATTGAGGAGAAGATCATGGGGCATGCGATCAAAGGCTTTGCTAAAATCCAAGAAAATAGCATCAATTAGAGGGGTGGGTGTTACATCAAGGGACGAAAACCAGTCATGTGTGATGTTGAGTACTTGTGTAACACATGATCGTTTAGGTGTGAATCCGTGTTGTTTGGGGGAAAGTAGACCATATGACTCAACATGTGCTACAATACATTTGTCAACAAAGGTTTCCATCATTTTGCAAACAACAGAAGTGAGCGCAACTGGGCGATAATTGCGAAAATCAGAGGGATTGCCAGATTTATGAACAGGGATGACAATCGATTGTTTCCATTGTTTGGGTAGTTGACCTAGTGAAAGTGAAATTTGGAACATGCGTTGTAATACTATGGATATGGGCTCTTTCACTTTTTTGAGGATAACAGCCGTAATCCCATCAATTCCGGGTGATTTATTCAATGACAAGTTATCAATGAGCTTCACAATTTCACATGTAGGGAAATCAAGGGTATTCAATGGAGCAATAGGAAAGTCACAAGCACTGGGCAATTCAGGAACATTATCAGGGTCAGATTGATTTAAAACTGAAACAAAATAATCAGAAAAACAATTAGCAATCTCCTCGGGCTTGTTCAGTACATTATCTTGATCAGAAATTATAGGTGGAGTTGGGTTGCGTCTCAGAGAGCGCATATATCCAAAGAATCGCTTCCTGTTATCATGCATAGAGAAAAGACTATTCAAATAACGCCAATAAGACTTGTTAGATTCTTGCTTGGCATGATTGCGAGCTCTTTTGTACTTGTCCCACCATTCATTCCTTACGTCTTCCTCGTCTTCAAAATGAGATTTGGCTGAAACAAAAAGCTTCTTAGCCTTATTAGTTAGCCGTTTTATTTGCGGGGTTACCCATGGATAGAATTGTTTCTTATTTTGAACTTTATGCGGTATACAGTCATTGATAGCGGCTTGATACAAATCCAAAAATCCTTCCCAGCTTTCATCTACATCATTGTGATTCATGAATAGGTCCCAGGGAGCAAGCCTAAGGAGATTGTTAAGATGCTCATAGTCCCCCTTTTGGTAGCACAAGAACTTCCGTATGATTGATTTGGGTAATTGAGGTGTAACAGTATGGAATGTGATCAATACTGCATGGTGATCACTAATTACACAATTTGAAGTAACATTACAACTTTGACAGAGCTCAGGACGGTTCACAAAAACAAGATCAATAATTGAGCCTTTACTTGGGTCATCAAGTTGTGGCCTAGTTACATCAGTAACACACTGGGTCATATTCATTGTTTCAAATATCTGAAGAAGTCTATCCCTATTTCTACAGTTTTCATCTTTCCAATTCACATTAAAGTCTCCGACGAAGACTATACCTTGATATTTTCTACTCAAATTTTGCACACTATCAACTACTGTTTCTAGTTTATCAAAGAACTCAGCCTTTGAATTGGGAGGTCTGTACACTGAGCAAACAATCCATTTCATTTTCTTCTTTAGAGTTATTTCACAAATGACCATCTCAATATTAGGTGTCTCAAGATCCGGTAGACGTTGCGGGAGGAGATATGATCGAACCGAGATAAGAACACCTTCACCTCTTGTGTTTGCTCTGTCATTACGGAAAATACAATAGTCATCAGGAAGCCCTAACTCACAAGAATTGAAATCATCGTCTAGCCAAGTTTCACTAATTGAAATTACGTCAACCGGGTTGGTCTGCAAGTAAGATTGTAAAGAGACAGTTTTATTCCTAATACTTCTGGCATTGAAAGAGTAAAGTTGAATATTCTGCTTTACTGTTTCACTATGAGGAAGGGAATGATTAAACTGGTCATGAGGTTTGGCTTGGGAAGGGGGTTCAATACCTAAAGATGCAGTTTCCGGGGTGTCGGGCGAAGCAGCAGGAACGAGTTGAGGTCCATCCATAGATCCAACAGGACTGGGTGGTGGCGGTGGTGGCTCAACGAGAGAGGGCAGTATTTCAGCCTGACTTGGTAGTAGCTCATCACGAGAGGGCAGCCTATACTTGACTGAATATCACAATTGTGATTTAGATTTAAAATAAAATGTCAATATACATGAAATATAAGTCTACATAACGTATGTTTCAATAGCATTATTTCCAGTACATTCTCTGTTCCAAGTTGTTTGGTCATTTTATGTCCCATACTTAACCGAGTATTATTCAATTATGACCACGAGTTTACATTACAAGTACATGTACCGGTATTACTTATTTCATACTTGTCTGATCCAAGCTCCATCAGGCCTATTGTCTTAATGGGATTATCAGAAATAATCTAACATGTGGTCAGTAACTAGTCTTGTAGAAAAAATAGTTTAGGTTTGCCCACTAGAATCCCGAGTGAATATTAGTCCTTCCTCTTTTTGTCAGAGCAGGTATCAGGGTGTATGTTATTAGTTGTTGTTTATTTTCTTATACACTGTATCTTATTTAATTTTTCCATTCAACAGACTTGGGTTATCATCACAGCCCTTTCTTCTGAAAACTAGCCTACAACTTCATCGATGAATGCAGAAGACATCTACACGGGACTACGTCTTAAAAATGCCACCCTCATATAATGAAAGAGGACAGTAGAGATGGGTTTAAACTTGAATATTTACATACTATTTATTTATTATTTGTATTATATGTTTGCAGAATGCCACATTTAAAAAAAGCTAATGAATTTTTCATCTTGTCAACTTTCAAATAATTTAAGATAACTAATCATCAATGAGAAACATTAACATTTTAACAATGTCAACTACCATCTTATAGGATGAAACTGAGGGCTGGGCAGAAAGAAATTTCCTTGAAATTTGAGTGATAAAGATCTATCAGTCTATATCAAAGATTGAATTAATCAACGATATTTTAATTATAATTATACATGTTGAAATTCATTTACCTCAGTCTATGGACTTCTGTATTTGAAGCTTTGTAGATTATTACATTATTGCTGCTTCAAGTATTGTATGTTAGAAGGTTTGAAAGAAAACCCTCTAATTGCACTAAATATGGAAACTGCTAATCATCATTGCCTTTTGTATCCAAACTGCTAATTTTAATAGAATCATGTTTTGATACTTCCTAGCTTAAGAAAACAGGGGGTGGGGGGGGGGGGGGGCTTGTTATCCTCTTCATAGTGCTGTTTTTACATGGACCATGTAACACGTTGGAAAATTGTAAACAATATTATATTTGTTATATGTTTATATTTGAAGGATTTAGAAAATGAAAACGTTTTAAATTATAGAATTACTGTTGCTAGAAGTAATGGCAGTATTGATGTGTAATTCAAAATGGTTTATTTCAAATAAAACTTTCATCGCGGCGTTTACCCGAATTACAAAAGTTTACAAACAAAATTAATAACACATAATATATAACATAGCATAACATGATATATTGAATTTGTAAAATAAATCAGTATAAATACGAGAAATATAGCTTATTGCAACATATGGAAACATAAATTAGAAAGAAATCTGAATTAAATAGCATTAAATAGCAATGAAATCATGTGAAAGAAGGACTAAAGTAAGCATTAAGCGGTAAACGGAGCAAGTGTATGTGATGGAAAAAACCGAGAGTAAACTGGAGGTGAGGAGTAACGTTGCAAATACACTGTAACTTATTGAAATTAAGAGTGGGATAGATTTACAGAGGAAGAGTGTTAAAAGGATGAGAGGGGAAAAGGTATAGGAAGTAGTAGTAGAAAGCGACAATGGAAAATTCATATCAGAGGATACGGAAAAGAAGGGAAAGGAAGAAGAAGAAGAAGAAGAAGAAGAAGAAATTGAAGGAGGGGAAAAAAAGAGGAAAAAGAAGTAGGAGAAAGAGAAGATAAAGATAAAAGAGTTAAAAGAGCAAAAGTACATCACAAAGTGGAAATATACAACCATGCCTAAAGTATACAAGAGATGGTGGTGAAGAGGGATGATAAGCAATTGTCACATGACAGATTCAGTTAAATTCAATTAAGTTCAATTCAATATGGTAAAACTAGTCTAAAATGGAGTAAAACAAAAATACTTTAAAAAATCATGAAACAAATACAATACATGATTGGTATGAGTGTATACACAGGCAAAGGCAATCGAATCAAAGAATGGAGGAAGAAGAAGAAGGAGAAGGGAAGGAAGAAAATAAGTCTAGAAATAAAGAAACATATGGAAACATAAATTAGAAAGAAATCTGAATTAAATAGCATTAAATAGCAATGAAATCATGTGAAAGAAGGACTAAAGTAAGCACTAAGCGGTAAACGGAGCAAGTGTATGTGATGGAAAAAACCGAGAGTAAACTGGAGGTGAGGAGTAACGTTGCAAATACACTGTAACTTATTGAAATTAAGAGTGGGATAGATTTACAGAGGAAGAGTGTTAAAAGGATGAGAGGGGGAAAGGTATAGGAAGTAGTAGTAGAAAGCGACAATGGAAAATTCATATCAGAGGATACGGAAAAGAAGGGAAAGGAAGAAGAAGAAGAAGAAGAAGAAGAAGAAGAAATTGAAGGAGGGGAAAAAAAGAGGAAAAAGAAGTAGGAGAAAGAGAAGATAAAGATAAAAGAGTTAAAAGAGCAAAAGTACATCACAAAGTGGAAATATACAACCATGCCTAAAGTATACAAGAGATGGTGGTGAAGAGGGATGATAAGCAATTGTCACATGACAGATTCAGTTAAATTCAATTAAGTTCAATTCAATATGGTAAAACTAGTCTAAAATGGAGTAAAACAAAAATACTTTAAAAAATCATGAAACAAATACAATACATGATTGGTATGAGTGTATACACAGGCAAAGGCAATCGAATCAAAGAATGGAGGAAGAAGAAGAAGGAGAAGGGAAGGAAGAAAATAAGTCTAGAAATAAAGAAAAGAAGAAATAAAAGGAGAAAAAAAGGGGAAAAAGAAGGGGGAAAAAAAAGAGGGGTGTCAAAGAACAACAAAGCAAAACGAAACAAAAAAGGGTGATGCAATTGCCGAGCCTGAAAGGTACAAGAAAAGGAGGGTCATTCATCGTTTACTTTGGTTAAGTGCACGGATGAGGTACGGAATTGGTAAGGGAAGGGGGTGGTTTTCCCAGGGGGGGGGGGGCCCAACCTCCAAAAAAGGTAAAAATCAAGCGTTTTGACATGATTTTTTTTATCAAGGGTGCATCTTAGGGGCAGCAGGTACTATGGGGGGGATGTCAAAGTAAATCATTTATGTACCATATCATAGCATTTTGGGGGGAAGCTTCAATTACAACTTGAAGGTAGCTTTCACTTCATTTGCATTCCTTATCGAATACCATCATTATTAAAGGAACTCAGTTACCTTATATTCTAATTTGTTTGCAGCTTAAATAATTTCTTTATTATTTATTGAACATTTCGTTCTGATCTATTTATAGACTGTGTATTATCAATATTTATGTCATCTTTCATCACAATTACAATCTTGAATATATTTGTTTTATACTTTTCATTATCATTGGTCTTTGTATTGTTTTATGTAAGTCATTGAAATGACAAATTTCTTATCTGAATAATTTGTGACCACTGAAATCTTAAACAAAGAGAGAGAGTTGGGGCATAGAGTGAGAGAAAGAGATAGAGAGAGACAGACAGAGAGAGATAGAGAAAGGGGGAATAGAGAGACACACACATACAGACGGAAAGAAAGACAGAGAGAGAGAGAGAGAGA
Source organism: Strongylocentrotus droebachiensis (assembly GCA_035222895.1). Classification (NCBI taxonomy): domain Eukaryota; kingdom Metazoa; phylum Echinodermata; class Echinoidea; order Camarodonta; family Strongylocentrotidae; genus Strongylocentrotus; species Strongylocentrotus droebachiensis. Next base: position 792,013 of record JAVYIG010000172.1, on the reverse strand, counting down.
GAGAAATTTGGCGCGTGTGGAAGGGATTGATCCCCAACACCCTCGCAAGCTTAAATCCGGCGGCTTATTATGACAGAGTAGGCGCCCGTATACGGACACGGTCACGCACTCTTTCTTACCTGCTTATGCTCCAACCTGATCCAAGGCTAGATATTTTGCTTTCGACTGCTAATACATATTCATTACTATGACGTCAAATTGAAAGAACTGTCCTCTACTTCATCTTTTAGAGTGTGGTATATATTCATACACATTCGCTATCCATGATTCAGTTTCTAGAACGCCTGACACTACAGGTAAATTTTAACAACATTTTTGCTATCTTTCCTTCTGGGTGGATACTGCACAGAAATCACAGTATCGAACTTCTTCACGTTATTATGGAGATTGATGGAAACCTCAGCTTTACGGATGAAATATTGAATACTTCTGACAATTTGTCGGGAAGCATGGTGCATGACATTCAGGATCCTCATTTCACTGTGTTTTTCTGTATCTCACTGCTTCTGTCTGGTCTAACTGTTTTCGCCAACGTACTTATCCTGGCAGCCTTCTACGTTGAGAAGTCACTACGAACTTACACAAACTGGTACATTCTAAACATCACCATTGCTGACCTCGTCGTGGGACTCGCCTGCATGCCGTTTCGTGCGACGGTTAATCTCTACAACGGATGGCACTTCGGTGAAGTGTCAAGTATTTTGTTTGTTGGACTTCAGAACTCCATTCTCAGTGTGTCTGTATGTGGTGTGGTAGTCATTTGCATGGATCGTTACATAGCCACGTTCTATCCCATTAAGCATTTCCAAAGAAGAAGCATCAACAAGGCAACGTTGGTAAACATCTTGACATGGATCTTATCATTTGGAATATGGATGATGGTAACCTGTGCTTGGACGCTTATTGACTCAAATTACATCATATCAGTTTCGGGGTTCTTAAGACCACAGTACACTCAAACTAAAGCGGGAAGTGTATTTGTGTTCGTCCTAAGATTTTTAATACCATTTCTACTCATTACTGGGTTTTACTTGCGTATTTACTTCCGGGTGAAATCTGTCTATAGTAAGCGTATCGCTTCTCATTTGAAGAAAGAACGATTGGAAGGACATGGAAGAATAACACATCGGCGGAAAAACAATAGACGTTCTAATATTCAAGGAAATGATATGGATGCATTTGATGGACCCCCACAAGACAAATGTGACCGAACGGATACCATGTTCGTTAATACTGAAGAAGCAGTTGTAATATCAAGCGTTTCATTAAGCGTTACAAAATCTTCTGAAAGGGCAAAGGAAAATAATCGCCTTCGAAACAATAAACCATTTTCAGTAGAGACTCAATCAAAGAGCGAAAGCGAAGAACCCTCAGTGGAGGTAATTGAAAACAGGGTAGGAATATTTAGAGACATCATGTCTAAGAGATTTAAGAGAAAATCTACTATAGAGAGCCGAAAAGCAATGCGGACTTTAACTTTTATCACCGTTGCCTTCTTTGTGACCTGGTTGCCGATTACTGGAGTGGTCATGGTTTATTCTATTTCTGCTGATTTCTACGATGCTATCGGAGGTGACGTATATTTACTAGAGGTAACTCGGTGGATTTCATACTGCAACAGCTTGGTCAACCCTTTGGCATATGCGATTGCCCAGCCCCTCATCCTAGACACCGTCGTGAAGATTCTATGTTGCAGATCATGCAGATCGATGTAATGAATAAACTCACAAAGCAACCGCTCCGATAATTTAATGAACCACAACCACAACTTCTGCTCTATAGTTATAGCTTCAAATAGGTTAACTATGAAAGTGTTACAATTGGGTTGATGAATATTATGGAAGAGTTCGCGTTCAATATTAAACCCTCTTGTATATACATTAAAATAATAACCGTCTATAATACATCAATTAACGTCTTAACTATATCAATAGCCTAAATAAATGAACAGCTACGATCTTTAATTCATATGTGAAACATTGGATAATATCTCCTTCGATTCTTTCGTTCAGTAATGTTGACCTCTGATCTCTATTCAAGTGGAGTGTGTTTATTCTAGCTAAAGAACTTATCGATAAAATGACAGAGAAACTATAAATCGTGTGCACCATTTTCTATTTTTCTGTTCTAGATTATATACGCAAACATTAGTTGCTTCATCATTTTTGTCTACCATATATATACATTCGGTACTAAGCATGTAAACTAAACAAATTTCCATTTATTTAATACGGATAACAAAAAGAGAATGTAATTAAATAATAATAATAGTAGTAGTGGAATTAGTAGTAGTAATAGTTGTACTAGTAGTATTTTCAAGGCGCCTATACAAAGTGCGTTTTTAACCCAGGTTTTATCAAAGTTCTCCCAAGGACGCTGAAACATTGAAGGAATCACATCCTATCTGATACCTGTCTACTACATCTTATATATAGCACAAGTACCTTTTTATTAATATGTCCAAAAAAAAATAATATTAAACGACATCTCTTCCTTTCTTGGAAATATAATACCCAGTGCTGACAGATGACACGTGACGAAGGGTAATTCCTCTAACTAAAAAGCAATAAACTACGGTTGGAGCTGCTATAAATAATATAAACATCGTGATATTGAGAAGTATAGTAGTGAATTCAATCAATATGTACTTTAGTGAAATGACAGTAAGTCAAATCCCATTCTGTCGATGCACGCCTACATCCATGCATCATTTAGTATATACGCCTAGGGATGTGGGGAACTGGAGAAAATCATCTGCATAGGTTAGGATTGGGAAAACGAATATCATTGTCCTGTTCAGGACTATATATAGTGCTTGTTCGGTAGAAAGTTTCCAAACTGGTCAACGCTATCTAGTACGAGAGTTCCTCTAGAAAAGTTTCGCATTTGACGTAATATTCTGAGAATTAGCTTCTGGAGAAGGAATCCGGGTTTTCCTTGCCATAATGGAGATACTAGACAACTTCTCTCTTACCGATGGGGCATGCAAAACCACTTACAATTTGTCGGACTGTAATACTCGATACAGACACGAACCAACAATCAATGCGACATTCCCCCTTTTATTGCTGGTGTCTGCTTTGACTGTCTTTACAAATGCACTTATCCTAGCAGCCGTCTACGTTGAGAAGAAACTACGGACTTATCCCAATTATTATATCTTGAACATAACCATTGCAGACTTCGTCGTTGGCCTAGTCTGTATGCCTCTCCGCGCAACTGTCAATCTCTATGATGGTTGGGACTTTGGTCAGGTGCTTGGTATCTTGTTTTTAGGATTTCAGAACTCTATTCTCAGTGTATCTGTGTGCGGTGTAGTCGTCATTTGCATTGATCGTTACATAGCCACGTTCTATCCTATCAAACATTTCCAAAGGAAAAGTATCCGCAAGGCTACCATTGTGAACATCTTTACGTGGATCCTATCCTTTGGAATATGGATCTCGATAACTTGTGTCTGGGATTTCATAGACCCAAGTGGCGAACTATCAGATTCGGGCTTTTTAAGAACGAATTATTCTCTAACCAAAACGGCAGGCACACTCGTATTCATCCTGAGATTTGCTTTACCATTTCTCCTCATTACTGGGCTACCTACGAATTTATTTTCGCGTGAAGGCTGTCTACAAAAGGCGTTTGGCCTTCAATATGAAGAAAGAGCATTTGACGAGCAAGGGGAAAACAGAAAACAACGACCAAAATATTAACAATTCTGCAAGTAAAAGAAATGATGATGATGCACCATCTCAATGCAAATCCAGTCCAAACGGTGTTACGTTTGGTGCCATGAGAGGTACAGCAATTGTTGTATCAAATATTCCATTGCAGGTATCGAAAGACTCTACTCCACCAAATAGTAAGTCCAAGAGAGACGGTACGTTTCTTGTTGGTAGTAAAGGAGGATCAGAACAAAATCATTCAAGAAGCGATAACGAAGGCCTTGTTTTAGAAATAAATGAAAGTCAGTCAGCATCCAAATACAACGTATCCAAGAGGCCCGAGAAGGAATCAACACAAGCAGGTCGAAAAGCAATGAAGACTTTAACCTTCTTAATCCTCGCTTTTGCCGTTACCTGGTTGCCAAATTATTCAAAAAAAGGCATCAGTAAATAAAGAATGAATGAACAGAAACGGATTCTATATTTACGGTAATATCTTTTAATTTATTTTGTCGCAGTGTAATCGTTATCTAAATCCCCCCCTCCCCCCGCCTGAAAACGCACCTCTTGTTAAATTTATTCTTCTGCTGTTGTTGTCGTTGTCGTCTTGGTTCGCTGTTTTTAGGGGGTGGAGCATGTTGAGCAAATAGGAGGAAAGTAACCCCACACCCCCTTAATGCCGCCCCGTAGATCAGAACATTTGTATACCTTTGAATCTCTTACACATTCTGCAGTGACAATTCTCACATTCATCTATTGATACATAATTGTCACTACTATCTGTGGCGGAGCCTTTTTATAGTTGTCAGGAATTATGATACCATTGTTCGTGACCCACACTTTGTCTCGCGTACTCATTTATACTCAAGGCGTTTATGTATGTCTGACGTATCTGTACACATTTTATTTGGATGTAAGAAGAACAAATCTATTAATTTAATCAAAATGCCACTTGAGAGGCTCTCATATCCTTTCGATAATGTTTTTAGAAGTCAGAGAGGTGTTTGACGGAACAATGAGGGTGGTGTATTCAAACAGCTGAAACATGAGTGACCACGGTCTACCTAGAGAGAGCGGTTTTGTTTTATTTCAGAAAATGATGTGAAGTGGAACGGACTACATTCTGCACGCGCTAATAGATTATGAATCTTATTCAAGAAACAAGAGATTTGATACTGCGCCTTTCTTACAGTTGTTTAGTAGTGCTTGATTTCTTGAATTACAAGCTCTTTCTACGTTTGACTGATATGACTGATGCACATTCAATCCAACTCGTTGACAAATATAAAAAGCGATATTGCTATTAAAAATAAGCAATGATGTAATATCAGTATTTCTTACGGACAAATCGTTTGAGTTATTTTGGTTCAAGTGAAGCAAAACTCTTTTTACACACTGTCCATTTTTAATTTATTTAAAAGTAACCAAATCGTTCATTTAGAATAGAAGGCATATGGTACAACATGGTCATATGGTAAGACCTCATGAACTCAAAACATTGATTAATTTCACAAAATCATATATCAAATAGCTACTTTATTTAGATAACGATAAGAAGAAGCATCAATGAAAATTTCTCACAGATCGCTTTGACGGTTATCGTTATTATTATCATTGTTATTATTATTATCATCATAAATGCAATGAAAATTGGGTGTAAGAGGGTGTTGTGTGATTGTTTTACTATATGCATGTACGCATGTGGGATGGAAAAGACAGAATACTTTTTGTTTTGTGTGTTTTTCTGTGTGTGTCTTTCTGTAATTCTCTTTCTTCAGAAAACAAAAGACAAAAGACTAATTATGTACTATGTTTCTATTGAAGAGTGTTATTTTTAATGTACAAAACATTGTTTGATTTCAAAAATATTTAACAAAAGACTAATTATGTACATTTTGAATATTTTTGTTGTGTATACTGCTTTTGATGAAAAAGATAATGTACACATCTGTTGACTTGTAACTGATTTAAATTCAGAATGATGTAATTTGTATTAACTTTGTTTTGATTTGTTCTTCTTCTGTTAGGATAAATAAAACATTTCATGAAATCAAATAAACTTAGGGTTTCCTTTTTTCAGGGACACCCTGTACAAAACGTGCATAGGCCCTAATATAATATATATTAAATATGTAGGGGGGAATGTTTGCAGATATGGAGAAGAAGACTGGGAAGAAGACGGAGAGAAAGATATAGCAAAAGGTTACATTAAGTCATGAACTACTTACCACATATATCTTCACAAGACAAGAACGTTACAAGAAGACATGCAGCTGATTACCAGGGATAAAAAATATATTTTATATAGGTATACACAACAAGATGATAAAAAAGGGAAGCTTAATAATAAATTCCAACAGTTTTTATCAGGTCTCGAATTTTCGTCGTACCTTGATTACATTAGACAAACACACAAATACATACGCACACATCACACACAAACGCGCCCGCAAACCACGCACATCCCCCACATAAAATATATAATTATATTACAATCAGTTAATGGTATCAATATAATTTAAAACTATCAAGAATAAACACGGTAATTATACTTTCTCAAAAGATGTTAAAAATTAAGACTACGTTGATTGTTTTACAATCAAATGAGTTTTAAAACCATACTAGCGGATTAGGAGTAAATAATATTGTGTACCTGCATGTGGGTAAGTGCAATCCTGAAACCTTTCTTTAGTACCCCTTTTCACTACCCCTTATCAAACTGAAAAGAACACTTTTAAGGATCTCGGATAAATTGTAGGCCTATAGGTTTGGTAAAGAAACGGAGGCGAGTTGCAAACATATACAAATAATAACAACGAGTGGTTTCATAGCTGCTTTTACTCAATGTGGTTACTTGTAAGAATGAAGTTTTTGGAAGTTCAGCCAATGATTAACAGTGAAATCAGAAAACGTAGACCTACGAAATCGTTCAAAGGTTTGATTACCAATTATTATACGACTTATCAACGCATAATGTAGATGATCTTGATGGTCGACGATGATGATGAGCACTCTCTAAAAAAAGAGAGTGAATTTTCACTCTATTTTCACTTTCTTGGGAGTGACGTCCGTGATTACTTGTTTAAGAGTGAATATCAATTGATTTTAGAGTGCTCTCTGAGAAGAAAAGAGTGAATGTTCACTCTATTTTCACTACATTTTCACTATCCAGAGGAGTGACGTCCGTGATCACTCGATTTTTCTTTAGAGAGTATGATGATGATAATTATTATTATTATGATGATGATTCTTATGATAGTGATGATGGTCATAATGACGATGATTATGATAATGATGATGATCTTGATGAAGATGATAATGATAATGATTATGATAATCATGATGATGATAATGATGATGATGATGATGTTGATTATGATGATGATGATGATGTTCTTGATGTTGACGGTAATGATAATGCTGATGATCGGGTGACTTGTCCACCTCCACCGATAGTTGAGCAACTATTTATCTTACATTAATTGTATATCTTGTATAGAATACTTTGATGACGAAATAACATTTTTACCCGATACAAATGTTATTTATTCCTCACATGCTTTGATCGGTCGCAAATGTATTGAAATATTGTTTTGTTTCAGGGACCGAAATGCCCAAAATATATACATTCTCGTGCAGTGAGGGGAAGAACATCCTTATATTCGACAGCAAGATGCCCGAATTTTCTTATATCTGAAATTGCATTTCATTCTTATTTCAATCCATTAAAAAAAAATCACTACGAGGCTTTTCTTCGATCAACATGTTATAGGAAAGGCTGGCATAATTTGGGCAAAAACGTTGTCACAATGCCGGGCCTCCCTCCTTCCGCCACCCTATATCGCGATGCTTGCACCCTAACAACATCCCATCTGCAACAAAGATATTCTTGCTTTCTCACAGCCTCAAATTTATTCTGATCCATGATATGTTTGTTGTACCACGCGAATGTAAGCCAACAATTGTTTTATCGACACGACCGCCTGTCAGTGCATGACTTACAATATATACCAATAAAAATAGACCTTTTCAATGTGTGGATAAACATGATGAAGGTGTATGGTTGACATGAGACGCAGAACCATACGACCATTTTTTTCCATTCCTGCAGCGGATATTTGCACTGTATAATTGCTGAAAAGCGCCTACAGTCTCCGATCCCGTCATCGATAAATCCGGCCTAATCAGAAAATTCCATTTACCAAATTATCTAATTGGCTCCAGCTATTTACTCTCTAAGCCATTATAACTTTGATATATTCACAAATCAAATGAATTCGTCCTCTAGCTAGATAGTGCTCAATGCTGGGGGGGGGGGGTGTTATCTATCATCTCGATCTGCGAAATATTTATCACATGTCTGTAATAACAGTTTATTCACTTTTATTTAAATTTCATTAATGAATACAAACTGAACAGCAGTACAGGTTAGAGGGTCAGTTGACAACTATAAAAGTAACTCAATTGATACAACGGCATGTTGACAATAATATCATAAACATAAACAAATTGAATAACAAAATTGATAACAAAATGTTTCTTTTCGCTTTCTTTACCACATTCTACCATATGATTCCTTTTATGTTTGTGTTTCATGATTATATTTTCTTCCATATTTTTCTCATCGCTTAACACATGGCCTACTAGAACAGGGTGTTTCTTGTATTAAGCCTAATATAGTTTTAAAATAACTTATTAAGTGGCGATGAACCTGTCGAATAACTGATCTTAGAGTCTAGTACTGACACAAGAAAAGTGTAACACATTTCCCCTTTATAATCGGTATACGAATATAGAGCCTTTATGGATAAATTCTATGCTATTGAGATCAATCTAAAAGACTGTCACTTAGGGAACGCCCACTTATTTGTGCAGCCCAATTAAAGAGCATTTATCACTTTATCACATATAATAGTGTTCAGGCAACTTGAAAAAGACATCAACCATAGAAAAGGGCTTCACAAGTGGCTCTGCGTGTTGAAGATGCATTTCATGAAATATTGTGCACCTGTATACAAAAATTATCAGAAGCGTTTTTTCTCCGAAGGTTTCGGCCTCTTTGAAGCAATCATCCTACAGTAAATATTGTGTAAATACTGCTGTAACTGGTGAGTAATCTTTTCGATTATTATTATTATTTTTTAGTTTTATTTTTGTTTGGAGGGGGGAGGGGGGTAATTCCCCCATTTTCCCCGTCAGTCCATGATTGGCCTTTTAATCACCCGCCTCCCAAACCAACCCTAGGAGTAGCTGAACATCCAATCAAACAAGACGTCAATCAATAATGTCATACATTACCAATAATAAAAGTAACTCACCCATCCGTCAAATGATATTAAAGGTTTTAACATGACACTGATGAATTGAGCCATCATATCTTTTTAATTAGAAATACATTTTGGAGAAGAAAAAAACGTTGCTAGATAAGCGAAATATCTCTTGTAATGTTTACCAAAGTTGATAATCTTTTCAGGATCGAGCTTATATGCCATTTAATCCCTGCTGTACGTACTTCCGTTATACTATGAATACATTTAACCGTTGATAATGGACGTTCTCTTAATGAAACTGCATCACATTAAAAAGCAAGTTAAAATGCACATGCTAAAGGGCCGAGCAAACACTTACCGTGTCTGAATGTGAGGCTGATTAAATGCATTTGGCACCGTAACAATGTGAAAATCCTTTCACTCCGCGATCCTATTAAATGGTGATCACTTCATCTTTTAGAGTGTGGTATATATTCATAAACATTTGCTATCTGTGATTCGTTTTCTAGAACACCTGACACTTCTTCACGTTATAATGGAGTATGATGGAAACACCAGTTTTCCGGATGGAACATTGAATACTTCTGACAATTTGTCGGGAAGCATGGTGCATGACATTCAGGATCCCCAGTTCACTGTGGTGTTCTTTATCTTACTGCTTTTGTCTGGTCTTACTGTCTTCGCAAACGCACTTATCCTGGTAGCCTTCTACGTTGAGAAGTCACTACGAACTTACACAAACTGGTACATTTTAAACATCACCATTGCTGACCTCGTCGTGGGACTCGCCTGCATGCCGTTTCGTGCAACGGGTAATCTCTACAACGGATGGCACTTCGGTAAAGTGTCGAGTATTTTGTTTTTGGGATTTCAGAACTCCATTCTCAGTGTTTCTGTATGTGGTGTGGTAGTCATTTGTATGGATCGTTACATAGCCACGTTCTATCCCATTAAGCATTTCCAAAGAAGAAGCATCAACAAGGCAACTTTGGTAAACATCTTGACATGGATTTTATCATTTGGAATATGGATGATGGTAACCTGTGCTTGGACGCTCATCAACTCAAATGACACCAAATCAGTTTCGGGGTTCTTAAGACCACAGTACACTAAAACTAAAGCGGGAAGTGTACTTGTGTTCGTCCTAAGATTCGTTTTACCTTTTCTACTCATAACTGGGTTTTACTTGCGTATTTACTTCCGGGTGAAATCTGTCTATAGTAAGCGTATCGCTTCTCATTTAAAGAAAGAACATTTGGAAGGACATGGAAGAATAACACATAGGCGGAAAAACAATAGCCGTTCTTATATTCATGGCAATGACATTGATGCATTTGATGAACCTCCACAAGACAGATGTGACCGAACAGATACAATGTTCGTTAATACTAAAGAAGCAGTTGCGATATCAAGCGTTTCATTGCGCGTTACAAAATCATCTGAAAGGGCAAAGGAAAACGATCGCCTTCGAAACGATAAACCAGGTTCAGTAGAGACTCAATCAAAGAGAAAAAACGAAAATCTCTCACTGGAGGCAATAGAAAACAGGATAGGAATATCCAGAAATACCCTTTCTAAGAGATTTAAGAGAAAATCTACTACAGAGAGCCGAAAAGCGATGCGGACTTTAACCTTCATCACCCTTGCCTTCGTTGTGACCTGGTTGCCGATTGCTGGAGGGGTCATTGTCTATACTATTTTGGGCGATTTCTACGATGCTATCAGCGGTGACGTGAATCTAATAGAGTTAACTCGTTGGATTTCATACAGCAACAGCTTGGTCAACCCTTTGGCATATGCGATTGCCCAGCCCCTCATCCGAGACACCGTCGTGAAAATTCTATGTTGCAGAACGTGCAGATGTAATGAATAAGCTCACTAAGCGTCGGCACCCGCCGATAATTTTATGAACCTGGCTCAACCACAACTTTGCTGTTTAGCTATAACTTAAAATAGGATAGCCATGATAGTGTTACACAGTAGTGGATTAATATTATATAATAAAGTAATATATTTATTCAAATAATACACTTCTGAACTATTAAAAGACTACATACATGAACAGCTAAACTTATTATATTAATATGTGAGACAATGGATAATATCTCCTTTGATTCTTCCGTTCAGTAATGTTGACATATGACCTTTATTCAACAGGGGTTAGTTTATTTTAGCTCAAGTACATATCGATAAGAACGATAGAGAAAATATTCATCGTTTACCCCATTTTTTATTTTCCTATTCTGTGCTATATGTATACGTAAACATTAATTGCATTATCATTTTTCTCTATCATATAATTTTCATTTTGAACTAAGCATATAGACAAAACAAATTTCCATTTATGTTATATGGATAACAAAGGAGAATTAAATTAGATAATTATAATAGTAGTAATGGTAGTAGTACAAGTAGTAGTAGTAGTAGTAGTAGTAGTAGTAGTAGTGGCAGTATATTCAAGGCGCCTACAAAGTACTTTTTACCCAGCCTGTATCAAAGTATTGAAGAAATCATTTCCTACCTAGTACCTGTCTATACTACACCTCTTATCTAACACATGTACCTTTTCATTAATATGTCCAAAACATTAATAACAACATCTCTTCCTTTCTTGGAAACATAATACCCAGTGCTGACAGATGACACGTGACAAAGGGTAACATACAATAGAAAAGGCTGACATCATTTTGGATAAAATGTGGTCACAATGCCAGGCCTCCCTCCTTCCGCCACCCAATCACGATGCCTGCCCCCCCCCCTTCTACAGCGAAGCTTACAATTGGAATATTGACACGACCGACTATCAGTGCATGGCTGACACTATATACCAATACAAAAAATCGTGTCAGTTTGTGGATAAGCATGATACAGATGTATGGTAACATACGAGCATTTTCCCATTCCTGCAGCGGATATTTGCATTTTTTTATTGCTGATAGGCGCCTGTAGTCTTCGATCCCGTCATCAACAAATCCCGCCAGATCAGAAAATGACATTAACAAAATTATCTAAATAGGCCCCATCAATCTACTCTCTAATCATTTAAAACTTCGATATATTCACAAATCATTTGAGACTTTCCTCAATTTAAATAGAGATCAGTTCTTGGGGATGGGGGACTGGGTATCTATCTTCTGCACCTGTGAAATATTTACCACTTGTCTGTCATAACAATTTCATTACATAACAATTTATTTACTTATTTTCATTAAAGAATAAAACAAACTTACCAGAAGCTCGTAAAGATAACATAGAAAGTTTAACTCATTCCCCCTTGATCGTTATACGAATGTAAAGCCTAAAGGGATAAATTCAAAAATCAAAAATCAATAAAGTCAGTCACTCAAAACGCGATAATGCAGGGTACATCCACCTATTTGTGCAGCCCAAATAACTGTAAATTCTGCTGTAACTGGTGAGTAATACTTTCCGATTTTATTTTTAATTTTTAATTGTAATTATATATATATATATATATATATATATACCGAGAATTATCTATGTTTTATTATACTATACACACTATATTTGGAAAGCTAAGATCCGCCTCTTTCATTTGATGCAACTAATATGATGCACAGTTCATGCATGAGTGATACAAATGAATTTGAAGAGAAGAAACCAAAAAGTCATTTGGCGGACGGTATCTGAATTTCAAAGAGAAAATTACATTTCTAGAAAGTTGAGTTCCTGCCCTTTCATATGACATCTCAATCAGGAAACATGAGCTAGGAATGACAAAGTTCTGTTTGTTTAAAATAGTGCTTGCATTTCCATTATTAAACGAATTCGTTTTCACTGGCTGCTTTTCGTAGCAACAAGCAGAATTGACAAAAGACTTAACTCCGTTTCGTTGACAATCAGCCATGCAAGAAGTCTTTCGTCTACGGCTGATTGTTAAAATTTCGCATGTACCCACATTTCAGAATTTAACAGCGATATCCTTTTGAGCGTTTCTAGTGATCTGTGAACGTTTGTTAATCATGTGGATGAAAAGACTTATAACAGGAGATTCAAATATGATTTGGAAACGTTATTTTAAATACCTGACCAGAAAATATGGAGGCCTCTTGATTTTTTTCAGTAATGTATCGCCAGATTTACTTGCACTGTCATAACCAAATTGTTACCGTAGCATGCTCGAGGCTTGGCTGGGGACAAAAGCCTTTTTGCTTAAGAACGAAATTTCAAAAAGAAATCAAATTATTTACAATAATAGATGTATCCGCATTGAGGGGCAAATATATTTCAATGAAGACTTATTTCTGAAAAATGTTTTTTAAAATTCATCATATTGTTGATAGGAAAGGTGAATTGAAATCTATCACAGAATTTAAGAAAATGAGTTTAAACAACATTGAAATAAATATAATAAAACAGTTATATGAAGGCATTCCATTCTCATGGAAAACTCTTTTGAATATATATGAACATCCGTGTGAGGATACCGAATTAAGTTTAGAATTCATTATTAACGGAAAGCCTCACTCTTTGCAAGGCATAACATCAAAATATATCTATAGTACATTGTTAAAAATGAGAACGGAAAAATCATATGCTACATGCAACTTAGAACGTACATACAATATGGTCGAAAATGACACGAGAGCAATTTTTTTAAGACCCCGAAAGTCCACTCTAGACAGAAAGCTGAGGGAATTTCAATATAAAATGTTATATAATTTAATTTATACAAATAAGCATCTATACACTTTCAAACATGCAGTGAGCAATCTTTGCTCCTTTTGCAATAAACACGAAGAAACCTATGAGCATCTGTTTTTTACCTGTGAAAAGGTAGCAAATATTTGGAAGGACTGCGGTGACCTTTTTGCTTTATCAGCGTTAAAAAATCTACACTGGCAAGAAATTCATATCGGGATAAAAAGATCCAATGCGGGAAAAGAACAACTGTTAAATCACATTATTCTTTTAACAAAACATATGATTTTTAAATATAGTTCAACTAAAAATAGACCCCCAATTCCTCAAGAAATTAAAAAAAGAATTATAGAAAATAGGCAAGAAGAAAAGGAATTAGCGGGGGAGAGAGGCACTTTAACACTTCACTTCAGAAAATGGGACAACTTCTACAGTTAAGGACGGCGAGGCAAATACTTCTTTCTCAGACTCAGACATTTTTTTTTTTTTTTTTAATTATATAATTTGGTCTCAAGGAAATGGAAGAGACAGGATTTCCAACAAAATGTAGATGTGAATGCTCGGGAAGGGAGGGGGGATTTTTTGAGCTTCGGAATGAAGGGGGGAGGGGGGTATGTAAGTTTGTATGCGTGTCTGAGTATGTGAGCGTGTGTGGTGTGTCTGTCTGTCTGTAGGTAACTCTTTGATTTATAATATTCGTTCAGTATAATTAATTTGAAAACATTATGTAAAGTGTATTAAACTATCTTATGTATTTTTTGAGAGATGTACAATTTTCTTTATATTTTGATATGATATGTAAGTCAATGAAGCTGTATGTTTGTTTGTTATATATTTTGTACTGAATGAATACAATAAAACAATGCTACAAAACAAAAAAAAAATCAGCCACCAGCATGGTCAGGTTTACCACGATCCATGATAGTGATCTAATACTGATGCTCAAAACTCTTACTCTTACTCGGCCTATTAAAAAACTAGATGGAGAAAGATAGTTCTTGCAAAAAGTTTGAATCGAAATATTGTGACCTTAGCCTAACTCCTCTCGTCGCCCTAAATACAAACGTAAGAGATCATCGTCCTAGCTAGTACACATTATTGTACTAGTGATTTGTGCATGTCGCTTTTCGCAAATGACGTATATTGTGGTAATTAGCTTCTGAAGGATGAATCCGGGTTTTCCCTGCCATAATGGAGATACTAGACAACTTCCCTCTTACCAATGGAACATTCGTAACCTCTGACAATTTGTCGGACTATAATACTCAATACAGACACGAACCGAAAGTCAATGCGACATTCCTCCTTTTATTGCTGGTATCTGCTTTGACTGTCTTTACAAATGCGCTTATTATATCCTAGCAGCATTCTACGTTGAGAAGAAACTACGGACTTAATTATCCCAATTCCTATATCTTGAGCATAACCGTTGCAGACTTCGTCGTTGATCTAATCCGTATGCTTCTTCTTTGATTCTGTCTGCAATAGGAAAGGCTGGCCTTAATTTGGCAAAACGAAGTCACAAAGCCAGGCCTCCCTCCTTTCGCCAGCCTATCGCGATGCCCAGTGGCGTACGCAGGATTTTTTTCAAGGGGGGGGGGGGTTTAAAATCAAAAGGGGGGGTTTTCCAAAAAAACATACATAAAACATACACATAAAAAAAAACTCGAGGGGGGGGGTTTCACCCCAAAACCACCCCCCTATGTACGCGCCTGGCGATGCCTAAACCGCTCCCCCTCCCCTCCCAAAGAGAAGCGCCATATACAGCAAAGATATCCTTGCTTCCTCATCACAGCCTCACATTATTATGATCCATATCTTTTGTTTGAACCACGTGAATGTAAACCAATAAATTGGTATATCAGCACGAACGCCTGTCAGTGCATGACTGACATTATAAACCAATTAAAAATACCCTGACAATCCTTGTCAGCACACGTTGCTCTTTTGAAGATGAATTTTATGATATCTTGAGCACCTATAATTATACAAAAATCATCAAAAGCATTTTTCCTTTAAAGGAAGGGCTAAGTCAAATACACTTGTAAAAGGGCCGATCAAGCACTAGTCTGCAAGCACAGACCCTAATTTGACACTTTATCAAAAAATCATTGTGCCTTGAGAGAAGCCTAGCCCAGCCACCTACTGGCTGCAAGCATAGACTCTAATTTGACACTTTATCAACAAATCATTGTGCCTTGAGAGAAGCCTAGCCCAGCTATCTACTGGTAGAAACGCCTATAAACTAAAACAACAACAACAACAACAATGGTTGTGTCAGGAGCAGCTACACTATACATGGCATATAGTGCAGACTCACTTTTACGACTGATCAGGGTTTGTGCTTGCAGCCTATAAAGCCAGCAGTATCCGTGTCTAAATGTGAGATTGATGCAATGCATTTGCCATCGGAACATTGCAAAAACGCTTTCACTCCTCGATCCTAGTAAATGTTGACCGCTTCATCCTTTATAGTGTGGTATATATTCATAAACATTTGCTATCTATGATTCGTTTTCTACAACATCTGGCACTTAATTTTAACGACAGTTTTGCAATCTTTTTTTTCTCCTACATACTGCACAGAAGTCACAGTATCGAACTTCTTCACGTTATTATGGAGATTGATGGAAACCTCCGTTTTCCAGATGGAACATTAAATGCTTCAGACAATTTGTCGGGAAGCATGGTGCATGACATTCAGGATCCTCAGTTCACTGTGGTGTTCTTTATCTTACTGCTTCTGTCTAGTCTAACTGTCTTCGCAAACGCACTTATCCTTTTAGCCTTTTATGTTGAGAAGTCACTACGAACTTACACAAACTGGTACATTTTAAACATCACCATTGCCGACCTCGTCGTAGGACTCGCCTGCATGCCGTTTCGTGCGACGGTTCATCTCTACAACGGATGGCACTTCGGTAAAGTGTCGAGTATTTTGTTTTTGGGATTTCAGCACTCTATTCTCAGTGTTTCTGTATGTGGTGTGGTAGTCATTTGCATGGATCGTTACATAGCCACATTCTATCCCATTAAGCATTTCCAAAGAAAAAGCATCAACAAGGCAACATTGGTAAACATCTTCACATGGATCTTATCATTTGGAATATGGTTGATGGTAACCTGTGCTTGGACGCTCATCAACTCAAATGACGCCAAATTTGTTTCGGGTTTCTTAATACCAAAGTACACTCAAACTACAGCGGCAAGTGTACTTGTGTTCGTCCTAAGATTTGTTTTACCATTTCTACTCATAACTGGGTTTTACTTGCGCATTTACTTCCGGGTGAAATCTGTCTATAGTAAGCGTATCGCTTCTCATTTGAAGAAAGAAAATTCAGAAGGACATGGAAGAATTACACATGTGCGGAAAAATAATAGACGTTCTGAAATTCAAGAAAGTGACACCTATTCATTTGATGGACCTCCACATAACAAATGGAACGGAACAGATACCATGTTCGTTGATACTAAAGAAGTAGCTGTAATATTAAGCGTTTCATTAAGCTTAACAAAATCATCTGAAAGGGCAAAGGAAAACGATCGCCTTCGGAACAATGATCCAGGTTCAGTAGAGACTCAATCAAAGAGCAAAAGCGAAGACCACTCAGTGGAGGCAATTGAAAACAGGGTAGGAATATCTAGAAATACCATGTCTAAGAGATTTAAGAGAAAGTCTACAACAGAGAGCCGAAAAGCAATGCGGACTTTAACCTTCATCACGCTTGCTTTCGTTGTGACCTGGTTGCCGTATGCCGGAGTGGTCATGGTCTATTCTATTTCTACTGATTTATACAATGCTATCAGCGGTGACGTGAATCTACAGGAGGTAACTCGTTGGATTTCTTACAGCAACAGTTTGGTCAACCCTTTGGCATGCGATTGCCCAGCCTCTGATCCGAGACACCGTCGTGAAGATTCTATGTTGCAGAACATGCAGATGTAAAGAATAAGCTCACAAAGCGCCGGGGCCGATAATTTTATGAACCGCAACCACAACTTCTGCTGTGTAGCTATAACTTAAAATAGGATAGCCATGATAGTGCTACAAAGTAGTGGATGAATATTATATAATAAAGTAATATATTCATTTAATAATACACGTCTGAACTATCAATAAAATACATACATGAACAGCTAAACTCATTATATTCATTATGAGACAATGGATAATATCTCTTTCGATTCTTCCGTTCAGTATCGTTGACCTATGACCTTTATTCAAGAGGGGTTAGTTTTTTTTAGCTAAAGTACATATCGATACAAATGATAAAGAAACTATTCATCGTTTACCCCATTTTCTATTTTCCTATTCTGTATTATATGTATACCTAAACATTAGTTGCATTATCCTTTTTCTCTATCATATAATTTACATTTTGTTCTAAGCATGTTAACAAAACAAATTTCCATTTATGTTATATGGATAACAAAGGAGAATTTAATTAGATAATGATAATAGAAGTAGTGGTGGTAGTAGTATTAGTAGTAGTAGTAGTAGTAGTATATGTAGTGGCAGTATATTCAAGGCGCCTACAAAGTACCTTTTACCCAGCCTGTATCAAAGTATTGAAACAATCATTTCCTACCTAGTACCTGTCTATACTACACCTCTTATCTTAAACACACGTACCTTTTCATGAATTTATTTATTTATTTATTAGTCTTTTTTTTAGTAGGGTGGCTCCATCAGTAGTTAAATACTGTTTTCAGTGGAGGCCCTACAACATAAATACAAAATTTACAAACATATTGATGTAAACAATCCAAATCGAAACAAAATGAATTCAGTTTAATACAACATTTTCGAACAAAAGAAAAAAACAAAAACAACACAATGAACCAGTTCAATGATTTAAATTAATTTAGCGCCAAAACAAAAAAGTAAATGAAGAATTTGATGGCGCATTTCTTAAAAAATTAGGTAAACTATTCCAAAAAGCCGCACCATCAAATGAAAAACTTTGTTTTCCCATCTGGGTTTTTATTTTGGGTAATCCTGCGTTTCGTGCACTGCGCGTTCTGATGTTATGTACAGATTGGTTTTTTTGAAACATTTGTAAAATATAGACAGGAGTTTGATTTTCAAGAACAGAATAAATCATTTCACATTTGAAATAATTCCACCTACTTTGAATGCTTAGCCACTTGAGTTTTTTTCAATTTTTCTTGAGTTGGGGTTCTTACATTCGCCCCTAGGATTACTCTAGTCATTTTCTTGTGTTGTTTAATGATTACATCTCGGAAATTTTGTGAACAATTAGATCATGTATTACAACAATATTCAAATAAAGGCAAAATTAATGCTTTGGCAAGAAGCTTCAGTCCCTCCAAAGGTAGGTATCTTTTTGAACGATCAAGTAATGCTATCCTGGCTATCCTTGACCCTATCTTTTACTTGTTTTTGTCACGTGTTCTTTCCAGCTCAATGTTGGATCTAGCCAGACTCCTGAGTATTTATAGATATAAACCTGAGAGATTTGGTGTTACTCGAGTTGAACCAAATAACATAAATTCAGTTTTGTTGTGGTTTAATGCCAGATTGTTTTCTTTTACCAACTCATGAACTAGTTTTAAATCAAAGTTCAAGGCCGATTCAATGTCCTCACTTCTTTGACTAATAAAAAAACAGTACAGCATCATCTGCATATACCATCACTTGGCATTTGGATACCACCTTAGGAAGATCATTCACCATGACAGTAAACAACAGCGGGCCTAAATTGGCGCCTTGTGGTACGCCTGACAAAGTCGTACCCCAATCTGATTCAAATTTTCCAAGTACAACTTTTTGTTTCCGATCACTCAAGTATTCCATGAACCAATTAATTTATTGACCCAGTATACCGTACTTACAAAGCTTTTATAACAGTATTTTACGATCTACAGAGTCGAAAGCCTCGTGCAGGTCTATGAAGAACGCGCCTGTCATGTGACCCTTATCCATTTGTCTATAAATAAAGTCAGAAAAATAGGTTAAAACAGTATGGGTACTATGAACTTTACAAAAGCCTGATTGATTCGGAGAGAGAATTTCTGTTAGATATTCTTGCAATTGATTATGTACTGCCCGTTCCATGATCTTCATAACGACAGGTATTATGGAGATGGGCCATATATATTAATTCAAGTCTGATCTCTCCCCACCCTTCCATTCAGGTGGTAGCTTGCCCGATTGTAATGTAGTTGAAGAATTTAGTAAGATGCTTGTAAATGACCGGCGTAGCTATTTTTAGCAGTAGACAACTTACCAAGTCAAGGTGATTTATTGGTTTGCAATCTTTTCAACTCATTGAGGACAAAATCATCACTTATTTCATCAAACATAAATCTGGTAGGAAGTGATTGAAAATATCTACCAGCATCACCATGACCACTCTGGGAATCATTTTTACTTACACCAATAGAGACAACAAAATTGTTTAACTCGTTCACAATAACGGACTTATCAGTTGTGTCCAAAACATTAATAACGACATCTCTTCCTTTCTTGGAAACATAATACCCAGTGCTGACAGATGACACGTGACAAAGGGTAACATACAATAGAAAAGGCTGACATCATTTTGGATAAAATGTTGTCACAATGCCAGGCCTCCCTCCTTCCGCCACCCTATCACGATGCCTGCCCCCGCCCCCTCCAACGGAGAAGCTTACAATAAGGGAATTTACAGATAGCACATGGTACAAATGACCCCAAATATCCACAGATCTTTTACACATGGAGAAGTTCCACTTTGAGCATATTAGAATGATAACTGCCAAAGTCCTAGATGTGCTTCATGAATACCTTTTGTTTGCCCTCTTGAAAATAATACTTCCACCTGCGTATCATAGGATGTACCGTTGGTGCATAAATGAATAATGTTACATAACTTTCATGAGCGCATATCCAGTATAATTCTCTGTGGGTTTTACCATTTTGGTACAAATGACCTTTATTTGCCCATGCGCAGATTTTATCTGTAAACTCTCTTATTGGAATATTGAAACGACCGCCTATCATTGGATGGCTGACACTATATACCAATACAAAAAAGATCTTGTCAGTTTGTGGATAAGGCCAACCAAAAAATTGTTTGGTTGTCCTCGATTGCTTTTCTGGAGTAGGGGCGGGCGGGCGGATTTTTTTTTTTTTTTTTTAAATCATTTTTTAATTCATTTTTTGTGTGTCTTTTTTTTTTTTTTTTTTTTTTTTTAATGTTTTTTTTTTTTTATTATTTTTTTCTCCATAAAAACAAAAATCATTGGGATTGTCAAGCATTTAAACAAACAAAGTCTATAAAACAATTTAATATGGTAAAAGACTAGTTTAATGTACAATGAATATCAAGACCAACACAGAAAGTATTTTGGGCTTTGAAATACAGCACCTTTTAAATTTCCATTGTACTACTTATATCTACTTGCGCCCTCTATGTAGCAAATAATGCCTAATCGGTGACCATTGGTCCCCCATGATCCTCTTTATCTTATATTAACTGAGAGCTGATTTTATGAGATAACTACCTGTCCAGTGACCTTGCAGGGTGGTCTTATCCCTCCTGTAAACTAGTACAGATGGGCTTTAAAATGAGTTTAAGAATGCTCAGAACCTGATTTGAATGAACGGCATTTTGACATAGAAAAATAAAAATGGCAAGTTAAATAAATACCTAATTGCGTACTGAAAAGACCAAACTGGCAACGGGATTCATTTTGATTCTTGCAAATGCATAAAATGGTATGTTTTGCATTTAAGATTGCTTCCCCCCAAAAAAAAAAAAAAAAAAAAAAAATACGAGCGGCCCGAAAATGACGAGAAGAGAAGAAACCAAAAAGTCATTTGGCGGACGGTATCTGAATTTCAAAGAGAAAATCACATTTCTAGATAGTTCAGTTCCTGCCCTTTCATATGACACCTCAATCAGGAAAAATGAGCTAGGAATGACAAAGTTTTGTTTGTTTAAAATAGTGCTTGCATTTCCATTATTTTATTTTAAAAACGAATTCGTTTTCACTGGCTGCTTGCCGTAGCAACAAGCAGAATTGACAAAAGACTTAACTCCGTTTCGTTGACAATCAGCCATGCATGAAGTCTTTCGTCTACGGCTGATTGTTAAAATTTCGCATGTACCCAAATTTCAGACTTTAACAGCGATATCCTTTTGAGCGTTTCTAGTGATCTGTGAACGTTTGTTAATTAGCCACCAGCATGGTCAGGTTTACCACGATCCATGAAAGTGATCTAATACTGATGCTCAAAACTCTTACTCTTACTAGGCCTTTTAAAAAACTAGATGGAGAAAAATAGTTCTTGCAAAAAGTTTGAATTGAAATATTGTGACCTTAGCCTAACTCTTCTCGTCGCCCTAGATACAAACGTAAGAGATCATCGTCCTAGCTAGTACACATTATTGTACTAGTGATTTATGCATGTCGCGTTTCGCATATGAAGTAATATTCTGGTAATTAGCTTCTGAAGGATGAATCCGGGTTTTCCCTGCCATAATGGAGATACAAGACAACTTCTCTCTTACTGATGGAGCATGCGTAACCTCTGACAATTTGTCGGACTACAATACTCAAAATACAGACACGAACCGAAAGTCAATGCAACATTCCTCCTTTTATTGCTGGTATCTGCTTTGACTGTCTTTACAAATGCGCTTATCCTAGCAGCATTCTACGTTGAGAAGAAACTACGGACTTAATTATCCCAATTCCTATATCTTGAACATAACCAATTGCAGACTTCATCGTTGATCTAATCCGTATGCCTCTTCTATGATTCTGTCTGCAATAGGAAAGGCTGACCTTATTTTGGCAAAAGAAGTCACAAAGCCAAGCCTCCCTCCTTCCGCCAGCCTATCGCGATGCCTGGCCCGCTCCCCCTCCCCTCCCAAAGATAAGCGCTAACCCCATCCCCATCTACAGACAAGATATCCTTGCTTCCTTATCACAGCCTCACATTATTACGATCCATATCTTTTGTTTGTACCACGTGAATGTAAACCAATAAATTGGTATATCAGCACGAATGCCTGTCAGTGCTTGACTGACATTATAAACCAATTAAAAATACCATGATAATCCTTGTCAGCACACGTTTCTCTTTTGAAGATGAATTTTATGATATCTTGAGCACCTATAATTATACATAAATCATCAAAAGCATTTTTCCTTTAAAGGAAGGGCTAAGTCAAATACACTTGTAAAAGGGCCGAGCAAGCACTAGTCTGCAAGCACAGACCCTAATTTGACACTTTATCAAAACATTATTGTGCCTTGAGAGAAGCCTAGCCCAGGTACCTACTGGCTGCAAGCATAGACTCTAATTTGACACTTTATCAAAAATCATTGTGCCTTGAGAGAAGCCTAGCCCAGCTACCTACTGGTTGGGTATTGTGTCAGGAGCAGCTACAGTACATGGCATATGGTAGTCTTATAGTGCAGACGCACTTTTATGACTGACCAGGGTATGTGCTTGCAGCCTATAAAGCAAGCACTATCCGTGTCTGAATGTGAGATTGATGTAATGCATTTGCCACCGTAACATTGTGAAAACGCTTTCACTCCTCGATCCTACTAAATGTTGATCGCTTCATCTGTTATAGTGTGGTATATATTCATAAACAATTGCTATCTATGTTTTGTTTTCTACAACACCTGGCACTTAATTTCAACGACAGTTTTGCTATCTTTTTTTTTCTACAACATACTGCACAGACGTCACAGTATCGAACTTCTTCACGTTATTATGGAGATTGACGGAAACCTCAGTTTTCCAGATGGAACATTGAATACTTCTGACAATTTGTCTGGAAGCATGGTGCATGACATTCAGGATCCTCCGTTCACGGTGGTTTTCTTTATCTCACTGCTTCTGTCTGGTCTAACTGTCTTCACAAACACACTTATCCTTGCAGCCTTCTACGTTGAGAAGTCACTACGAACTTACACAAACTGGTACATTTTAAACATCACCATTGCTGACCTCGTCGTGGGACTCGCTTGCATGCCGTTACGTGCGACGGTTTATCTCTACAACGGATGGCACTTCGGTGAAGTATCGGGTATTGTGTTTGTGGGACTTGAGAACTCCATTCTCAGTGTTTCTGTATGTGGTGTGGTAGTCATTTGTATGGATCGTTACATAGCCACGTTCTATCCCATTAAGCATTTCCAAAG
This sequence comes from Strongylocentrotus droebachiensis, assembly GCA_035222895.1. NCBI lineage: Eukaryota > Metazoa > Echinodermata > Echinoidea > Camarodonta > Strongylocentrotidae > Strongylocentrotus > Strongylocentrotus droebachiensis. The sequence continues at coordinate 768,252 of JAVYIG010000172.1, read as the reverse complement.
AAGAAGCATTAACAAGGCAACATTGGTAAACATCTTGACATGGATCTTATCATTTGGAATATGGATGATGGTAGTCTGTGCTTGGACGCTCATCAACTCATGTGACGCCAAATCAGTTTCGGGGTTCTTAATACCAAACTACACACAAACTACAGCGGGAAGTGTATTTGTGTTTGTCCTAAGATTTGTTTTACCATTTCTAATCATAACTGGGTTTTACTTGCGCATTACTTCCGGGTGAAATCTGTCTATAGTAAGCGTATCATTTCTCATTTGAAGAAAGAACATTTGGAAGGAAATGGAAGAATTACAGACGGGCGGAAAAATAATAGACGTTCTGAAATTCAAGAAAGTGACACCTATTCATTTGATGGACCTCCACATAACAAATGGAACGGAACAGATACCATGTTCGTTGATACTAAAGAAGTAGCTGTAATATCAAGCGTTTCATTAAGCGTTACAAATGCATCTGAAAGGGCAAAGAAAAACAATCGCCTTCGAAACGAAAAACCAGGTTCAGTGGAGACTCCATTAAAGAGCAAAAGCGAAGACCACTCAGTGGATGCCATTGAAAACAGGGTAGGAATATTCAGAAACACCATGTCTAAGAGATTGAAGAGAAAGTCTACAACAGAGAGCCGAAAAGCAATGCGGACTTTAACCTTCATCATCCTTGCCTTCTTTGTGACCTGGTTGCCGATTGCTGGAATGGTCATTGTCTATTCTATTCCGGGCGATTTATACGATGCTATCAGAGGTGACGTGAATCTAATAGAGATAACTCGGTGGATTTCATACAGCAACAGCTTGGTTAACCCTTTGGCATATGCGATTGCCCAGCCCCTCATCCGAGACACCGTCGCGAAGATTCTATGTTGCAGAACATGCAGATCGATGTATTGAATAAGCTCACAAAACACCGGTGCCGATAATTTCATGAACCGCAACCACGACTTATATGCTGTGTGTCTATAACTAAAATATTATAGCCATAATAGTGTTACAAAGTAGTGGATGAATATTATATAATTAATTAATATATTCATTTAAATTATACACGTCTGAATTATTATTAGACTACATACATGAACAGCTAAACTCAAAAATTCATATGTGAGACAATAGATAATATCTCCTTCGATTCTTCCGTTCGGTCATGTTGGCCTATGACCTTTATTCAACAGGGGTTAGTTTATTTTAGTTAAAGTACGTATCGATACAAATGATAGAGAAACTATTCAATGTTTACCCCAATTTCTATTTTCCTTTTCTGTGTCATACAGTGCATCCCAGAAAAAAACGAAACAGAGAAATATCGACGTTTTATCATAACTTAATCATTATTATAATAATTAAATGACAAATATTTGTAAAGCTTAGATCCTTCTCTTTCATTTGATGCAACTCATATGATGCATATTCTACGCATGAGTGATTGAAAAACAATTTGAAGAGAAGAAACTAAAAAGTCATTTTTAGAGTGGTATCTGAATTTGAAAGAGAAAATCATATTTCTAGAAAGTTCATTTTCTGCCTTATCATATGACACCTCAATCAGGAGAATTGAGCCAGGAATAACAAAGTTCTGTTGGTGTAAAGTTTAATGGCAATTTCACTTTAATCGACATGGCAGATGGCGTATTGAAAATTTCATATCACTTTTCGTTTGACAAAATGCAAGATATTCATGAACCTATGAAGTTCAGTATATATTTTCTCCTTTTACTGATTCTTTGTTGCCTAATGGTCTTCACAAATGCACTTATCCTAATAATATATAAGTACGTGCCGCCAGCGCAATCTGGTAACTATTAAGTAAGAAGTTCTGGAATTCAGCCGGTGATTAACAATAAAATCAGATAACATAGACCTGGGACAATTTTCAAAAGTTTAATTACAATTACACGACTGATCAGCACATCATGTAGAAGATCTTGATGGTCGACGATGGTGATGGTCATGATGATGATCATGATAAACATGATATTGATTATTATTAAGATGATGATTATTACGATAGTGATGGTGGTGATTATGATGATGATTATGATGATCACGATTATCTTGATGATTATAATGATGATTATGATGATAATGATAGTGATGACAGACATAATGAGGCGGGTAGTTTGTCCACTCCCCATCCGATAGTCGAGCAACCATCAATCTTACATTTATATATCTTGTATAGAATACTTTGATGACCAATTAACATTTTCACCCGATAAAAGTGTCATTTATTCCTCAGATGCTTTGCTCGGTTGCAAATGTATTGCAATATGTTGGTTTCATGGACCGCAATGCCCGAAATATATTCATACTCGTGCAGTGAGGGGTAGAACATCCTTACATTCGGCATCAAGATGCCCGAATTCTTCATCCTTATATATCTGTAATGCAATTCATTCCAATTTCATTCCTTTTTTTAAATATAAATTTTACAACGAGGCTTTTCTTTGATCAATATGCAATAGGAAGGGCTGACATATTTTTGGCAAAATCATTGTCATAATGCCAGGCCTCCCTCCTTCCGACACCCTATCGTGATGCCTGCCCCCCCCCCCTTTCCCTCCAACAGAGAAGCACACCCCCCACCCCATCCACAGCGAAGATATCCTTGCTTTCTCACAGCCTCAAATTTATCCTGATCCATACTAATTTTGTTTGTATCTCGCGAATGTAAGCTAACAATTGGTTTATCGACACGACCGCCGGTGAGTGCATGACTGATATTTTAAACCAATAAAACAGAACTTGTCAGTTTGTGGATGAACATAATAATGGTGTATAATCGTCATGATACCCAGTACCATGCGAACATTTTCTCATTCCTGCGGCGGATATTTGGACTGTTTTATTGATGATAGGCGCTTGTAGTCTTCGGCCTCGTTATGGAAAAAATCCCGCCAAATCAGAAAATGCCATTTAGCAAAGTATCTAATTAGCCCCATGAATCTACTCTCTAAGCAATTAAAACTTCGATATATTCACAAATCATATGAGACTGTCCTCAATCTAAATAGAGCTCAGTGCTTGGGGGTGGGGGACTGGGTATCTATCTTATGTACCTGCGAAATATTTACCACTTGTCTGGCATAACAATTTATTCACTTGTTTATATTTCATTACATATCAATTTATTCACTTTTCAAAAATGTCATTAAAGAATAAAACAAACTAATCAGAATCTCGGGCTGAAGGGGTCCGTTGACAACTGCATAAGTAACTCAATATATACAATGACTTGTTGAAAATAATATCATAAACATAAAAACATGGAATTTTGTTAATGAAAAGGATGTTTTTCTCGCTTTCTTTCCAACATTCTACCATTATTTGTATGTTTGTGTTTCATGATTATATTCTCTTCGATATATTTCTGATCGCTTTACCCATAGCGGACTAGAACCGGCGGGTGTTTCTTGTATATTAAGTCCATATTAATTCAAATGCTACCAAAAGTAATAAAGTGGCGATTATTTTTCTTCTTCGAATAACTTACTGATCTTAGAGGCTAGTACATAAAGATAACATAGAAAGTTTAACTCATCACCCCTTAATCGTTATACGAATATACAGCGTAAAGGGATAAATTCACAAATAAAAAAGTCTGTCACTCAAAACGCGATTAAGCAGGGTACATGCACCTATTTGTGTAGCCCAAATAACTAGCTTTTATCATAAATTAAAGTGTTAATGAAACTCGAAAAGAAATCAACCACCGAAAAAGGCTGCACAAGTGGCTCGTTTGAAGATGCGTTTTACAATGTATGTACTTTTGTGCACCTACACGAAAAAAAAATAGAAACGTTTTTTCTCCAAAAGGATTCGGCCTCTTTGAAGCAATCCTACGGTAAATATTGTATAAATACTGCTGAAACTGGTGAGTAATTTTTTCGATTAATTTTTTTTTGGAGTATTTCCCCCGTCAGTCAATGATTGGCCTTTGCATCACCCGCCTCCCAAATCAACCCTAGGAGTAGCTGAACATCCATGAAAACAAGGCATCTACCGCCAATGCCATACATTACCAATAATCAAAGTTACTCACCCATTCGTCAAATGAGGTTTTAACTTGACACTAGGGCGCTTTAGCAGACACGACGGAAGGTAAAGACAAATAATGTGCGCATGCGCGAGCCAACACTTTCTCTGTCTTATTAATTTTTCACGACAGATTTCGGCCATGCTAGTGCGTTCGTTCCCTAAAAACGACGGAAGAGCAGTATTGCTGTACAATAGGTCATTTTCGTTATGTAACCAGGGCCGTAGCCAGAGTGTGATGTTTGGGGGGGCACATACATGTAATTGATCGACGTCCTGGGGAGGGGTCTAGAAAGTTCAACCGATCTTGGAATTTTTTGGGGGGCACGTGCCCCCCCCCCCGAATTATGTAACCAAATTAATAAGCACTTGTGAAGCGCCTCAATACAAAATATTTCATTCACCTGATGAGAATAATAGTATTTCAATAATAATAATAATAATATTTAATTTTTATATAGCGCTTAATACAAATGTCTCTAAGCGCTTTACAAATATATTATTACCCCGGTCATTGGATTCAGTGCTTACCCGCAATAGACAGAATTCATACTGCATACATTAATTGATCTTGGTTGAGTTAATTCTTCCGTCGTCTTTGCTTTCGTCGTGTTTGCTAAAGCGCCCTGCTGATGAATGGAGACAACGTATCTTTTAAATTGGAAATGCACTTTGGGAGAAAAAAAATGTTTGCTAGATAAGCGAAATATCTCATGTTATATTTACCGTAATTGATAATAAATATTTTACGGTTGAGCTTATACTCCATTTAATCTCTGCGGTGCGTGCAGGGATTAAACTTCAAACAGGTTCGACCGTTGATAATGGACGTTCCCTTAATTGAAGTGCATCACATTAAATAACCATACAACCTTATTAAAGGGCCGAGCAAGCACTGACCGTGCGTGAGTGTGAGGTTGATTCAATGCATTTGACTTAGCAGTTTTGCGAAAACGCTTTCACTCCGCGATCCTATCAAATGTTGATCGCTTCATTTTTTAGAGTGTGGTATATATTCATAAAAAATTCATATCTTTGATTCGTTTTCGAGAACACCTGAAACTTCAGGTGAACTTTAACAACAGTTGTGCTTACTTTCATTTTTTACAAACTGAACAGAAGTCAAGGTATCGAACTTCTTCACGATATTATGGAGATTGATGGACACCTTAGCTTGTCTGGATGGAACATTGAATACTTCTGACAATTTGTCAGGAAGCATGGAGCATGATATTCAGAATCCTCATTTCATTGTGGTATTCTTTATCTCACTGCTTCTGTCTGGTCTAACTGTCTTCGCAAACGCACTTATCCTGGTAGCCTTCTACGTTGAGAAGTCACTACGAACTTAAACAAACTGGTACATTTTAAACATCATTTTAAACTAAAGCGGCAACTGTACTTGTGTTCGTCCTAAGATTTGTTTTACCATTTCTAATCATATCTGGGTTTTACTTGCGTATTTACATCCGTGGGAAATCCATCTATAGTAAGCGTATTACTTCTCATTTGAAGAAAGAACATTTGGAAGGAAATGGAAGAATTACACGTGGGCGGAAAAACAATAGACGTTCTAATATTCAAGGAAATGATATGGATGCTTTTGATGAACCTCCACGAGACAAATGTGACGGAACAGTGACCTTAGCTGAACTCTCCTCGTCGCCCTACACCCAAAGGACAGAGATCCATGCCCTTGTACACAGTATTGTACTGTTGATTTTTGCATGTCTCGTTTCGCATTTGACGTAGTATTCTGGTAATGCTTCTGAAGGATGAATCCGGGTTTTCCTTGTCATAATGGAGATACTCGACAACTTCTCTCTTACCAATGGAACATTCGTAACCTCTGACAATTTGTCGGACTATAATACTCAAAACAGACATGAACCAAAAAGCAGTGTGACATTCGTCCTTTTATCGCTGGTGTCTGCTTTGACTGTATTTACAAATGCGCTTATCCTAGCAGCATTCTACGTTGAGAAGAAACTACGGACGTATACCAATTCCTATATCTTGAACATAACCATTGCAGACTTCGTCGTTGGCCTAGTCTGTATGCCTCTCCGCGCGACTGTCAATCTATATGATGGTTGGAACTTTGGCCAGGTGCTTGGTATCTTGTTTATAGGATTTCAGAACTCTATTCTCAGTGTATCTGTGTGCGGTGTAGTAGTCATTTGCATTGATCGTTACATAGCCACGTTCTATCCTATCAAACATTTCCAAAGGAAAAGTATCCGCAAGGCTACCATTGTGAACATCTTTACGTGGATCCTATCCTTTGGAATATGGATCTCGATAACTTGTGTCTGGGATTTCATAGCCCCAAGTGGCGAACTATCAGATTCGGGTTTGCCAAGAACGAATTATTCTCGAATTAAAACGGCAGGCGCATTCGTATTCATTCTGAGATTTGCTTTACCATTTCTCCTCATTACTGGGCTATACCTACGAATTTATTTTCGCGTGAAGGCTGTCTACAGAAGGCGTTTGGCCTTCAATTTGAAGAAAGAGCATTTGACGAGCAAGGGGAAAACACAAGCCAACGACCAAAATATCAACAAATCTGCAAGTAAAATAAATGATGAGGATGCACCATCCCAATGCGAATCCAGTCTAAGCGATGTTACGTTTGATGCCATGAGAGATACAACAATTGTTGTATCAAATATTTCATTGCAGGTATCGAAAGATTCTGCTCCACCAACCAGTAAGTCCAAGAGAGACGCTACATTTCTTGCTGAAAGTATGGCAGGGTCAGTTCAAAATCATCCCAGAAGCGATAACGAAGACCTTGTTTTAGAAATAAATCAAAGTCAGTCAGCATCCAGATACAATGTCTCCAAGAAGCCCCAGAAGGAATCAACAAAGGAAGGTCGAAAAGCAATGAAGACTTTAACTTTCATAATCCTCGCTTTCGTTGTTACCTGGTTGCCGAATGCTCTTGCCGTCACGATATATTCTACTGCTACTTGGCTCTTTGACATTATTAACAGTGTTGTGAATTTGATAGAAGTACCTCGATGGATATCATACAGCAACAGCTTGATCAACCCATTGGCTTATGCCATGGCTCAACCTCTCATTCGAGAGACCGTTGTAAAGATTCTATTTTGCAGAAAATGTAAATGATTCAAAATATAGGCTTCTGAGTAAATAACGAATGGATTAACAGAAACGGATTCTTAATTTATGGTAATACCTTTAAAGATAAAGTTGAGTTCTGGTCATGCGATTGCATTGTGAAAGAAAAGATGTGGAATGGATCAGAAAAAGTTGATCATGTAGCATGTAGGTATTGGTGTGTACTGCAAGGTTCTGGAGTCATCAAAATCATAATAAATTTGGCCCAGTCTTGGTAAAGTAACAAGCACTGCACACAGACAGATGTATATAGGACTACACAAACGGTGTCGGGGCTACTAACCTTTATTTCCTAATCTTTTATGCTCATTACTCAGCCAGTATACATTTTCTACCAAAATTGTTTGCCAAATGACATTTATTTGTAATCTTGAACATTCAGTGTATAATTAGTTTCGTCTGATTATGTGAGAATTTTTTTTTTTTTACCAGAACTCAAGTTTATCTTTAATTTATTTGGTCGCAGTGAAATAGGAATCGAAATCGCCCACTCCCCAATCTCCCTCCCCCCTTTCTGCCTGACACTTCACCTCTTTTTAAATCTATTAACGCCGCCCTTTAAACTGTTGTATGCCTTTAAACCTCTTACGCATTCTGCAGTGGCAATTTTAACATTCATTGACTGATGATAGTGGTCACTACTAATACTACTAATGATATAGAGTATTTGTAATGCGCCAACTCTACATGACTAATGTGTTCGAGGCGCATGGTAGAACCTTTCTTGGTTGTCAAAATGTTTAATACCGTTGTTCGTGACCCGAGCTTTGTCTCGTACTCATGAACGCCCATTGCGTGTCTATGCCTAGCGTGTCTGTACATATTTTTATTTGGATATAAGAAATAAGAAATCAATTTATGTCATTCGAAATACGACTTGAGATGCTCTCATGTTCTCTCGATAATGCTTTTAGACGACAGAGAGATGTTTGAAGGAACAATGAAGGTGGTGTATTCAAACAGCTCAAACATGTGTGATCACGGTCTACCTAGAGAGAGCGGTTTCGTTTTATTTCAGAAAATGATGTGACGTGGAATGGCCTACATTCTGCACGCGCTAATAGATTATGAATCTTATTCAAGAAACAAGATATTTAATACTGCGCCGTTTCTTACAGTTGTTTAAGGCCCGGTCACAGCCCTCCACGGGCGTATCGCGGCCGAATCACGGCCAAAAATTTCTGCCCGTGAAGCAGACGCTGTTGGACGCTTTGAGGTCGCGATAAAGACGCGATACAGCCGTACTTTACCCGTCGTTACACGCGGTAAGAAATTCACACGCGGTTGGCCGCGCGAAAAAGTTTTGGGCTGCCCAAAAATTTAGACCGCGGGTAATCGCGGGCGGTACACGTGGTACACGCGCGGTAAAGACGCGGTACAGACGCGGAACGAACGTGCTAGGACGTGCTACGGCCGCGGTTAAGACGTGGTTACACGCGGAATTGGACGCGAAATTTTAGCGGGTAATCGCGGGTGGAGCACGGTCATAGCACATTCGTTCCGCGTCTGTACCGCGTTGTTATCACGTGCATTAGCGTGTGTACCGCGTGTAAGCGTGGTAGGCCGCGGTACCGCCGCGCTTCACCCGCGATAAGGACGCGGAACAGTCGCCGGCGTCTGTTCCGCGGGCATACCACGGGTAAACCGCGGGTAAGCCAATTTTGCACATTTTACCCGCGATACAGACGCGAAAGGCTGTGTGACCGGGCCTTTAGTGCTGCTTGATTTCTTGGATTACAAGCTCTTTCGACGTGTGACTGATAACATTGTTATTATTGTGTTATTATGGAGGCACATGGCAATTCCACTTTAACCGACATGGCAGATGGTGTATTGCAAAATTCATATAACTTTTCGTTTGATGAAATGCAAGATATTCGTGAACCTAAATTCAGCATAACTTTTCTTCTTGTACTGATTCTTTGTTGCCTCACGGTCTTTACAAACGCACTTATCCTGGCAGCTTTCCACGTTGAGAAGAAACTACGAACTTACATAAATTGCTATATCTTGAACACCACCATCGCGGACTTTGTTGTAGGACTGATCGTCATGCCACTCCGCTCGACGATTTTTCTCTACAACTCATGGGTCTTCGGTCGGATACCAAGTATTTTGTTTATAGGATTTCAGAACTCTATACTGAGCGTATCTGTTTGTGGTGTAGTCGTCATTTGCATCGATCGTTACATTGCCACCTTTTATCCCATCAAACATTTCCAGAAAAAGAGTATCCGCAAGGCTACCACTGTAAATATTGGTACGTGGGTCTTATCATTTGGCATGTGGATGATGATATCTTCTGTTTGGGACTTTATAGAGCCTCATAACCTAAAAGTAGCATCCGGCTTAAGGAGAGCGAACTACACTTTGAATGATGGTGTTGTCATATTGGTGTCCGTACTCAGATTACCCTTGCCATTTATCATTATAGCCGGCTTTTACATTCGTATTTACTTCCGGGTCAGAAATATCGGCCGGAAACACGTCTCTGCGGGTCTAAAGAAATTGCCGTTCCGTAGACAATGTGGACGTCCTGTTTATCAAAGTCAGGATGTGACTTCAAGAGATGAAGTGACTTTAGTTAGAACCAAAGAGGAAAGTGTTTTGTTTGATCAGCTAAAAGAAAGCAGTACCGTACCAAGTATTTCCTTCAAAATAATAAGTCATGATGAACAAAATAGAAAAGAAAGTGGCAGTGTGAATTTAGATCGTGATCGCCCAGATGGCAAAAATCCGCCATTACCAAACAGGATGACCCGAAATTACCACCGGAGACAAGGTGGTTCGTCAAAGGAGAGTCAAAAAGCACTGCGGACCTTGACTTTTATCATTCTCGCCTTTGTATTCACATGGTTACCCAACATTTTGAACGTTATAAATGTTATCAGTTCTGCTGAAAACTTCATCAATCTTAATAATGAATACCGTGAGACAGCTCGCTGGATATCATACAGTAACAGCTTGATTAATCCAATGGCATATGCCATGGCCCAACCTCTCATTCGGCAGACAATCCTGAAGATTTCTTCGGTACCGGAAATAAACATGAATCGGTGCAGTAATATGTATCGATCTTTAGATGTAGCCTCTAAAGTTTGCATTATTATGTTCTACAGTTGTCACATTCATAATTAGGTCTACCTACTTGGCCCTGCTGATAGAAAGAAACTGAATTAGACGCACATTATCAGTGCAATAGGAATTGGGTGTATGAGGGGTGTTGTGTGTTGTTTGACTATACTTATATATGAATGTGGGGTGGAAAAGACCGGATGTCTTTTGTTTTGTGTGTGTGTGTGTGTGTGTGTGTGTGTGTGATTTTCTGCAACTCTCTATCTTGAAGGATAATACTATGTTTTATTCAAAGCGTGTCACTTTTTGTGTACAAAGTATTGTTAGATTTTAAAAATGTATGACATAAAGAACAAGTATGTATATTTTGAGTATTGTTCTTGTGTATACTGTTTTGGGAGAAAAGAAAATGTACGAAATTACATTTGATTTGTAACTGATTTAACTTCAGAATGATGTAATTTGTGTTTATTTTCTTTTGATTTTTACTACAAAATAAAACATTAAATAAAACTAAAAAGTTATCTTTCACGAAAGCTATGTAAGCACTTATCATCATTACCAAGTCCCTTGGAGAGGATTTAGAGCCAATGCCTCGCTGCTTGCTTATATATAAACACACACATGTTTTCTTAGCAGTCAGGTCAAATATAGAACAAAGCAACCAAACAATGCTTATGTCACGTTTTTAATTCCTCTACCGTTTGAAGATAATGTAACTAAAATAAATTTATTTATGCATACGATGTAGCCTATCAGAAAACGCGATTCCGGGCTCGCGCGTTTTGCATCGCTCAGACAGAGTGCACCCATTGCGCATGATTGGTCGGAAGTCGCTACCAACATCCGTTTGCGTACGACATCACCTCATAGATGTGACTTTTTTCATGACGTCCCGCTTTCTGTGGGAAGATTAAATGTGAGATGGAGTCTGCAAGCAATCGACTTTCTTTACTTATTGATCTCATCAGAGAAATCTAATTTCCTGAAGAATACCCGAGTGCTTCCATTAATCAAGCATTCGAACATAACAGTCCACAGAAAAGCATTTACAGAATAAGTGATTGATCACTAGTTGCTGACATTTCTGTAATCTATTTACCAATCTTCTGGATCGCTATATACCCCAAGGTGTAACATGCTTCTCATATCAAGGGAGAGCAACCTCAATTTCACGGGTGAGGGAAGACAAAGATTTATTATTAGAAAGATTGACTGATATCGATTTACGTACATTGCGTTGACAGCTAGTTAGCCTAATTCATTATATTTGTAATATTTCCTCATAAGACCGTCACCTGATTTCGATATCAGTTCCAACAGACGTGAGATGTCATATAAGCAGATAAGATCTACCTCAGATCTGTTCATATTGCTCCGATTGTCTCATTTTCGCTCGCGTGAACATTGCCAGCACAGACCACTGACCTCTGCCTCCTGAACGGATCATCGCCCATTCCATTCACTATACGTTACGTACTATAAAGGCTGTATTGTCTGACCGTTCATGAATATTCATGTTTTTGCTAAACTCGGCAAAATGTTTGCTTTTACTAAATGGAAAAATTACGGTGGGGGGTTGGATGAAATGGACATAATGAAATAGGCAGAAGTGATCTATGATAATTCATGCTTTTTATGTTTCGTGTGCTCGACCTATAACCTTCAAATCGCTTGGTAAACTGAGTCCAAAGTTAGACTTGTTTCACACGTGTATTATAGGCAATGACGAGCTTGCAACCCATTTTGAAAAATTACGGTGGGTGAACTTTCAAAAGTCAATGAGACATGAGGGCTCCAATAAAAGAGCTAGTGATTACGTACGTCGGGGTGGATGTGTTTTTCGTTTAAACAAAAAATGAATTTTTAACGATTTTTTTTAAAACGTCCATAGGCTAACATGTTAGGCTGCCGACGTAAAGGCCGACGTAATAAATCATCACTCTCACGGAAACGTACGGACAAATTGGACTGCAAACTCAGAGTGCATGTATTTATTGCATGCGTAGCTTCAGAAGCCTTATCACCTATGTAATGCACCGATGGTAGGTTGCATAGATTTTAGTACAGCTTCCAAAAAATTCCAAAAGGGGAGTTTCAAACATTCTTTTCATCATTATCTCTTTCTATTATAATTTTTGCAGAATTTGTCTTTGTGGTGTAAACATGGAGACTCCCGGCAATTTAAACCATGGAACTTTGAATTTATCGGAGAACATGAGACAGGATACAGAGGAACCCAAGTTCAGCGTGACGTTTCTCCTATTACTAGTTTTATCAGGTCTAACGGTCTTCACAAACGCACTTATTCTTGCAGCATTTTGCGTCGAGAAGAAACTACAAACTTACCCTAACCACTACATCTTTAACATTACCATTGCTGATCTTGTCGTTGGGCTCGCCTGCATGCCACTTCGCTCTACGATTTTACTGTATGACGGATGGAAGTTTGGGCGGGTAGCAGGTATTTTGTTTAAGGGATTCCAGAACTTCGGATGAGAACTTTGAGTGTCTCTGTGTGTGGCGTAGTTGCCATTTGCATGGATCGTTATTTAGCTATTTTGTATCCCTTGTGGCATTACCGACGAAAAAGCATCCGCAAGGCGACCATTGTTAATATTGGTACTTGGACCTTATCATTTGGTGTGTGGATGATAATCTTTCCTGGGTGGGATTTCATCCAGCCCAATGGATCGATATCGCCATCCGGCATGCCGGAAGCGAACTATACTTTGACAAAAACGACCACCGTATTGGTTTCCATCCTTAGGCTCTTTGGACCTTTCCTCATTATAGCTTGCTCTTACCTTCGACTTTACTTCCGGATGAGAAATATCGGCTCTAAACAACTCAGAGCTAGCCTGAAGAGAACAAAATACGTCACACATCCTGTACGTCAATCTGAGGGTGGTGGTTTAAGTGAAGTTCCTGCGCTAGGGAGAATCAAGGCGGACTATTTTGTTTCTACCAGCCTAAAAGAAACGGTGATTGTATCAAGTATTTCGTATTTCTTGAGTCATTCCCAGCGCCAAAATAAAGACAATTTCACTGATAGAGACAATGATAAATGTGAGACTAAAAGTCAACTGAATTCGAAGGAAAAGCATGTTTCGAGGGTGTCTAAATGCGTCACTAAACCCCCCCCCCCCCCCCCCAAAGTAGGTGTTCTACAGAGTCCCGCAAAGCAATGCATACTTTGACATTTATTGTTCTGGCATTCTTTGTGACTTGGTTACCAAACATTATTAGCATCATCATACATACAATTTCTCCAGATCTCTTCAATGTCATTAATAGTGTGTTTAAATTCTCGGAATTTTGTCGCTGGATATCATTCTGCAACAGTTTGATCAACCCTGTGGCGTATGCCATGGCTCAACCTCTGATTCGGAAAACTATTCTAAATATTCTGTTCTGCCGGAAATGCCGATGAATACAGAAACATGCACTTGTTCTTTTTACGCTCGATGCAAGTGTTTTTAATAACATGTATGAATAATCATCGTCTTTCTGCAAAAATGACACTACGTCCATGACAATGAACTCGTTTAACACCTCATACTGCCAGTGGTTATAATGTCCTATTAGTGATGAGGTGACGTGTTCATCTTCAGAACTATTTAAAAGTATCTGCAAACAGTTATTCAATTAGTTGTTCATATAAAATCCTTATTCAACTGTATATCTGATATTGTGAAAAAGTAAGATTAAGACAGTACAAATGTTCCCATTTATTTTTTTAATATTGGTTGCGTGATTATGATTATTATAAATAAGTATTTTAATCTCTAATTTTCATTTGATTCTAACCATCAACTCTTTGATTTAGAGTCAGGTGAATGAATCACGACACCTCCAATTAGTATGAATAAGTGTTTTTATCACTAGATTATAATAATTTGTCGCCGTTATTGTAAGTAGATGAAATACACAATCAGATCAATCATGATTTCAGCTTCAAATGCAAATGTAGCCAAACAAAATGACAACATTAATCTCATGGATTGGATTTTAGTTGTTTACTTCAACTTCTCAGACAAGAACTATCAACGTTCATCTTACGACTTTATATAAGTGGATTAAACTTTCTATTTTTTAATTCTGATATCTCAGATAAGATTTTTAAGAGATTGTTCAGAAATTGAAGGTGCGTAGGGCAAATAATTAGTAATCCTATACAATGAAATTCATCGCATCATGTAAATCTAACTTTCTAAACAACTGTGGATTCTGCAATCAAATCTATCAAAACGTGACAATTCATGTTCCATGTTTTCTTAGCTCACTCAGATTTATTCACCGCAGTAAACAATTGGTCAACCTTGTTTGTATTAGTGGTTGCCTTAGCCGATTCTCTGTCGTTCACGCCCGAACAATAATTAAGGAATACGATACGAATTGCTGTAACATAGAACCTTCCCTCGAGATGACAGGGAAGATTTCCGATATCAAATACCTAGGGATGACAAAAGGTTTCATCTGAGTGTATCCACAGCAAACATATTTGTGATAGTCATGATATTTGACATTCGTTATTTTATTCCATTCGTATCATTTGTCGTCATAAGGTGGCAATATCATCTCACTGATGCCTTCCAAAGACAAGGCTGAACAAATAGACAAAAGGGGAAGTTTCACCAATGATTGGCGGTTCTTCTCTTTATTGTCAATCGATTAAATCTTAAATGGGAAAGAAACGAGAGAGAGACAGGTACACTATTCTTCTTCTCCTCCGCCCACAATATCATTGATGATGAAGTATCATGCATAATGTTAGATATTTCGACTTTTCTCTCTAAAATCAAAACACCACCTCGCTCATAACACAGACCTCTTGAATGGCTGAACATATACAGGTAAACTACTATTTTCGTCACTTATTGTGCGGAGGAAAATATAAAACAATAGAAGTAAGAATCAGAGGGTGTCAAGTAACCAAAATTATTAAAAGAAGCCACTGGCTTTGACGACACTCATTTATCTCGCCCCCTCGTTCTCCCAAAGAAATAATCTTGCTGCCATTTGATCTTCTCCGTTTACAAAAAAATTAATTATTTTCTTTCTTCTTTTTTTTTCTTGGATATATTGCTGACCTTTCTGGGTTTTAGTTTCCGTATGGAGATCCGGGAATATGCAATGGAACTCTGGAGACCTGTGATAACTTGTCGGATCATATTATAGAAGACAAACAAGAACCACGACTCAGCGTGGTGTTCTTCATTTTAGTGGCTCTGACTGGTCTAACGGTCTTCACAAACGCACTTATTCTGGCAGCATTTTACGTTGAAAGGAAACTTACGCCAACTGCTATATCTTCAATATTACTATTGCAGATCTTCTTGTTGGACTCGTCTGTGTGCCACTTCACTCGACCGTGTACCTTTACGATGGATGGCACTTCGGTAGGGTAGCTAGTATCTTGTTTCTAGGATTCCAGAACTCGATCCTTAGTGTTTCAGTGTGTGGTGTCATCGTCATTTGCATCGAACGTTACTTTTCCATACTGCATCCAATCAAACATTTCGAACGGAAAAGCATCCACAGAGCCACCGTTGTGAATATTGGAACATGGATATTGTCGTTTGGACTGTGGATGATGGTCACTTCTGTTTGGGACCTTGTAGAGCCGCAATATTCAAAAACAACTTCTGGTTTTTCAACACCGAATTATTCCCTGACGAGAACAACTAGCACATTGGTGTCTATCCTCAGACTTGTTGGGCCTATTCTGATCATAGCTGGCCTTTATATTCGTGTGTACTTTCGGATGAGAATTATCGGCCGTGAAAGACCTAACATTGGTCTCAGTAAATAGAAAGTTCGATGTCTTGTGGGCTTTAGTGCGGAAGGCACCGTCTCAAGTAGTGCACTGACTCAAGACAGATCTATAGAGGATGGTGTTATTTTTGCTAACATAAAAGAAGCCGTTATCATATCTAGTATTTCATTACATGTTTCTCGTGATTCTGAGCGAAGGAAAAGAGAGAAAGAAAATGATTTACTGAATAATTCGGTTGAAATAGGCAATAAACGATTACAGGATGATTACCAGACAGGAACTAATGAAATCCATTCTCCAAAGCAGCCTATGTGCAGTATCTCTGTCCAAAACAGGACTATCAAGATACCACAGAATAGACTTCCAGCAGAAGGTCGGAAGGCAATGCGTACCATGACATTTTTGGTTTTGGCCTTCGTTGTGACCTGGCTACCTAATGTTGTTACCCTCATGATACATTTTATATTTTCTGCAGATGTCTCCGAACTTATCAATGAAGTTAACAATTTATCGAAAATAGCTCGCTGGTTATCGTTTAGTAATAGTTTGATTAACCCGTTTGCGTACGCCATGGCACAACCTCTCATTCGTCAGAGCGTTCTGAAGATTTTACGTGACCGAAAGTGTGAATGAATCTACAGAGAATCCTTGAACCTTTCTGTGAAGACATTTTGAGATGGTGTAGATATCAATGTCATCTTCAAGTAAAAACTAACTATTGTAAATGTTAAATAATCTTAACTGTCATCTTTCTGTGGATTCGATTAATCTCATTGTTTGAAAACAGTGATATTGAAAGGGAAATAGATATATTTCTATATATACGTGTGTGTGTGTGTGTGTATGTGTGTATCTTTAGGAGTAAGCAATCTTAAACTCAACAAATTTCTTATGGAATGATGTTAATTACGATGATTATGTTAATCGTAATTTGAAACATACAATTTTAATTGTAATCACCTCCCGCGTCAATGGTGGTAGTTACAATATTACGATTCTTCATCACAGCATACCTTTAGAAATCTACACCAGACCTTAGAAGTTTAGTCAATTATAATAAATGTTTTGCTTAATTTGTGTCATAAAATCTATTCCAACGTGACGACTCCGTGGAAACGCGAGGATTCCTCGTACTCTCAACAACTGCTATCACTCGCATAATGTTCCCTTGAGTATATCCATCGCCTAAGTAAAAATGTTGGTCAAGAGCACAACTTCTACTATTGGTATTTGCTGTTGCCCAGTCTTTGTCGTTATTGCACCCCTGACAATCGTGTAACGTGACACAGCTGATTGTGAAGTAAAACCACACTGTCAGGTGACATATTTGTCATCTTCAATTTTTTTTTAAAGGATGCATACGAAAATTTTCATTTGAATGACTGTACAAAGTAAAGCCTCACGACATACTTGTCATCTTCATTTTTTATACCAGGGACAAATAAGAACATAGTCATTCGAATCACAGTATAATTAATTGTAAGTGTTTGGTTTTTTGGCGAAATATTTGTTATTAATGAGATGGTAGTTTTTCTTCTCGATATTGCTTTCAAAGACTCGATTGAACTTCAAACAAAGTAATGGTTAAGCCATAATTGATGTTTGGCTCATGATTGTGAAATGATCCCAGTTATTGTGGATTTGGTTATTGCAATTTACGCGGCATCCGGTCGTATGAAAATATTTCGCTCCTACCTCATACAGCGTTGATCAAATATAATTATTATACTGAATGTTGCCATTTATATCTTCGTGAGCTTAGAATAATGTCTTACTCAAGAATTGAAGCTTCCTGAAGAATACTCCACCCCCTCCATTTATTGTGATAATCCAGTGACCGCACGGTTAATGGAAGTGGGGACTACATGTCAAACAATTTCGCTCTGAACATTAGAGAGAGGACCATATCTGTTTCTTTTCGTCAGGATATCGTCAGGAACGATATACGTTCTGACTACCATTCGTTGTACCTTTCTTTTACAGGCAAAGTGTTTCACGTTTAAAAGGATCATTATCTTATTGGAAACTTTGCTGACATTGAAGGACATTTGCAGCATCATCATGGAGGTTAGCGGTGCATTCTTCCATACCAATGGAACTTTGAAAACCGTTGACAATTTGTCAGAGGGGACGATGATACAAGACTTACAGAAGCCCAAAGTCAGTGTGACCTTTTTCATCTTACTAGTTCTGTCTAGTATAACTGTCCTCACAAACGCACTCATTCTGACAGCATTCTATGTTGAGAAGAAACTACGGACCTACACCAACTGCTATATCTTCAACATCACCATTGCAGACATTCTTGTTGGACTCGTATGTATGCCACTTCGCTCGACGGTGCACCTCTACAGTGGATGGCACTTCGGTAGGGTAGCTAGTATCTTGTTTCTAGGATTCCAGAACTCGATCCTTAGTGTTTCAGTATGTGGTGTCCTCGTCATTTGCATCGACCGTTACATTGCCATACTGCATCCTATCAAACATTTCCAACGGAAAAGCATCTGCAAGGCCACGGTTGTAAATATTGGAACATGGATACTGTCGTTTGGACTGTGGATGATGGTCACTTCTGTCTGGGACTTTGTAGATCCAAATAACAAAATTTCATCTTCTGGTTTTTCAAGACCGAATTATTCGCAGACGAAAACCACAACGATTTTGGTGTCCATCCTCAGACTGGTTGGGCCTTTCCTCATTATAGCTGGTTTTTATCTTCGTGTGTACCTTCGGGTGAGAAACATCGGGGATGGACATCTTTCCAAAGGTCTCAAGAAAAGAAACACCGTTCCACATCATGTAGGCAGTGGTGAGACAGGTGGCTCAAGTGAGGTTGGAGATAGATCTAAAAAGGATGGTGTTGCTTTTACAAGCCTGGTAGATACTGTTAGTATATTAAGTATTTCATTGATGGTTTCAAGTGATTCTGAGCGAACGCAGAAAGGAAGAGAAAGTGATATCACGAGCTCACGGTTCGAAAGAGTCAATGACAGATCGCAAAACACTTTTCACACCAAAACTAAAAGAAACCACGTTTTGAAGGGACATAGGTGCAGTATTTCTGTAGACAACAGGGTAATCAACAGATCCAAAAGTGGAAATTCACCCGAAGGTCGGAAGGCAATGCGTACCATGACATTTTTGGTTCTCGCCTTCGTTGCGACTTGGTTACCGAACATTGTTAGCATCATGATACAATCCCTCTTTAAAGATGTCTTTGACCACATCAACAGTGTCTTCAGTTTCTCTGAGATATCACGTTGGCTATCATATAGTAATAGCTTGGTTAATCCTTTTGCATACGCCATGGCTCAGCCCCTAATTCGGAAAACCGTTCTGAAGATTCTATGCGGCCGAAAATGTAAATGAATCCAGAGAAAGCTGCGCAATCTTCATGTTATACCAATATTAGCTTTTGTAACTATCATGGTCGTCTTCAAGTTAGCAATTGTAGCTTGGAGCTAATTATCTTCTTCGTACGAACTTGATCATTCAACAACATATCTGACATTCATTACAAATGCTGTATTATGTATGGAAAAGCTTGGAATATGTTTGATTTGGTTTGTTTGTTTTACCTGACTCACTACAAAAAAAGCATGAGTATTCTTGCAAGTAATTAACCAGGTGACTGATGTCGATAAGTCGTCTTCGAGGGATTTGGTAATGATGATTAATGCCTTATGCCAAGCGGTCGTCGCTCAAATTGTTGATTGCGACAAGGAGATGCACTTTGCGTTCCATGCTGAGATTATATTTCTAGCTTCAGCATTAAGACTTGATGTTTACAAGCTTTAAGTGTAAGCTTAAGACAGGCGATAGGCGAAAAATACCATCACATTAAGCTAATTGTCTGAATAATTATGAGCTCTGCCATTTAATCTGTTAAAACATGGGGAATCCGTTTATACACTTTGACCCCTGCTCTCTCATGTACTCTGTATTAATGGCAATCTCGCTATCGCAAATATGTTTAAAATACCCGTATGTTACGTTCAGGCCCCATTTCAAATACACGCTGGGATATTTTGGTGACCAAGTCGCTTCCGGTCTATTTCATGCGGCTGCACTGTGCATGCCGTCGTTGATTTTGTAAGTGTCTGTACTTTATTTTTCGGACTGTAATCAAAGTAGTTTATCACGATTTTCAAGCGATTTCAATAGTGGATCATTACGAAAAAAACATATGAAAATATTGTTAAACAAACTAAAAATAAGTCTCGAAAGTGGCAACAATACATCCGGGCATGTTGGGTGAATTGACGATAGCGAGAATTTCATAATGTTCACTTTAATATGTTAATCATTAGGTTTCTTGCGAAATTGCCAGCTTCTTCGAATTATTGTTGCCTTTGCCTATTTCTTTATCCTACGTCATGAACGCGCTTTAATAATGAGGAAACGTGATACTAGCATTCAGATGATTGAGATTCTATCTCATCACAGTACCCAGGAGACTGTATAAATTACATTTTCATGAGCATGTGTGAAGAGATTCATATCCTGTATAGTCCTGCTGTTTAACAATACGTGTCTCATTTCATTCGTAATATCCTCCCCGTGAGCGGGTCATATTCTCTCTCAATATTGATTTTAATATAAATGAATGAAATGTTAGACGAAGTAGCAGTTAAGCAAAGCAAATCGTTTATCAATAAGTGTCTCATTTCATTCGTAAAATCCTCACCATGGGCTGGTCATATTCTCTCAATAATGCTTTTAAAATAAAAGAGTGAAATGTTATACAAAGTAGCAGTAAAGCAAAGCAAATCGTTGGTAAAAAAAGGGCTTCTATTAGTCAAACGACACAACTTCTGCGTTCAGTGGTTGCACTATAATAGTACTTTAATTTCTTCTGCTCTACATCACTGACTGGTGATCAGGGAAGATTACGATTTGGGCTGTTTGGAGTTTTCTCTTGAAGGTGAAAGTATTACCTGACTCCAAAATGAAGAGTTTATGAAGGATTGGGATTCTAGACGTGTCTTTCTTATTCGAGAACTTAGAGTGCCTGCCCTTTAACGTGCATGATAATACGGAGAGAAAATAATGTTGAACAAAAAGTTTATGATTGTCAGTGACCAGCAAGATAGGGGGTGGATATTAAGGAAAGTGCAAGAAATTTGTTACGAATATTGATCATTGCTAGATCTCATCATTTCTTCTTGCCACCCGCCAAGACATTGTGAGTTGTGACTGCTTTACGTTCCATTTCCTTTTCCACGATTTTTCTTTTAACGCTTCGCGGTTTAGAGAATCCTTCGTTTTTGTTTGTTTTTCTATAAGCTGTAATGACATTCGGGGGTTATCCATCTCGTTATGGAGACTAGTAGAACATTTAGCCTTGCCAATGCAACTTTGGCAATTTCTAACAATCTTTAGGAAGATATGATGAAAGAAGACGTACAGAAACCTAGTTTCAGTGTGATGGTCCTCTGTTTAATGGTTCTTTTTCGTTTAACCGCCTTCATAAATGCTCTAATTCTGGCAGCATTCTACGTTGTTACTTGTAAGAGATACACGTCAATTTTTTCATTCCATCTGATCTGGGGATATTTCATCAGGGATTGTCCTCTCAAAACTTGCTTTCAAACAATTGCAACGTACCAAGAAGAAGTTGTCTCCATAAAGAAAAAATCATTCTGTGTCAGCCACTGACATGAAAGGGAGATTGCAGTAGATTCTTATGGATCGAGTCGTAGGTTTGGATTTCGAATAAAGTCTAAGTTGTATGATAGTGTGAAACATATTTGTGCTAACATTGCTTGTACATGTAATATTTATAAAATGTGGTTAAGGTTGTATGAACTTGATGAAGTTGTGTTTCTGTGATATTTTACATTAACATTTCACAATGTACTAATGTTACCATTCATTACTAACTCTAGCATGTCTGGCATGAAATGATAAGTTTCAACGATTACTTGTTCTGTTTTGTTATCGCACTCAAACCAGAACCGTAATGGTTGTATTGGTACAACCACTCATCTTTTGTTGTTACTCTACAAATATAATAGAAAAAGAAAAGTTTTCCACTGGGTACTATCATTGCTATGTACAGATTTAATGAGCATTTTTTGAGAGTTTGAATACCAGAATGGAAGCTACTTGAAGTACAATATCTGCTTCTAGTTTTCAAAGGCTCTGATGCCAGAATTTTGATCTAAGGATAATAAGACACATGCTCAGACGGCTCTATCACTCGATGGTCAATTTCCTATAGTAACCGACTTTATAACTTCAACCATGGACTGAACATGAAACCTTAACATAATTTTACACCAAGCCTATAACCAGATCGCAACCCTAATCCTATTATACAGATATTGACTTTCTTTTCACGCTCGATGTATGTGTTTTAATAACATGTATGAATAACTATCGGCTTTCTGCAAAAAGGACACTACGTCCATGACAATGAATTCGTTGAACACCTCATACTGTCAGTGGTTATACTGTCCTATTAGTGAGGAGGTGACGTGTTCATATTTAGAACTGTTCAAAGGTATCTGCAAACAGTTATTCAATCAGTTGTTCGTATAAAATCCTTATTCAACTGTATATCCGATATTGTGAAAAGGTAAGATTAAGACAATACAAATGTTCCCATTTATTCTTTAATATTAGTTGGCTGATCATGTTCATTATGAATAAGCATTTTGATCTTTAATTTGCATTTGATTCGAACGCTCAACTCTTTAATTTAGAGTCAGGTGAATGAATCACGACACCTCCAATTAATATGAATAAGTGTTTTTATCACTAGATTATAATAATTTGTCGCCGTTATTGTAAGTAGATGGAATACACAATCAGATCAATCATGATATCAGCTTTAATGGCAAATGAAGCCAAACAAAATGACAACATTAATCTCGTGGAATGGATTTTAGTTGTTTACTACAACTTCTCAGACATGAACTATCAAAGTTCATGTTACGACTTTATCTAAGTGGATTAAACTTTCCGTTTTACTTTCTGATACCTCAGGGAAGATTTTTAAGAGATTATTCAGAAATGTATGGTGCGTAGGGCAAACAATAAGTAATCCTATACAATGAAATTCATCACATCAGGTAAATCTAACTTTCTGAATGTCACGTTGGCAGGCGCGTAGCCAAGGTTTGATGTTTGGGGGGGGGGGGGGGGGGCACATACATGTAATCGATCGAGGTAAAAAAAAAGGGGTCTACAAAATTTCAACCGATCCTGGAAATTTTAGGGGGGCACATGCCCCCCCCCCCCCCCCCCCCCCCCCCCCGTGGCTACGCGCCTGCACGTTGGAAAACGCAAACAGCGTTTTTATCAAAATATCCTTTTTCTTTCATTAAACTAGAAACTAAATAAAGCGAATTATAGCGTGTACGTGTGGCACAGAGAGAAAGAGAGAGAGAGATAGAGGGACAGAGATAGAGAGAGAGGGACAGAGAGAGCGAGAGCGAATGTGCCATCGGTGGATGTAATTAGCATTGAATGGGTTGTCACGGGTTACTGTTTGAAAAGGTTGAGGCTACCATTGAAAGGAAAGTGGAATGGCAATACACCTGTTATAGACAGGAATTTCTTTTGTAGATGACTGTATATAATGTACGGGAGTAACAGTGGCTAGAGGCCACACCCAATGAAGTTGTCTTGGTGTACGTAACAGCTTGCCTAAGCAATATAGCTAGCTGCTTGTCCACACATTGAAGATTACAAGTTGAGAAAGATGTGACTTCTTGCTTTATAAGTTTTTCTTTCTGCAAGAAGGACACTACGTCCATGACAATGAATTCGTTGAACACCTCATACTGCCAGTGGTTATATTGTCCTATCAGTGATGAGGTGACGTGTTCATCTTTAGAACTGTTTAAAAGTATCTGCAAACAGTTATTCAATCAGTTGTTCGTATAAAATCCTTATTTAACTGTATATCTGATATTGTGAAAAGGTAAGATTAAGACAATACAAATGTTCCCATTTATTCTTTAATATTAGTTGGCTGATCATGTTCATTATGAATAAGCATTTTGATCTTTAATTTTCATTTGATTCGAACCCTCAACTCTTAAATTTAGAGTCAGGTGAATGAATCACAACACCTCCAATTAGTACGAATAAGTGTTTTATCACTAGATTATAATAATTTGTCGCCGTTTTTGTAAGTTGATGGAATACACAATCAAATCAATCATGATTTCAGCTTCAAAGGCAAATGTAGCCAAACAAAATGACAACATTAATCTCGTGGAATGGATTTTAGTTGTTTACTTCAACTTCTCAGACATGAACTATCACAGTTCATATTACGACTTTATCTAAGTGGATTAAACTTTCCGTTTTACCTTCTGATACCTCAGGGAAGATTTTTAAGAGATTGTTCAGAAATGTATGGTGCGTAGGGCAAATAATAAGTATTCCTATACAATGAAATTCATCACATCAGGTAAATCTAACTTTCTGAACAACTGTGGATTCTACCATCAAATTTATCAATACGTGACAATTCGTGTTCCATGTTTGCTTAGCTCACTCAGATTCATTCACCGAGATTTCCGATATCAAATACCTAGGGGTGACAGAATGTTTTATCTGAGTGTATCCACAGCAAACCTATTTGTGATAGTCATGAAATATGACATTCATTACTTCAATCCATTCGTGATATTTGTCGTCATAAGGTGGCAATATCATCTCACCGATGCCTTCCAAAGACAAGCCTGAACAAATAGACAGAAGGGGAAGTTTGACCAATGGTTGGCGGTTCTTCTCTTTATTGCCAATCGAATAAATCTCATGTGGGAAAGAAACGAGAGAGAGAGAGAGAGAGAGACAGGTACAATAAGATTCTTCTCCTCCGCCCACAATAGCACTGATGATCAAGTATCATGCATAATGTTAGATATTCAGACTTTTCTCCCTAATATCAAAACACCGCCTCGCTCATTATATAGAGATATCTAAAGCGCGGGTCTTCCACAGACCTCTCGAATGGCTGAACATACACAGGTAAAAATACTATTTTCGTCATTGATTGTGCGGAGGAAAATATAAAACAAGAGAAGTAAGAATCAGAAGGTGTCAAGTAACGAACATTATTAAAAGAAGTCACTGGCTTTGACGACACTCATTTATCTCGCCCCCTCGTTCTCCCCAAGAAATAATCTTGCTCCCATTTGATCTTCTCCGTTTCCAAAAAATTGAATTCTTTTCTGTCTTCATTTTTTTTCTTGGATATATTGCTGACCTTTCTGGGTTTTAGTTTCCGTATGGAGATCCGGGGTATATGCAATGGAACTCTGAAGACCTGTGATAACCTGTCGGATCATATTATAGAAGATCAACAAGAAGCACGGCTCAGCGTGGTGTTCTTCATTTTAGTGGCTCTGACTGGGCTAACGGTCTTCACAAACGCACTTATTCTGGCAGCATTTTACGTTGAAAGGAAACTTCGAACTTACACCAACTGCTATATCTTCAATATTACTATTGCAGATCTTCTTGTTGGACTCGTCTGTATGCCACTTCGCTCGACGGTCCACCTCTACAATGGATGGCACTTCGGTAGGGTAGCTAGTATCTTGTTTCTAGGATTCCAGAACTCGATCCTTAGTGTTTCAGTGTGTGGTGTCATCGTCATTTGCATCGACCGTTACATTGCCATACTGCATCCAATCAAACATTTCCAACGGAAAAGCATCCACAAAGCCACCGTTGTGAATATTGGAACATGGATACTGTCGTTTGGACTGTGGATGATGGTCACTTCTGTCTGGGACTTTGTCGATCCAAATAACACATTTTCATCTTCTGGTTTTTCAACACCGAATTATTTGCAGACGAAAACCACAACGATTTTAGTTTCCATCCTCAGAATGGTTGGGCCTTTCCTCATTATAGCTGGTTTTTATCTTCGTGTGTACATTCGGGTGAGAAACATCGGGTATGGACATCTTTCCAAAGGTCTCAAAGAAAGAAACACCGTTCCACATCATGTAGGCAGTGGTGAGACAGGTGGCTCATGTGAGGTTGGAGATAAATCTAAAAAGGACGGTGTTGCTTTTACAAGCCTGGTAGATACTGTTAGTATATTAAGCATTTCGTTGCAGGTTTCAAGTGATTCTGAGCGAACGCAGAAAGGAAGAGAAAGTGATATCACGAGCTCACGGTTCAAAAGAGTCAATGACAGATCGCAAAACACTTTTCACACCAAAACTAAAAGAAACCACGTTTTGAAGGGACATAGGTGCGGTATTTCTGTCGACAAAAGGATAAGCAAGACATCCAAAAGTGGAATTTCACCCGAAGGTCGGAAGGCAATGCGTACCATGACATTTGTGGTCCTCGCCTTCTTTGCGACTTGTCTACCCAACATTGTTAGCATCATGATACATTCCCTCTTTAAAGATGTCTTTGACCACATCAACAGTGTCTTCAGTTTGATGGAGATATCTCGTTGGATATCATATAGTAATAGCTTGATTAATCCTTTTGCATACGCCATGGCTCAACCCCTAATTCGGAAAACCGTTCTGAAGATTCTATGCGGCCGAAAATGTGAATGAATCCAGAGAAAGGTGCTCAACCTTCATGTCATACCAATATTAGCTTTTGTAACTATCATGGTCGTCTTCAAGTTAGAAATTGTAGCTTGGAGCTAATTATCTTCTTCGTTTGAACTTGATCATTCAACAACATATCTTACTTTCATTAGAAATGCTGTATTATGTAGACCATGTTCCGTATGGAAAAGCATGGAGTATGTTTGATTTGGTTTGTTTTTAATACCTGACTGCAAAGAGGGCATGTGTATTCTTGCAAGTAAGTAACCAGGGGACCGATGGCTATAAGTCATCTTCGAGGGACTTGGTAATGATGATTAATGCCTGATACCACGCGGTCGCCGCTCAAATTGTTGATTGTGACAAGGAGATGTACTTTGCGTTTCAGGCTGAGATTAGATTTCTAGCTTCAGGTGATGATTACAAGCTTTACGTACAAGGCCAAAAAAAATACTACCACATGAAGCTAATTTTCTTAAGAATTATGAGCTCGGCAATACAATCTGTTAAAACATAACGAAGACCTTCATACACTATGATCCCTGCTATCACATGTACTCTGCAATGGCAATTCCCGCTATCGCAAATATGTTTAAAATACTCGTATGTTACGTTCAGGCTAAATATAAGTCTCGGAAGTGACACGAAATAATTTCCGAGAGGCTACACCAAGGCATGGTAGGCGTTTTGGCGACAGCGAGAATTTCATAATGTTTACTTGCGAAATTGCCAGCTTCTTCGAATTATTGGCGCATTTGCCCATGTTAGTCGTACGTCATGAGCGCGCTTTATTAGTAAGGGAAAGTGATACTAGCATTCAGATGATTGAGATCCTATCTCATTAGTGTTCCCAGCAGACTGTATAAATGACGTTTTCATAAACATGTGTGAAGAGATTCATATCCTGTGTTTGACAATAAGTGTCTCATTTCATTCGTAACATGCTCCCCGTGAGTTGGTCATATTCTCTTTCAAAATTGAATTTTAATATAAATGAGTGAAATGTTTGACGAAGTAGCAGTTAAGCAAAGCAAATCGTTTGACAATAAGTGTCTAATTTCATTCGTAATATCGTCACCGTGGGCTGGTCATATTATCTCCATAATGCTTTTAAAACATGTTATATATGAAATGTTAAACAAAGTAGCAGTCAAGCAAAGCAAATCGGTGGTAAACAGCTCCTAATATTTTGTCAAATGACACAGCTTCTGCGTTCAGTGATTGCCATATGAGCGCTAAATTAGGACTTTATTTTCGTCTGCTCTACATCTAACTTTGACTGGTGATCAGGGAAGACTCCGATTTGGGTTGTTGGAGTTTTCTCTTTAAGGTGAGAGTATCATCTGACTCCAAAATAAAGAGTTTATGAAGGATTGGGATTCTAGACGTGTCCTTCTTATTCGAGAAATTAAAGTGCCTACCCTTCAACGTGCACGGTAATACGGAGAGAAAATAATGTTGAACAAAATACCTATTATTGTCAGTGACCAGCCAGAATGGAGATGGATATTAAGGAAAGTGCAACAAATTCGTTACGAATATTGATCATGGCTAGATCTCAACATCTCAACATCGTCTTGCCGTCCGCCAAGACGACGTGAGGTGTGACTGCTATTCGTTCCGCTTCCGCTTCCACGGGGAGGGGGGGGGGGGGTTACGCTTGGCGGTTTAGAGAATCCCTTGTGTATACACTTAAATAAGCTGTACTGACATTCAGGGGTTATCCATCTCTTTATGGAGACTAGTAGAACATTCAACCTTGCCAATGAAACTTTGACGATTTCTAACAAGGGAGAGCTTTTGGCTTTTCGGAAGATACGATGAAACAAGACGTAGACAGAAACCTAGTTTCAGTATGATGGTCCTCGGTTTAATGGTCCTTTCTGGTTTCACCGCCTCCACAAATGCTCTTATTCTGGCAGCATTCTACGTCGAAAGGAAAGTTCGAACCTTCTTCAACTCCTATATCTTTAAGATGACCATTGTCGATCTCTCCGTGGGTCTCACAAGTAATACCCCCTTCACATACACGGATTTTTCTTACGAGTCCTTACGGATCGCACAACTTCACGGATCTTTCACGGATCCTTACGATTTGGCCACTTTTACGACCGGTTTAAGAGTTATTACGAGCTGTTTGCGGTTTATTACGGATCATTACGAGTTATTACGATGTATTAACGTCAACAGTCCACGATTTGTTACGAGTTGTGACGGATAACTACGAGCAACTAACGTGTTAGTTACGACCTGTTTACTTGTTGTAACGAATAGTTACGAGTAAATTACGAGTATTAACGAGTCCTTACGATTTTTATCCAAAAAATAATAACTGAAAATGAAGTGTTCGAATTTGCAACTTTTATACCTTTCCCCAAATCGTAAACAGTTCGTAAGCGTACGTAAATTATACGTATCTATACGTAAAGTATTCGTAACTACACTTAAAATGCTCGTAATAACCCGTACTAATCCGTAAAGCCATCGTAAAATGACCCTAATAAAATCGGTAACAACACGTAAGCACACGTAACCATCCTTAAACTGCTCGCAATAATCCGTAAATAATCCGTAAACAAATCGTAAACTAACCAAAATGAATCGTTACGAAAATGCATTACGAGTCATTTACGAATTCTTGCGAGCAGTTTACGGAAGGTGACGTGTTGTTGCGAGCGGTTTACGGATGGTTACGGGTTGTTACGAGCTATTTAGGAGCTATTTATGGACAAATCAATCCGTGGACAATCGTAAGAAGATTTTTGACATGTCAAAAACTTTGCCTCTCCTTTCACGGATCCTTACGAGTGTCTACGAGTTGTTGCGAGTTGCGACGAGTTATTTACGGATACCAGCGAGTTATTTACGGATGCTTGCGATTGACTACGAGTTGGCGATCCGTAAGGACTCGTAAGAAAAATCCGTGTATGTGAAGGGTTATAAGAGATACACGTTAAGTTTTTAATTCCATCTGGGGATATTTCATCAGGGATTGTCCTCTCAAAACTTGCTTTCAAAATACGATAACATTATGATGGCAAGAACAATTTAACCTCCAATCGAATGTTAACCCAAATTCGATATACACAATTGCAACGTACCAAGAAGAAATGGTTCCCCTGACGAAAATCATTCTGTCTCAGCCATTGACATGAAAGGGAGATTGCAGTAGAATCTTATGGAACGAGTCGTAGGTTTGGACTTCGAATAAAGTCTAAGTTGTATGATAGTGTAAAACAAAATTGTGCTAAAATTGCTTGTAATGTTTATAATGTATTTATTTATTTAGTTTAGTTTATAATCAAACTTGATGAAGTTACTTTTCTGTGATATTTTACATAAATATTTCACAATGTACTAATGTTACTGTTCATTACTAAGTCTAGCATGTCTGGCATGAAATGATAAGTTAATGAATTTTTTTCTGAGAATTTAAATACCAGGATAGAAGCTTCTTAAACAAAAATATATCTACTTCTCTTTTTCAAACGCTTTTAGGCAAGGATATTGATGTATGGATTCTAGGACACATGAAACCTAAACTTAATTCTACACCAAGCCTTAAACCACATCGCAACCGGTCTAATCATATAACCCTATAACTCTGATAGTGCAGAGCAATTGTCGGTGGAACAACTTTGAAAATGAGATCTTTCTGGTTGGAAAGTGGATTCATCAAACTCCTATATCGATGTACATATTTGTACTATGTAATATATGAAGGCAAAAAATGCTGACTCGTGTAACCAATGTGTAATTGCACAAGCCTTGAGTGCAGTAGCGTTCGCAGGATTTTGTTTAAGGGCGGGGGGGGGGGGGTCACAATTAGAAAACGGCGCCGAAAATTTCGCAACAACTCAGCCAGCCAAGGAATAAGCGGGGGGGGGGGGGGGGATAACAGCACCTTTTTCCGAGGGGGGGGTCCAGTTTTTGAGGAAAATTTCGCAACGACTCAACCGGCCGCTGAATAAGCGGGGGGGGGGGGGGGGGGGGGGGGGGTAAGAGCACTTTTTTTCTTCTCCAGTTTTTGAGGAACAATTTTGCAACGACTCAGCCGGCCGCTGAATAAGCGGGTGCAGGGGGGGGGGGGGGGCGGGGGGGGGGGGTAATCGCCTGCTTAAGTGTAAGATCTTAAAGATGTCACGTAATTTTTTTTTTCAATTATAAATGCTAAGCATAACCTGGTAATGTCAAATGCGTTGTATAATTTATTATTGCATATAAATACAATGTTATGTTACGATGTGCGAAATGCGAAATGCGCCAGGTTATGGATCGACTATTCATGATGTTGGTGGAGGTCAATTTACAAGTGTGAAAAAAATCTTAATTATTTATTGTGTCAAAAGCTGATTTTGTCTTTTCATGTTCTATTTTGTTTGCTAAAAATATTTTTCAGATGCACATATAGTGCACTAGTGCCATTCCAAACATACACATGATAAAAGTTGTGAGATTTATGATTTATATATTTTTTTTTGAAAGTAACTTTGTACAACAAAATTCACCGCACAGGGAATGCAGTTATTTAATTATTATAAGCTCAGTTGTCAATGAGGCCGGAGGATCATTGGACTTAGGGTCCGTTCCCAGAGACAGAACATAGAAAAATTCGTCTTCAGACGACTCACGGGACCAAAGAAATCGGTCCTTCAGATAAGTGGAATGTCTCACAAGCCATTTCTTCATGGAACTACTTGTCAAATTTATTTCAAGATTTCATTTATTCAATCAATATACTGCCATTTCTTTAGTAGTCTTGTCTCATTTGTCTTTGTGATTTGTGTATAAAAATGATATATTAAAAAGCAATCTGCCTCTCATATTAGTTACTCTTTGTCCACTTTTTCCGTGTGCCCATGCCTTGAGCCATAATGCATGGCCGTCCAGTGGATTTTTTTATGTTGGGGACCGGGGTAAAATGCAATAAATTATTGAACATTTATTGCATTTTCTGTTTTTTTTTAAATTTATGGAAACTGCCCCCTACCCTAGCCCCCGCTGCGTACAGTCATGGTTCAGTGACAAAGCAATGGCCTCGTAACTGTAAGGCCCCAGGATCAAAACCGTGTCGATATGCTATATTAGAGCCCTTTTGTGGGGCATTAATCCTCATTACTTTCATTTATGACTTAAGGGCGTAGGTCCCCTAGTTGATAAGCATAGTAGCATACACATGCTTTAGCAGTCCCGGAAAACACACATTGTCCAATTATTCAATAAAATCTGAGAATGTATACTATTATCTAGATCTATTATTTTTACATTATTTTTAAAATAATTCCATTAATTGGGGTAAAACAAAAATATTCCAACTTTATGAGCTATAGTGTAGTACACAGGATAAAACAGACTCAAAGAAGGCGGTGTTATGTTAAATGGCCTAGAGGAAACGGTTACATTATCAAGTATTTCAGTCAATTGAATTCAATCTCGTCAAAAAGTCCAAAGACTAAACATGCGAGTTTACATCAGTCGGGCCTTCAACAACGACGAACCTAATGACAAACTGAAATGCATTTTGGATGGCAATGGTGAATCAGTACATTATCGTCCAACTATGGAAAACGGGGTCATCACGCCATTTCCTACTGGGATCACCGAAATATATGTTCCAAAGGTGGAACTTCACCGGAGGATCAAAAGGCGATGCGGGCCTTGGTGTTCATAGTTACGGCTTTCTTTGTGACTTGGTTACCCAACATCGTCACCCTCCTGATACATACCCATTCCCGTCATCTCTATAATTTGTGTTCCGATTCTCTTAACTATGTCGGTGGATATCATACTGCAACAGCTTGATCAACCCTATGACAAACGCCATGATATGGCTCAACCTCCAATTCGACAAACCATCCTAAACATTTTTCGATGCCGAAGATGCGCACGAATATGGTAATAACAAGAAATTTCCAAAACAGGCGAGGTTATAATTTTTGTTGTTGATTCAATAGGTGGATTTTGTTTTATATGTTACACCCTACGTGCACCAGCAGATTACAAAACCTAGGATCCCTGCTCTGTCACGAGAACTGAAGACTTTCTCATTTATTCCTGCCAAAAGTTTGGTCTTTGGGGTTGGTGAAATATGATATATGACAAATATGCTATCTGCAACCTTTATTGTTCCTTTTCCGCCGCTATTTTGCACTAATTACGAAACCTGATAGTTCTGATATCTGTGGAGGATCATCTTACATCCATGATGGATCACTGACAGTCAAATTGGCAGAAGAGAAGTTGAAATATTGAGCAAATATAATTAAGAGAGTTTGATTCCAGGTTTTCCATATCTATTGCGTGCCTACATGTTTGAAGGTTACACAAACGTCAGACGGTTTTATTTGTCACTATAGAGCTTTCAAACAAATCGAGAGACATATTAAACAAGTTTTCAGTTTAATCAATGTTTCATTATCGTCTTAAAATTTTTCAAACTATATTATGTAGAAAAGGTGTAAATCAAAGGATTTCCTTCAGCACTCTTCTTAAAATGCACGGAGCAGGCTTACTTAACGTAAGCCTTTTTATATAAAGGCCGACATAATAAATCATCACTTTCACTGATATTTACGGACAAATTGGACTGCAAACTCAGAGTGCATGTATTTATTGCATGCATAGCTTCAGCAGCCTTATCACCTATATAATGCACCGATGATAAGCTGCTTACATCTTAGTACAGCTTCCAAAAAGTTTCCAACCGGGGAGTTTGAGACATTCTTTTCATCGTTATCTCTTTCTAATATAATTTTTGCTTCGTGGTGTAAACATGGAGACTCCCGGCAATTTAAATCTTCTCCATGGCACTTTTAATTTATCGGAGAACATAAGACAGGATACAGAGGAACCCAAGTTCAGCGTGACGTTTTTCCTATTACTAGTTCTATCAGGTCTAACGGTTTTCACAAACGCACTTATTCTCGCAGCATTTTGCGTCGAGAAGAAGCTACAAACTTACCCTAACCACTACATCTTCAACATTACCATTGCTGACCTTGTCGTGGGGGGTCGCCTGCATGCCACTTCGCTCTACGATTTTACTCTCCAACGGATGGAAGTTTGGGCGGGTAGCAGATATTTTGTTTAAGGGATTCCAGAACTCTATTTTGAGTGTCTCTGTGTGTGGCGTAATTGCCATTTGCATGGATCGTTATTTAGCTATTTTGTATCCCTTAAGGCATTACCGACGAAAAAGCATCCGCAAGGCGACCATTGTGAATATTGGTACTTGGGCCTTATCATTTGGTGTGTGGATGATAATCTTTCCTGGGTGGGATTTCATCCAGCCCAATGGATCGATATCGCCATCCGGCTTGCCGAAAGCGAACTATACTTTGACAAAAACGACCACCGTATTGGTTTCCATCCTGAGGCTCTTTGGACCTTTCCTCATTATAACTTTCTCTTACCTTCGACTTTACTTTCGGATGAGACATATCGGCTCTAAACAACTCACAGCTAGCCTGAAGAGAAAGAAATACATCACACATCCTGTACGTCAATCTGAGGGTGGTGGTTTAAGTGCCTGCGCTAGGTAGAATCAAGGCGGACGATTTTGTTTCTACCAGCCTACAAGAAACGGTGACCGTTTCAAGTATTTCGTATGTCTTAAGTCATTACCAGCGCCAAAATAAAGACGATGTCACTGAAAGAGACAATGATAGATGTCAGAGTAAAAGTCAACTGAATTCAAAGGAAAAGCATGATTCTCTGAATTATGTCGCTGGATATCATACTACAACAGTTTGATCAACCCTGTTGCGTACGCCATGGCTCAACCTTTAATTCGGAAAACCATTCTAAATATTCTGTTCTGCCGGAAATGCCGGTGAATACAGAAACAGGCACTTGTTCTTTTCACGCTCGATGCATGTGTTTTTAATAACATGTAGGAATAATCGTCGGCTTTCTGCAAAAAGGACACTACGTCCATGACAATGAATTCATTGAGCACCTCATACTGTCAGTGGTTATAATGTCCTATTAGTGATGAGGTGACGCGCTCATCTTTAGAACTGTTTAAAAGTATCTGCAACAGTTATTCAATCAGTTGTTCGTATAAAATCCTTATTCAACTGAATATCTGATATTGTGAAAAAGTAAGATTAAGACAATACAAATGTTCCCATTTATTCTTTAATATTAGTTGGCTGATCATGTTCATTATGAATAAGCAACTCTTTGATTTAGAGTCAGGTGAATGAATCAAGACACCTCCAATTAGTATGAATAAGTGTTTTTATCACTAGATTATAATAATTTGTCGCCGTTATTGTAAGTAGATGCAATAAAAGAAGATCTTGTCAGTTTGTGGATAAGCATGATACAGGTGTATGGTAACATACGAGCATTTCCCCATTCCTGCAGCGGATATTTGCATTGGATTATTGCTGATAGGCGCCTGTAGTCTTCGATCCCGCCATCAACAAATCCCGCCAGATCAGAAAATGCCATTTACCAAATTTTCGTATTAGCCCCATCAATCTACTCTCTATTAAAGCATTTAAAATTTCGATATATTTACAAATCATATGAGACTTTCCTCAATCTAAATAGAGCTCAGTGCTTGGGGTGGGGAACTTGGTATCTATCTTCTGCACCTGCGACATTTTTACCACTTGTCTGCCATAACAGTTTATTCACCTTTTTTTATAAATATTTCATTACATAACAATTTATTCACTTTTTAAACATTTCATTAAAGAATAAAAGAGACTGACCAGAAGCTCGGGCTGATGGGGTCAGTTGACAATTGTAGAAGTAATTAAATATATACAAAGACTTGTTGAAAATATTATCATAATTATATAAACATAGAATACTTTTTGAAAGGATGTTTCGTTTCGCTTTCTTTCCAACATTCTACCTTTCTTTGTATAATAATAATAATAATATTTTAAAATCCACTCCAAATTTTATTAAACCGAAAATGGAAATTCTTTTTGCCCAATTGATCGTGAGCCCGGCAGCCACTGAGCAGCGCCAACGCCAATCAAGGTAGCAGTAACTCCCGTCTTTTAACGTCTTTTGGTATTACGTGGCCGGGGTTTCGAACCCTCCCGGTTGTGAGACGGACGCTCTACTGACTGAGCCAACACACCGGTATGTTTGTGTTTCATGATTATATTCTCTTAGATATGTTTATTATCGCTTTACTCATGACGAACTAGAACCGGATGTTTCTTGTATTAAGTCCAAATTAATTCAAATGCTACCAAAAGTAATAAAGTGGCGATGAGTTTGTGGAATAACTTACTGATCTTAGAGGCTAGTACTGAAAGATAACATAGAAAGTGTAAACTCATTTCCCCTTAATCGTTATACGAATATAAAGCCTAAAGGGATAAATTCAAAAATCAAAAATCAAAAAGTCAATCACTAGAAATGCGATAATGCAGGGTATACCCATTTATTTGTGTAGCCCAAATAACTATCTTTTATCACAAATTAAAGTGTTAATGAAACTCGAAAATAAATCAAACACAGAAAACGGCTGCACAAGTGGCTTGTTTGAAGTTGTGTTGTATGTACTCTTGTGCACATACATGGAAAAAACCATTAGAAGCGTTTTTTCTCCAAAAGATTCCGGCCTCTTTGAAGCAATCCTATGCTAAATAGTGTGTAAATACTGCTGTAACTGGTGAGTAATCTTTTTCGATTTGGTAATTCCCACATTTCCCCCGTCGGTCCATGATTGGCCTTTGCACCACCTGCCTCCCAAACCAAAACTAGGAGTAGCTGAACATCCATAAAAACAAGGCATCAACCGCCAATGTCATTCATTACCAATAATAAAAAATTACTCCCCCATCCGTCAAATGATGTTAGAGGTTTTAACTTGACACATATGAATGGAGACAACGTATCTTTTAAATTGGAAATGCACTTTGGGGAGAAAAAAAACTTAGCTAGATACGCGAAATATCTCATTTTATATTTACCGTCAAATGATAATAACTTTTTTTCAGGGTTGAGTTTATATTCAATTAAATCCCTGCTGTACGTGCAAGCCTTTTGTTAAACCACGTATACGTTTTACTAATGATAACGGACGTTCCCTTGACGAATGTGCATCACATTAAAAAGCCATACACCCTTGTAGAAGGGCGAGCAAACACGGAACGTGTCTGAGTGTGAGGTTGATTTAATGTATTTGACATCGTATTATTGTGAAAACGCTTTCACTCCGCGATCCTATCAAATGTTGATCGCTTCATCTTTTAGAGTGTAGTATATATTCATAAAAATTCGCTATCTTTGAATCGTTTTCTAGAACACCTGAAACTTCAAGTGCATTTAAACAACAGTTTTGCTAACTTTTTTTTACATACTGCACAGAATTCAAAGTATCGAACTTCTTCACGATATTATGGAGATGGATGGACACTTCAGTTTGTCTGGATGTAACACTGAATACTTCCGACAATTTGTCGGGAAGCATGGAGCATGACATTTAGGATCCCCAGTTCAACTTACTGCTTCTGTCTGGTCTAACTCTCTTCGCAAACGCACTTATCCTGGTAGCCTTCTACGTTGAGAGATCACTACGAACTTAAACAAACTGGTACATTTTAAACATCATTTTAAACTAAAGCGGAAAGTGTACTTGTGTTCGTCCTTAGATTTGTTTTACCATTTTTACTCATAACTGGGTTTTACTTGCGCATTTATTTCCGGGTGAAAACTGTCTATAGTAAGCGTATCACTCATTTTAAGAAAGAACATTTGGAAGGACATGGAAGAATTACACGTGGGCGGAAAAACAATAGACGTTCTAATATTCAAGGGAAATGATATGGATGCATTTGATGAACCTCCACAAGACAAATGTGACCGAACAGATACCATGTTCGTTAATACGAGTGTGACCTTAGCTTAACTCTCCTCGTCGCACCACACCTAAAGGACTGAGATCAATGCCATTGTACACAGTATTAAACTGGGTGATTTTTGCGTGTCTCGTTTCGCAATTTCCTTGCCATAATGGAGATACACGACAACTTCTCTCTTACCAATGGAACATTCGTAACCTCAGACAATTTGTCGGACTGTAATACTCAATACAGACACGAACCAAAAATCAATGCGACATTCCTCCTTTTATTGCTGGTGTCTGCTTTGACTGTCTTTACTAATGCGCTTATCCTAGCAGCATTCTACGTTGAGAAGAAACTGCGGACTTATCCCAATTATTATATCTTGAACATAACCATTGCAGACTTCTTCGTTGGTCTAATCTGTATGCCTCTCCGCGCGACTGTCAATCTCTATGATGGTTGGAACTTTGGTCAGGTGCTTAGTATCTTATTTTTGGGATTTCAGAACTCTATTCTTAGTGTATCTGTGTGCGGTGTAGTCGTCATTTGCATTGATCGTTACATAGCCACGTTCTATCCTATCAAACATTTCCAAAGGAAAAATATCCGCGAGGCTACCATTGTGAACATCTTTACGTGGATCCTATCCTTTGGAACATGGATCTCGATAACTTGTGTCTGGGATTTCATAGACCCAAGTGGCGAACTATCAAATTTGGGCTTTTTAAGAGCGAATTATTCTCTCACCAAAACGGCAGGCACATTCGTATTCATCCTGAGATTCGCTTTGCCATTTCTCCTTATTACTGGGCTATACCTACGGATTTTTTTCCGCGTGAAGGCTGTCTACAGAAGGCGTTTGGCCTCCAATTTAAATAAAGAGCATTTGACGAGCAAGGGGAAAACAGAACCCAACGACCAAAATATCAACAATTCTGCAACTAAAATAAATGATAAAGATGCACCATCCCATTGCAAATGCAGTCCAAACTGTGTTACGTTTGATGCCATGAGAGATACAGCAATTGTTGTGTCAAATATTTCATTGCAGGTATCGAAAGACTATGCTCCATCAACCAGTAAGTCCAAGAGAGGCGATACTTTTCTTGCTGGTAGTAAAGGAGGATCAGTACAAAATCATTCAAGAAGGGATAACGAAGACCTTGTTTTAGAAATAAATGAAATTCAGTCAGCATCCAGATACAACGTCTCCAAGAAACCCCAGAAGGAATCAACACAGGAAGGTCGAAAAGCGATGAAGACTTTAACTTTCGTAATCCTCGCGTTCTTGGATCTATCTCGTTATCCACAGGTTTGTGAATGTGCAAGAAGTATGTCGCTGGATATCATACAGCAACAGCTTGATCAACTCATTGGCTTATGCCATGGCTCAACCTATCATTCGAGACACTGTTGTAAGGATTCTGTTTTGCAGAAAATGTAGATAATTCAAAATATAGGCTTCAGTAAATAATGAATGAATTAACAGAATTAACCAAATATATTGGTCACTACTATCGATGGTAGAACCTTTCTTGGTTGTCAAGAATTGTAATACCGTTGTTCGTGACCCACGCTTTGTCTCGTACTCATGAACACCCATTGCGTGTCTAGGCCTGGCGTGTCTGTACACATTTTATTTGGATGTAAGAAATAAGAAATCAATTCATTTCATTGGAAATACGACTTGAGAGGCTCTCATGTCCTCTCGATAATGCTTTTACACGACAGAGAGATGTTTGAAGGAACAATGAGGGTGGTGTATTCAAACAGCCGAAACGTGAGTGATCACGGTCTATCTAGAGAGAGCGGTTTCGTTTTATTTCAGAAAACTGTGTAATATGGAACGGACTACATTCTGCACGCGCTAGTAGATTATGAATCTTATTCAAGAAACAAAGTATTTGATACTGCGCCGTTTCTTACAGTTATTTAGTGTGGCTTGATTTCCTTGATTACAAGCTCTTTCTACCGTGTGACTGATAACATTGTTATTATCGTGTTATAAGTTATGGAGGTGCATGGCAACTTCACTTTAACAGACATAGCAGATGGTGTATTGAAAAATTCATATAACTTTTCGTTTGACAAAATGCAAGATATTCGTGAACCTAAGTTTAGCGTATCTTTTCTCCTTTTACTGATTCTTTGTTGCCTCACGGTCTTCACAAATGCACTTATCCTGGCAGCCTTCCACGTTGTGAAGAAACTACGAACTTACATCAATTGCTATATCTTGAACATCGCCAACGCGGTTTTTGTTGTAGGACTGATCGTCATGCCACTCCGCTCGACGATTTTTCTCCACGACTCATGGGCCTTCGGTCGGATACCAAGCATTTTGTTTATAGGATTTCAGAACTCTATACTGAACGTATCTATTTGTGGTGTAGTGGTCATTTGCATCGATCGTTACATTGCCACCTTTTATCCCATCAAACATTTCCAGAAAAAGATTATCCGCAAGACTACCACTGTAAATATTGGTACGTGGATCATATCGTTTGGCGTCTGGATGATGATATCTTCTGTTTGGGACTTTATGGAGCCTCACAACCTAAAAGTAGCATCCGGCTTATGGAGAGCGAACTACACTTTGAATGATGGTGTTGTCATATTGGTGTCCGTACTCTGATTACCCTTACCATTTATCAATATAGCCGGCTTTTACATTCGTATTTACTTCCGGGTCAGAAATATCGGCCGGAAACACTCCTGCTGGTCTAAAGCAATTGCCGTTCCGTAGACATTGTGGACGTCCTGTTTGTCAAAGTCAGGATGTGGCTTCAAAAGATGAAGTAACTTCAGGTAGAACCATAGAAGAAAGTGTTTTGTTTGATCAGCTAAAAGAAAGCACTACCCTAACAAGTATTTCCTTCAAAATAATAAGTCATGATGAACAAAATAGAAAAGAAAGAGGCAGTGTGAATTCAGATCGTGATCGCCCAGATGGCCATAATCCGCCATTACCAAACAGGATGATCCGAAATTACCACCGGAGACAAGGTGGTTCGTAAAAGGAGAGTCAAAAAGCACTGCGGACCTTGACTTTTATCGTTCTCGCCTTTGTATTCACGTGGTTACCCAACATTGTGAATCTCATGAAGTTTATCAGTTCTGTTGACAAATTCATCAATCTTAATGATGAATACCGTGAAATAACTCGCTGGATATCATACAGTAACAGCTTGATTAATCCGATGGCATATGCCATGGCCCAACCTCTCATTCGGCAGACCATCCTGGGGATACTTCGGTGCCGGAAATGAACATGAATCAGTGCAGTAATATGTATCGTACTTTAGATGTAGGCTAATTAGGACTACCAACTTGACCCTCCTGATAGAAAGAAACTGATGCACATTCAATCCAACTCTTTGACAAATATATAAAGTGATATTGCTAATAAGCAATGATGTAACATCAGTATTTCTTACGGACAAATCGTTTGAGTTATTTTGGTTCAAGTGAAGCAAAACTCTTTTTACACACTGTCCATTTTTTATTTATTTAAAAGTAAACAAATTGTGCATTTAGAAAAATAGTCCTATGGTTCAACATGGTCACATGGTAAGACCTCGTGAGCTTAAAACATGGATTAAATTCACAAAATCAAATATAAAATAGCTACTTTATTTAGATAATGATAATAGGAAGCATCATTGAAAATTTCTCACCGATCGCTTTGACGGTAATCGTTATTATTATTATTGTTATTATTATTATTATAAATGCAATGGAAATTGGGTGTATGAGGGTGTTGTGTGTGTGTTTTACTATATGCATGTATGCATGTGGGATGGAAAAGACAGAATGCTTTTTGTTTTGTGTGTTTTTCTGTGTGTGTCTTTCTGTAATTCTCTATCTTCAGAGAAGAGTGTTAATTTTAATGTACAAAAAATTGTTTGATTACAAAAATATTTAACAAAAGACAGTATGTACATATTGAATATTGTTTTTGTGTATACTGCTTTGGATGAAAAAGATAATGTACGAATTTCTTTTGACTTGTATTTGATACTGATTAAATTAAGAATGATGTAATTTGTATTAACTTTGTTTTGATTTTTTTCTACTTCTGTTAGGAGAAATAAAACATTTCATGAAACAAACTGAAGTTGGGTTTCCTTTTTTCAGGGACACACTGTACAAAACATGTATAGGCCCTAATATAATATATATTAAATATGTAGGGGGGAATGTTTGCAGATATGGAGGAGAAGACTGGGTAGAAGACGGAAAGAAAGATATAGCAAAAGGTTACATTAAGTCATGAACGACTTACCACATACATCTTCACAAGACAAGAACGTAACAAGAAGACATGCAGCTGATTATCAGGGATAAAAAATATAAATTATATAGGTATACACCAACAAAAAGGATAAAAAAAGGGAAGCTTCATAATAAATTCCGACAGTTTTTATCAGGTTTCGAATTTTCGCCGTACCTTGATTACATTATACAAACAACAAAAAACACATACGCACACATCACACACAAACGCGCCCGCAACACACACACACACATCCCCCCACAAAATATATAATTATATATTACAATCAGTCAATGGTATCAATATAATTTAAAGCTATCAAGAATAAAGACTACGTTGATTGTCTTACAATCAAATGAGTTTTAAAACCTGGGTCCAGTTCATACTAACGGATTAGGAGTAAATAATATTGTGTACTTTCATGGGGTAATTGCAATCCTGAAACCTTTCATTAGTACCCCTTTTCACTACCCCTTATCAAACTGAGAAGAACACTTTAAAGGATCTCGGATAATTTGTTGCCCTATAGGTGTGGTAAGGGAAACGAAGGCGAGTTGCAAACAAATACAAATAATAACAACGAGTGGTTCCATTACTTAATGTACTTAATGAACTTGAAAGAATGAAGTTTTTGGAAGTTCAGCCAATGATTAGCAGTGAAATCAGAAAACGTAGACCTGCGAAATCGTTTAAATGTTTGATTAAAATTTATAATACGATTGATCAGCGCATCATGTGGATGGTCTTGATGGTCGACGATGATGATGAGTATGACGATGATAAATATTATTATTATGATAATTCTTATGATAGTGACGATGGTGATAATGATGATTATTATGATGATGATGATGATGTTGATAATGATGATGATTATGATGATGATTTTTACGATAGTGATGATGGTGATAATGATGATGATGATAATGATGATGTTGATGATGATGATGATAATGTTCTTGATGATGACGGTAATGATAATGGTGATGATCGGGTGACTTGTCCACCTCCACCGATAGTCGAGCAACTATTTATCTTACATTAATTGTATCTCTTGTATAGAATACTTTGATGACGAAATAACATTTTTATCGGGTAAAAATGTTATTTCGTCATCAAAGTATTCTATTTATTCCTCACATGCTTTGATCGGTCGCAAATGTATTGAAATATTGTTTGGTTTCAGGGACCGAAATTCCCAAAATATCTACATACTCGTGCAGTGATGGGAAGAACATCCTTATATTCGGCAGCAAGATGCCCGAATGTTCCATTCTTATATCTGAAATGAATTTCATTCATATTTTAATCCATTACAAAAAAAATCACAACGAGGCTTTTCTTCGATCAACATGTTATAGGAAAGGCTGACATAATTTGGGCAAAACCGTTGTCACAATGCCGGGCCTCCCTCCTTCCGCCACCCTATCGCGATGCTTGCACCCTAACTACATCCCATCTGCAGCGAAGGTATTCTTGCTTTCTCACAGCCTCAAATTTATTCTGATCCATGATATTTTTGTTGTACCACGCGAATGTAAGCCAACAATTGTTTTATCGAAACGACTGCCTGTCAGTGCATGACTTACATTATATACCAAAAAAAAGACCTTGTCAGTGTGTGGATAAACATGATGAAGGTGTATGGTTGACATGAGACGCAGAACCATACGAGCATTTTTTCCCATTCCTGCAGCGGATATTTGCACTGTA
The DNA here is from genome assembly GCA_035222895.1 of Strongylocentrotus droebachiensis. Classification (NCBI taxonomy): domain Eukaryota; kingdom Metazoa; phylum Echinodermata; class Echinoidea; order Camarodonta; family Strongylocentrotidae; genus Strongylocentrotus; species Strongylocentrotus droebachiensis. The sequence continues at coordinate 724,854 of JAVYIG010000172.1, read as the reverse complement.
TAATTGCTGAAAAGCGCCTACAGTCTCCGATCCCGTCATCGATAAATCCCGCCTAATCAGAAAATTCCATTTACCACATTATCTAATTGGCTCCAGCTATTTACTCTCTAAGCCATTATAACTTTGATATATTCACAAATCAAATGAATTTGACCTCTAGCTAGATAGTGCTCAATGCTGGGGGTGTTATCTATCATCTTGATCACCGAAATATTTATCACTTGTCTGTAATAACAGTTTATTCACTTTTTTTAAATTTCATTGATGAATACAAACTGAACAGCAGCACAGGCTTAGGGGGTCAGTTGACAACTATAGAAGTAACTCAATTTATACAACGGCATTTTGACGATAATATCATAAACATAAAAACATAGAAAAAATTGATAACAAAATGTTTCTTTTCGCTTTCTTTACCACATTCTACCATATGATTCCTTTTATGTTTGTGTTTCATGATTATGTTTTCTTCCATATTTTTCTCATCGCTTAGCCCATGGCCTATTAGAACAGGGTGGTTCTTGTATTAAGCCCAAGATAGTTTTAAAATAACTTATTAAGTGGCGATGAGCCTGTCGAATAACTGATCTTAGAGTCTAGTACAGACACATGAAAAGTGTAACTCATTTCCCCTTTATAATCGGTATACGAATATAGAGCCTATAGGGATAAATTCTATGCTATTGAGATCAATCTAAAAGTCTGTCAGTCAGGGAACACCCACGTATTTATGCAGCCCAATTAAAGAGCATTTATCGCTTTATCACATATAATAGTGTTCAGGTAACTTGAAAAAGACATCAACCATAGAAAAGGGCTTTACAAGTGGCTCTGCATGTTGAAGATGAATTTCATGAAATATTGTGCACCTGTATACAAAAATCATCAGAAGCGTTTTTTCTCCGAAGGATTCGGCCTCTTTGAAGCAATCATCTTACAGTAAATATCGTGTAAATACTTCTGTAACTGGTGAGTAATCTTTTCGATTATTATTATTATTATTTTGTTTGTTTGTTTGTTTGTTTGTGTTTTTTTTTTTTTGAGGGGGGGGGGGGGGATAATTCCCCCATTTCCCCCGTCAGTCAATTATTGGCCTTTTAATCACCCGCCTCCCAAACCAACCCTAGGAGTAGCTGATCATCCAATCAAACAAGACGTCAATCGATAATGTCATACATTACCAATAATAAAAGTCACTCACCCATCCGTCAAATGATATTAGAGGTTTTAATATGACACTGATGAATTGAGCCAACATATCTATTTAATTAAAATGCATTTTGGAGAAGAAAAAAACGTTGCTAGATAAACGAAATATCTCATGTAATGTTTACCAAAGTTGATAATGAATCTTTTCAGGATCGAGCGTATATGCCATTTAATCCCTGTTGCACGTACTTCCGTTATACTATGAATACATTTAACCGTTGATAATGGACGTTCTCTTGATGAAACTGCATCACATTAAAAAGCAAGTTAAAATGCTCAAAGGGCCGAGCAAACACTTACCGTGCCTGAGTGTGGGGTTGATTCGATGCATTTGACATAGCAGTATTGTGAAAATGTTTTCACTCCGCGGTCCTATCAATTGGTGATTGCTTCATCTTTTAGAGTGTGGTATATATTTATAAAAATTCGCTATATTTGATTCGTTTTCTAGAACACCTGAAACTTCAAGTGAATTTTAACAACAGTTGTGCTAACTTTTTTTTTTTTACATACTGCACAGAAGGCAAAGAATCGAACTTCTTCACGTTATTATGGAGATTAATGGAAACCTCAGTTTTCCGGATGAAACCTTGAATACTTCTGACAATTTGTCGGTAAGCATGGTGCATGACATTCAGGATCCCCAGTTCACTGTGGTGTTCTATATCTTACTTCTTCTGTCTGGTCTAACTGTCTTCGCAAACGCACTTATCCTTGCAGCCTTCTACGTTGAGAAGTCACTACGAACTTACACAAACTGGTACATTTTAAACATCACCATTGCTGACCTCCTCGTCGGACTCACATGCATGCCGTTTCGTGCGACGGTTCATCTCTACGACGGATGGTACTTCGGTGAAGTGTCGAGTATACTGTTTGTGGGATTTCAGAACTCCATTCTAAGTGTTTCTGTATGTGGTGTGGTAGTCATTTGCATGGATCGTTATATAGCCACGTTCTATCCCATTAAGCATTTTCAAAGAAGAAGCATCAACAAGGCAACATTGGTAAACATCTTGACATGGATCTTATCGTTCGGAATATGGATGATGGTAACCTGTGCTTGGACGCTTATTGACTCAAATTACATCATATCAGTTTCGGGGTTCTTAAGACCAAAGTACACTCAAACTAAAGCGGCAAGTGTACTTGTGTTTGTCCTAAGATTTGTTTCACCATTTCTACTCATAACTGGGTTTTACTTGCGCATTTACTTCCGGGTGAAATCTGTCTTTAGTAAGCGTATCGCTTCTCATTTGAAGAAAGATAATCTGGAAGAACATGGAAGAATTACGCATGTGCGGAAAAACAATAGACGTTTAAATAAGCAAGGAAACGATTTGGATGCATTTGATGAACCTCCACAAGACAAGTGTGACCGAAAAGATACCATGTTCGTTAATACTGAAGAAGCAGTTGTAATATCAAGCGTTTCATTAAGCATTACAAAATCATCTGAAAGGGCAAAGGAAAATAATCGCCTTGGAAATGATAAACCACATTCAGTAAAGACTCAACCAAAGAGCGAAAGCGAAGAACCCTCAGTGGAGGTAATTGAAAACAGGGTAGGAATATTCAGAAACACCATGTCTAAGAGATTTAAGAGAAAATCTACAACAGAGAGCCGAAAAGCAATGCGGACTTTAACCTTCATCACCCTTGCTTTCGTTGTGACCTGGTTGCCGATTGCTGGAGTGGTTATTGTCTATACTATTTTTGGCGATTTCTACGATGCTATCAGCGGTGACGTGAATCTTATAGAGTTAACTCGTTGGATTTCTTACAGCAACAGCTTGGTTAACCCTTTGGCATATGCGATTGCCCAGCCTCTCATCCGAGACACCGTCGTGAAGATTCTATGTTGCAGAACATGCAGATGTAATGAATAAGCTCACAAAGCGACCGCTCCGATTATTTAATGAACCTCAACCACAATTTGTGCTGTAAAGCTGTAACTAAAAATAGGATGGCCATTATAGTATTACAATGTAGTGTATGGATATTGTTGAAGAGTTCTCGTTCAATATTAAGCCCTATTATAAGAAATATATTCATTCAAATAATAACCGTCTTGAATACATCAGTTACCGTCTTAACTATAATGAATAGACGAACAACTAAAATCTCTATATTCATATGTGAGACGTTGGACAATATCTCCTTCGATTCTTCCGTTCAGTGATGTTGACCTCTGACCTCTATTCAAGTGAGATTTGTTCATTTTAGCTAAAGTACTTATCGATAAGATGACAGAGAAACTATACTTACATCGTGTGCACCATTTTCTTTTTTTCCTCGTCTGTGTTGTTTACGTCAACATAATTTGCGTTATCTCTCTTATCTACCATATTTATTCATTTTGTACGAAGCATGTTAACAAAACAAATTTCCATTTATGTTATATGGATACTAAAGGAAAATGTAATTAAATAATGATAATAGTAGTAGTGGTGGTAGTAGTAGTAGTAGTAGTAGTAGTAGTAGTATAGTAATATTAGAAGCAGTATCTTCAAGGCGCCTACAAAGTACTATTTTTACCCAGGCTGTATCAAAGGTTCCCCAAGGACGCTGAAACATTGAAGGAATCACATCCTATCTGGTACCTATTACTACACCTGATATATAACAGACGTACCTTTTATTAATAACGACATCTCTTCCTTTCTTGGAAACATAAAACCCAGTGCTGACAGCTGACACGTGACAAAGTGTCGCTCCTTTCACTAAACAGCAATACACTACGATTTGGAGCTGCTATAGAAAGTATAAATTTCATGATATTGAGAAGTAGTGAAGTGAATTCAATCAATAGGTTCTTTCGTGAAATGACAGTGACTCAAAAGCTATTTTCTCGATGCACGACTACGTCCATGCCTCATTCAATAGAAACACCTTGGGTTCTGCAGAACTGGATAAAATTATCTGCACAGGTTAGGATTGGGGAAAATGAATATCATTGTCCTGTTCAGGACAATATATAGCGCTTTTTTTGTAGAAAAGCTCCAGTCTTGTCAGTGCTATCCAGTACCAAAGTTCCTTCAGAATTTCGCATGTACCCAAATATCAGACTTTAAGAGCGATATCCTTTTGAGCGTTTGTGGTGATCTGTGAACATTTGTTAATCAGCCACCAGCATGGTCAGGTTTACCACGATCCATGAAAATGATCTCACTAATGCTCAAAAAGATAGATCTTGCAAGGATTGTGCAATGAAAGCCTGTGATCTTAGCATAACTCTTCTCGTCGCCGAAACGAAAGAGATCATCGTTCAAGCTTGTACACATTATTTTACTAGTGATTTGTGCATGTCGCGTTTCGCATTTCAAGTAATATTCTGGTGATTAGCTTCTGAAGGATGAATCCGGGTTTTCCTTGACATAATGGAGATACAAGACAACTTCTCTCTTACCGATGGAGCATGCGTAACCTCTGACAATTTGTCGGACTATAATACCCAATACAGACTCGAACCACAAATCAGTGCGACATTCCTCCTTTTATTGCTGGTGTCTACTTTGACTGTCTTTACAAATGCACTTATCCTAGTAGCCTTCTACGTCGAGAAGAAACTACGGACGTATACAAATTATTATATCTTGAACATAACCATTGCAGACTTCGTCGTTGGTCTAGTCTGTATGCCTCTTCGCGCGACGGTAAATCTCTATGATGGTTGGAACTTTGGTCAGGTGTTTGGTATCTTGTTTTTAGGATTTCAGAACTCCATTCTCAGTGTATCTGTCTGCGTTGTAGTCGTCATTTGCATCGATCGCTACATAGCCACGTTCTATCCAATCAAACATTTCCAAAGGAAGAGTATCCACAAGGCTACCATTGTGAACATCTTTACGTGGATCCTATCCTTTGGAACATGGATTTTGATAACTTGTGTCTGGGATTTCATAGACCCAACTGACAAACTAACATATTCGGGCTTGTCAAGGCCGAATTACTCTCTAACCAAAACAGCAAGCACATTCGTATTCATCCTGAGATTTGCTTTACCATTTCTCCTCATTAGTGGGTTATACCTACGAATTTATTTTCGCGTGAAGGCCGTCTACAGAAGGCGTTTGGCCTCCAATTTGAAGAAAGAGCATTTGACGAGCAAGGGAAAATCAGAAGCCAACGACCAAAATATCAACATTTCTGCATGTAACCGAAGAGAAGAGGATGCACCATCTCAATGCAAATCCAGTCAAAACGGTGTTACGTTTGATGCCATGAGAGATACAGCAATTGTTGTATCAAATATTTCATTGCACTTATCGAAAAACGCTACTCCACAAACCAGTAAGTCCAAGAGAGACGGTACGTTTCTTGATGGTAGTAAAGGAGGATCAGTACAAAATCATCCCAGTAGCGATAACGAAGACCATGTTTTAGAAATAAATGAAAGTCACTCAGCATCTAGATACAACGTCTCCAAGAAGCCCCAGAAGGAATCAACACAGGAAGGTCGAAAAGCAATGAAGACTTTAACTTTCGTAATCCTCGCGTTCGCTGTTACTTGGTTGCCAAATGCTATTAACGTCACAGTATATTCTATGTCTCCTTACCTCTATGACGTTATCAAAAGTGTTGTGAATTTGCAAGAAGTAGGTCGCTGGATATCATACAGCAACAGCTTGATCAACCCATTGGCTTATGCCATGGCTCAACCTCTCATTCGAGACACCGTTGTAAAAATTCTGGGTTGCAGAAAATGTTAATTATTCAAAATATAGGCTTCAGTAAATAATGAATGAATTAACAGAAACGGATTCTTTATCTACGATAATATCTTTAATTTACGCATTCCTGTAGTGGCACTTTTCACATTCATTGACTAAAATATATTGGTCACAACTGACGATTGTAGAGCCTTTCTTGGTTGTCAAGAATTATAATACCGTTGTTCTTGACCCAAGCTTTGTCTCGTACGAATGAACACTCATGGCGTGTCTGTACAATAAAACATGGATGTAAGAAAAAGGGGGAAAATCAATTGATTTCATTCAAAATACGACTTGAGAGGCTCTCGTATCCTTTCGATAATGCTTTTAGACGACAGAGAGATGTTTAAAGGAACAATTAATGAGGGATGATGTATTTTAACAGCTGAAACATGAGTGATCAAGGCCTTTCTAGAGAAATTGGTTTCATTTTATTTCAGAAAATGATGTGATGTGGAATGGGTTACATTCTGCATCGGATAATAGATTATAAATGTTATTCAAGAAACAAGGTATTTAATAGTGCGCCGTTTCTTACATTTGTTTAGTTGTGCATGATTTCTAGGATTGCGAACTCTTTCTCAATTTGACTGATTACATGGCAACTTCAGTTTCACAGACATAGCAGATGTTGTGAAAATATCATATAACTTTTTGTTTCACAAAATACAAGATATTCATTAACCTAAGTTATGTAGCTTTTCTCCTTTTACTGATTCTTTGTTGCCTCACGGTCTTCACAAATGCACTTACATCGATCGCTATATCTTGAACATCGCCACCGCGGACCTTGTTGTAGAACTGATCGTCATGCCACTCCTCTCGACGATTTTTCTCTACGACTCATGGGCCTTCGGTCGGATACCAAGCATTTTGTTTTTCTTTACTGAGCGTATCAGTTTGTGGTGTAGTCGTCATTTGCATCGATCGTTACATTGCCACCTTTTATCCCATCAAATATTTCCAGAAAAAGAGTATCCGTAAGGCTACCACTGTAAATATTGGTACGTGGATCTTATCATTTGTCGTGTGGATGATGATATCTTATGTTTGGGACTTTATGGAGCCACACAACCTAAAAATATCATCCGGCTCATGGCGACCTAACTTCACTTTGGATGATGGTGTTGTCATATTGGTGTCCGTACTCAGATTACCCTTACCATTTATCATTATAGCCGGCTTTTACATTCGTATTTACTTCCGGGTCAGAAATATCGGCCGGAAACACGTCTCTGCTGGTCTAAAGAAATTGCCGTTCCGTAGACATTGTGGACGTCCTGCTTGTCAAAGTCAGGATGTGGCTTCAAGAGATAAAGTGACTTCAGGTAGAACCAAAGAAGAAAGTGTTTTGTTTGATCAGCTAAAAGAAAGCACTACCGTACCAAGTATTTCCTTCAAAATAATAATATAAGTCATGATGAACAAAATAGAAAAAAAAGAGGCAGTGTGAAGTCAGATCGTGATCGTCCAGATGGCCGTAATCCGCCATTACCAAACAGGATGACCCGAAACTACCGCGGTAGACAAGGTGGTTCTTCAAAGGAGAGTCATAAAGCACTGCGAACCTTGACTTTTATCATTCTCGCCTTTGTAGTCAGGTGGCTTAGTGAAATTATCGTTACCTGCCGGATAAAAGCACCATGTTTGGTACAGGGCTCCCTTAGGACCTACTAAACGATATTAGGATAGGAGCCCCCGGCAAAAAAAATCAATTTAAGGGTGTGGGGGCGGGGGCGTTTTTTGGAGCCCCCAAATAATTATATAACATCGATTTGTTATTGTACAAATGCCATTTTTGGTACAGGGCATCCTTAGGACCTACTGAACGATATTAGGGTAGGAGCCCCCGACAAAAATATCATATAACGGCGTGGGGCGGGGGTGTTGCCTCGTAGCCCCCAAATAATTTAGAAGGTAATATAACATTTATATGTTGTTGTACATATGCCATTTTTGGTACAGGGCTTACTTAGGACCTACTGAATGATTTTAGGGTAGGAGCCCCCGGCAGGAATATCATATTAGGGTGTAGGGCGGGGGCGTCGCTTCGTAGCCCCCAAATAATTTAGAAGGTAATATAACATTTATTTGTTGTTGTACAAATGTCATTTTTGGTACAGGGCTTCCTTAGGACCTACTGAACGATAACAGGGTAGGAGCCCCCGGCAAGAATATCATATAAGGTGTGGGACAGGTGCGTCGCCTCGTAGTCCACAAATAATTTGTAATGTAATAAAACATTGATTTGTTGTTGTACAAACGCCATTTTTGGTACAGGGCTTCATTCGGACCTGCTGAATGATGGTAAGGTAGAAGCCCCCGGCATACATATTCATATACGGGTGATTGGGGGCCCATGGTGTTTGTACAACAACAAATCAATGTTATATTACCTTACACATTATTTGTGGGCTACGAGGTGACGCACCTGTCCCACGCCCTTATATAATATTCTTGACGGGGGCTCCTACCCTGATATCGTTCAGTAGGTCCTAAGGAAGCCCTGTACCAAAAGTGGCAATTGTAACAACAACAAATAAATGTTATATTACCTTCTAAATTATTTAGGGGCTACGAAGCGATGCCCCCGCCCCACACCCATATATGATATTCTTGCCGGGGGCTCCTACCCTTATATCGTTTAGTATGTCCTAAGGAAGCTCTGTACCAAAAATGGCATTTGTACAACAACAAATAAATGATATATTACCTTCTAAATTATTTGGGGGCTACGAGGCCACGCCCCCGCCCCACACCCTTATATGATATTTTTGCTGGGGGCTCCCACCCTAATATCGCTCAGTAGGTCCTAGGGAAGCCCTGTACCAAAAATGGAATTTGTACTTCTACAAATCAATGTTATAAAATTATTTGGGGCCCCAAAAAGACGCCCCCGCCCCTCACACCCTTAAATTAATTTGTTGCCGGGGGCTCCTAGCCTAATATCGTTAAGTAAGTCCTAAGGAAGCCCTGTACCAAAAATGGTGCTTTTATCCGACAAGTAACGATAATCGACAAATTTGACGCTAAGCCACCTGACTGTGAACCTTATAAAGTTTATCAGTTCTGCTGACAACTTCATCAATCTTAATGATGACTACCGTGAGATAACTCGCTGGATATTATACAGTAACAGCTTGATTAATCCGATGGCATATGCCATGGCCCAACCTCTCATTCGACAGACCATCCTGAGGATACTTCGGTGCCGGAAATGAACATGAATCAGTGCAGTACTATGTATCGATCTTTAGATGTAGGCTAATTAGGATTACCTACTTGACCCTCCTGATAGAAAGAAACTGATGCACATTCGATCCAACTCGTTGACAAATATATAATATACAGTGATATTGCTAATGAGCAATGATGTAACATCAGATTGTCTTACGGACAATCGTTTGAATTATTTACGATGTAGTGAAGAAAACTTAAGAACACTTTGTTTTCATTTAGAATAGTAAGCATATGGTACAACATGGTCAATGGTAAGGCCTCATCAAAATGAAAACATGGCCTAATTTCATAAAATCATCTGTCAAATAGCTACTATACTTAGACTGAGTTAGACCGTTAATAGACGAGTAGATTTTTAGGCCCATGCAAGGCCCAACATAAACGTAGGGCCTATAGACCTACATTTGTTTTTATGCTTTCTACTTAGAAATTCATCACTTTCTCAAGTTCAGTGCACACAGATCTATATATAGGCCATAGCAAAGCCCCAAATAAATCTAGAACTATTTACCAAATGTCGCAAACACCCACCGGAATGAAGGCAGATAGGGCAGGCCGCATTAACTTGACTAGATTTCGCGTTTCAGATCTATCTCACAGATGCCGCCAAATTCAAGTTTCTGTGCACACGTGATCGTGACGTGCGCTAGCTGTGCGCGTATACACGCCATGCATGATATTAAAAGCCACAGCGCATACAGGTTGTATTTTGTAAAAGTTACAGGTTGTGTTTTGTAAAACTAGTCCAGCTCATCATTCTTCGTTAGTCCATCATGCAAATGCTGGACTAGTTTTGGCTTGCTGGACTAGTTACATGCATCATTCTTTAGTCCATCATGGTGGACTAGTACAGGATGTGTTTTGTAAAACTAGTCCAGCTCATCATTCTTCGTTAGTCCATCATGGTGGACTAGTTTTGAGGGAGTCGAGCAGGATGGGCAAGGTTTACAATACGTATTGTGTATTCTAAAACTAGTCCATAGTGCTCAACTAACCGGCGGGACTAGTTTTATGCTAGTCGAGCATGAGATGGACTAGATTTAGTTGTCAGTGTGTAACCTGTAGAGGGCGGAGTGCTGAGACAAGCCGGCACGCTTTGCTTGTCCCTCTTACAAGTGAGTTGATCAAACTTGAAACACTTTTATGATTAGTAATTAATATATATAATGTTATGCTAAATATTTGTTATGTACATATGTGTATTGTGTCAGAACGATTTCAGTGATTATTTTGATTAATCATGTGGGTTAATATGATTATATCGAAAGCGAGGATTTAATGTTAAAATTTGTAATGCTTAGCGTTCCCGGCCCTCTCACTCCTGGGTCGGAGGGACCGCATCCGTGTTCCCAAAATGTCGGGTAAAGGGGTAGGCCTACTTTTCACGCACCAAAGTCCGGCTCGTAGTAGGCCTACACAGAAATCCGGCCCGTATTGACTTTACACACCGGACTTAAGGGCGTGTTTTTAAAAGGAGGGAACATGCATACGCGTCGGCTATCCTAAATAACATTGAGGGGGGGGGGGGGGGGGGGTTAACGTTATGATTTGTTACCTGCATTTCAGGGGCGTAAATCCCGGGGGGGATGGGGGGGGGCTGCATCCCCCCCCTGGCTTGAAGTAGGGGGGGATGGCCTGTACAATCATCCCCCCTGATATCACCCCCCCTGATATTAACACAAAAAAGAGAAAAAAGGAAGAAGAAGAAGAAGAAAAAAATGTGATTGTTTCAATTTCAGCATAATGCATGAGATTTTTTTTTATTTTTTTTAATGTATGTATAACTGTATAGCCTACACGTATACAGTATGTCACTATCATTAAAGATAAACTTGAGTACTGGTAAAAAAAAAAAAATTATTTCTCACAGAATCAAACGAAACTTACACTGAATGTTCAAGATTACAAATAAATAACATGTGCCAAACAATTTTGGAAGAAAATGTATACTGGCTGAGTAATGAGCATAGAAAGACAAGGAATCAAGGTAGTACCAACCCCGACACCATGCGTGTTGTCCCATACATAGCTTTCTGTGTATGTGCTTGTTACTTTACCAAGACTCGGTCAAATTTATTATGATTTTGATGACTCCAGAACCTTGCAGTGCACACCAATACTTACATGCTACATGATCAACTGTTTCTGATCCTTTCCACACCTTTTCTTTCACAATGAAATCGCATTACCAGTACTAAAGTTTATCTTTAAGAATAGTTGCGCGACGTGCGCGAACAAGCACTTCATAAACTTCAGAATAATTTTTCGTTATTTTGCAAGGTATTATTATAGCCCAGACGTAAAGTGCGCCAGCGCGCGAGCGCTTAAAAAGTGCAATCATGTACAGTAGATGCCCGCCCCCCCCCACTTAGTGTTATTTAGGGTACGCGTATGCTCGTCCCCTCCCTTTGAAAGCACCCCCCACCCTATCTCAGGACTGCCAACATTTCTGAATCCCCCTTTCGCCGGCTTTTCGCTGGCTTTTCCTGCCTTGGAGACCCCCCCCCCCCAAATCCGGAACACTGCTAAATGTACCACACCCCCCCCCCCCCCCCATTTCAGGTGAGCTCTAGTCAATCGAGGGGGACTGGGGGCCAATGCTTCTACTTTTCAAAATGAAATAATCCTGAATAAGCTTTCAAAGCTAGCAGGAATTTCAGGAATTTAATCCCGGGATTTGATAATTTTTTTTATGATATTCAAGATATTTTATAACCTCCTTTTTACATTTCTCAGGAGTCCAAAGAGAGAGAGAAAAAGACCCACCCCCTTTTAAAAGAAATAAAGAGTCGAGAATGGTACAACGAATCGTCTTCTTTCTCTAATGATTTAATGAAACGTAAAAGCTTCCGCGCTTCGCGCGGGAGGGGAGGGGGGAACTGAATTCAGACGAGAATTAAGAGTCGAGAACGGAACAACGAATCGTCTTCTTTCTCTAATGATTTAATGAAACGTAAAAGCTTCCGCGCTTCGCGCGGGAGGGGGGGGGGGACTGAATTCAGACGAGGATTAAGAGTCGAGAACGGAACAACGAATCGTCTTCTTTCTCTAATGATTTAATGAAACGTAAAAGCTTCCGCGCTTCGCGCGGGAGGGGGGGGGGGGAGGGACTGGATTCAGACGAGGATTAAGAGTCGAGAACGGAACAACGAATCGTCTTCTTTCTCTAATGATTTAATGAAACGTAAAAGCATCCGCGCTTCGCGCGGGAGGGGGGGGGGGGACTGAATTCAGACGAGGATTAAAAGTCGAGAACGGAACAACGAATCGTCTTCTTTCTCTAATGATTTAATGAAACGTAAAAGCTTCCGCGCTTCGCGCGGGAGGGGGGGGGGGGGGGGGGAGGGACTGGATTCAGACGAGGATTAAGAGTCGAGAACGGAACAACGAATCGTCTTCTTTCTCTAATGATTTAATGAAACGTAAAAGCATCCGCGCTTCGCGCGGGAGGGGGGGGGGGGGGGAAACTGAATTCAGACGAGGATTATTTTCGAGAACGGTACAACGAATCGTCTTCTTTCTCTAATAGTGTTTGTTGTTTGTTCGTTTGTGTGTGTGCGTGTGTATGTGTGCGTTCGTGTGTGTGTGTGTTTGTGCGTGCGTGTGTGTGTGTGTGTGTGTTGTGTGTTTGTGCGTGCGCGATCGCGCGCGCTTGCGTAAATTAATGTGGGCGTGTGCTCGCGCTAGTATGTGATGGTTATCGCCGATCATCCCCCCCCCCCCCCCCCCACTCCTCGGTACTGATTTACGCCCCTGCTGCATTTATATTGTAGTACATGGTTATGTACACTAATTACTAGTAGTTGAATGCGTACCAAAATTGGCTGTAGTGCGTGCGCGCTAATGTTGTACCTGGTCCGAGTACCAGGACCAGCGTTACGCTCTAATTTATGTGATGAGTAATCGTATAGGAGTTGGTTCCGGAACGAGGTCGGTGAGAATTATGGGGAGCATAGAAAATAAGTGCTTATGATAGAAGTTGAGTGTTTAAAAGCTTTGCAAGTTTGCATGTTGTTTGTATTTTGCTTGCTAAGGAGATATTAATTATGGCACATCAAACAGTGATGATTGAACTTTGTCTGACTATTTAGCCATCAGAGGGTTTCTAGCGCCCTCTATCATTGTAAACCTTATTTCTCATTTTTTAGATTGCTATAAAAGAATATTGTTACATGTTAAATTGATATGGAGTAAAAGGAGTAAGAACAGTGTTTAGGGTTATACCAGGAGATCATGGGAGTGTGTTTGGCAGTAAAAAAAGTAGGATTAGAGTGGTTGATGAAAGTTGTATTTGATGCAGATCTAAAGAGATTTATAGTTTCCAGGATTTATCAATGTTTCTGTTTCATTGTTATAATATTGTAAGTTCCATTGTTCATTCTATAATATGTGCTTACTTTGAAAAGGGGAACCAGGTTAGCCCTATTTAAGTTGACGTTGTTTGGATATTTGCATTGTCCTAATATTACAAGGTAAAAGTTAAAGGTATAGTTTATTGAACACGAATTAAGTAGTGACTATAGAGGTCATATGATAAGGTTAATAAACTAGCTTGGTGTTATCCAAATTTGTGAATGTGTTGCTTTATATGAGTTTTATATTGACTGTTACCTATTTGTTTAAGTATTTGGGTCAGGTATTTACCTGTGTTAATGTTGAGAGTTTCAGCTACATCGTACTGTGGCAGTTGGTTTTTAAAGGGCAAATTTACTCGTTTTATATTTGATAAAATGACAAGGGGAATGCATGATCTCCATGATTATCAGCATTATTATGTGATATGTAATTTGTCAGTTACTGGTTACTACTAATAAAGAGACTCTTTGCTTGTTCCTCTTACATAATCTGCCTGTCGTTTATTTCGAGTCCTCGACCACCTCACCTTATTTAAAAACATGATGAAGAAGAGAAGTTTCATAATTAAATCGAAAAGTTTTTTTATTTGGTCACGAATTTTCGACGTACCTTACTTCTTCATCAAGTGATTACACACATATTATATACACACATCAACCGCACACTCCCGCGTGAATCCACGCACCCTCCACACAAATTAGTACAATCGATCAATGGTATCAACATAATTAAAAGTTGTCAAGAATAAACATAATTATTATAATTTCTCAAAAAGCTGTTACTTAAAACTATGTTTAAACGTTTTATGTCAGATTATGTTTGATGCTTTTACAATGAAATAAGTTCCAAAATCTGGGTCAGGTATGAACTAGCGGATTAAGAGAAAATTGTGTACTTGAATTGGGTAAGTGCAATTCCTGAAACCGGTCGTTTGTACCCCTTTTCACTAACCGTCATCAATATGTAAAGAATGCTTTCAGGGATCTCGGATTAATTGCATAGGTGTCAGGGTAACGCGGTCAAATCGAAAGAAACGAAGGCGATTTGCCAAAAAAATATAATAATAATAATAACAACGAGTGGTTCCATAGCTCCTCTTACAAACATTTCAGACTGAAAAGGTACGAGCCGCCCGCGCAATGTAGTTACTTGTAAGTATTAAGTTTTTTGAAGTTCAGCCAGCGATTAACACTGTTAATCTAACAGTGACATCAGATACCATAGACCTGAGAAAATTTCAAAGCCTTGATAATAATAATACGACTGATCAACGCACCATGTAGAATTGTAGATGATCTTAATGGTTGGTGATGGTGAAGGTTATGATGACGATAATGACGACTATGATGATGATAGTTATCATTATTATGATGATGGTTATTACGATAGTAATGATAGTGATTATGATGACAATGATAGGGATGATTACGATTTTGATTATGATAATGATCTTGATGATGACAATGATGATGATGATGATGATATTGACGGATATATGAGGCGGGTAGTTTGTCCACTTCCACCTGATAGTCGAGCAACCATCTATCTTACATTTTGTATATCTTGTATTGAATACTTTGATGACGAAATAAACAAATTACCCGATAAAAGTGTTATTTGTTCCTCACATGCTTTGCTCGGTCGCAAATGTTTAGAAATATGTTGCTTTCAGGGACCGAAATGCCCGAATATCTACATCCTCGTGCAGTGAGGGGAAGAACAACGTTATATTCGACAGCAAGATGCCAACATTTTCCATTCTTATATTTATAATGAATTTAAATCTAATTTCATTCCATTATTAAAAAAAGGTTTGAAAAACACGACGAGGCGTTTCTTTGATCAACATGCAACAGGAAAGGCTGATATAATGTTGGGAAAAACGTTGTCACAAAGCCATGCCTCTCAGCCATGCCTCTCTCCTTCCGCCACTCTATCGCGATGCCTGCCCCCCGCCCCCTCTCCCTTCCCATCGAGAAGCGCTAACGCCAACCCATCCACAGCCAAGATATCCTTGATAAAAGAATATTTCTTTTCGCTTTCTTTCCAACATTCTACCATTCTTTGTATATTTTTGTTTGATGATTAAGTTTTCTTCCATTTTTTTTTCTTTTCACTTAACCCATGGCCTGCTGAACAGGATGGCTTTTTGTATTGAGTCCAAGATAATAACAAAAACTAGTTAAGTGGCGATGAGTCTGTCGAATAAATGATCTAAGAGTACTGAAACATGGAAAGTGTAACTCATTTCCCCTTTATCGCCATACGAATATAGAGCCTATAGGGATAAATTCTATGCTATTGAGATCAATCAAAAAGTCTGTTATTCAAAACGCCATAATGCAGGAAACATTCACCTATTTGTATAGCACAATTAACTAGCATTTATCACAAATTAAAGTGTTCTAGCAACTTGAAAAAGAAATCAACCTCAGAAAAAGGCTGCAAAAGGGGCTCTTTTGAAGATGCCTTTCATGAAATCTTGTTGACCTAAATAAAAAAAGTCATCAAAAGCATTTTTCTCCGCAAGGTTCCGGCCTCTTTGAAGCAATCTTCCGCGATCCTATTAAATATCGATTGCTTCCTCTTTTGGTAGAGAAAAGTTCCTTAGTGTCGCAGTTACCTTTCAATTTGGTATTATAGAAATGAATATGTATAACAAAGCGCACGCCGTGCACTTAGTCTTTGGTCAAGTTGCTTCCGATGACGGGGTAAGTCCATCGATATAATAGACATTATAATGTCAATTTACGTGACAAACATTCGTAGCCAGCAGGGGCCCCGAAAGGGGGGGGGGGGCTAATTTTTTTGTTGACTGTAAAATTGACCTCACTTAAGAAATCCAGCCATCTGATTGGTCGAAATTACAGTCATGATTTTAGCCATTCCCGTAAATAAACGAAAAATGCCAAACATATGTAATGGATCTAGAGTAAATCAGTAAAATCCTGGCAAAATTCCAGTTACCGGGAAAATAGTTCAATCTTGCTGAAATACCCATTGGTTCACGTGTTAAAATCTGGTTTGAGCGAGCGCGGATACCATACATTCTGTTTGTGCGAATTGGTCGCTTAATATTTAGATTTATCAATAAAACGACCAACGATGTCGTTCGTACTACTAAATCCGGCCTAGATTCTACTTTTAGTTACTTTCCAAACAAGGCAAAAATGGCTGAAGAAACTCTTCCTAGATTTCAACCTCTTGATGATGATCAATTGCAAGACTTGATTAATTCTGCTGATTGCAAGAACACCAACAGGGTACGTGAAATTCTCCATACAAATATCCGAAGATTATTTAGGTCCAGATCTAGTCTACCTGTAAGTTATCACAGACCTCGAAAGTGTAAACAAACTTCCGAATTCGGAGCTGGACAACGTAGATCTAGGCCAATGTTAACTATTAGATTCGGACTTCAGCGTCATTTCCTCAATTCCAACAAATTAAGCATGAAGATTTTTTCAAATTCGACGAGAGTTTGTAAGTGTTTATCAGCAATGCTTAAACAAGGAAAGGGAGTTGTGACTCACTAACCAGCTATTTCACCGAGGCGATGATAGTATGTATCCATTGCCCAAGTAAAAGAGGTTAATATTTGTTTTATATCCCACATCGGCAATAAGGTCTATTTAAAGTGAATTTTACATAATTAAAAGAACCGATTCTGCAGACAGTTTAGCTTCAGCTAGATTTTACAAAGCGCAACATGCATACAATGTAACGAAGTTGATGCGCGCTCATTTGACATTGACATTTCGCGTAACCTACTTTGCTACGCGTATTCAATGGCAAATGGGGCAGCAGCAAAAAGTTCCCTTACAAAAGACCTATCTCAGGTAGATAGTACTTATCTATCTTTTATCATGTGACCTCGTTTGTGACCAATCAGATTGCAAGATTCTTAGTATGCGGGATATAATCATAAATATTAATGATACGCACGCACACAGAATCTGATGCGATAATTTATCAAATAATGAGATCTCATTAAAAAAAATACAAGTACAAGGCTATGTTTATTTAACATAAATGACATTGCGAGAAAATCGGGAGACGTAAACGAATGACTACCCAGGTCGTAACTTGTCCATAATCATTGCGACATACTGGTTAGTCCAGAATCTGGCCGATTTATTTTGTGATCTCCACCACACCATACCAGCTTAAATATTCATATATTCAAATATTAAAATGCACCGCTAGGATGGCTGGGTTAGAGGGGTCAGGGCAAGATGTGCAAGTTCTCGAGAGCCTATAAATCAGCCAGACCTCGAATATTAAAGCAGTCGATATGTCTTTTATATGCCGCATCGAAACAAAAATCTACCAAGAATTCTTACCTTATCCTTTTATTGAGTAAAAGATTGGTCAAAACATCACGGAAAATCTGAGAAACTGTCTGTTTATCTTTGCTAGAAAAAAAGACTAAAAGTTTCTATCATTTGGGAATCGCAGATAAATAGCACTGTATGGTGTCCGCGCTCGCACAAAGGAAATTTTAACACGTAAACCAATTGGTATCGCAGCAAAATTTTACAATTTTCATAGTTACCGGAATTTTAAGGGAAGTCACTCTTGGACTGTTAACTGGTATTGGCATTTTTCGTTTTTCTACGGGAATGGCTAAAATCACGTCTCCAATTTCGACCAATCAGATGGCTGGAGTTCTTAAGTGGGGTATATAATACAAAATAATAGTCTAGTAGAGTGCATTTGTTACTTGGAGGGTGCCTAATCTCTCTTTCAAATAAGGTATTTAGTTATTTTCATTTTAATACATTTTCCTTGACGAAACCATAAGTCTTTGCAGATGTTATAGTGTTGTGCATCTTAGGGGCAGCAGGTACTATGGGGGGGGGGGGGGTGTCAAACTAAATAAATGATGTACTATATCATAGCATTTTAGGGGAAGCTTCAATTACAACTTGAATGTAGCTTTCACTTACCGAATACCATCATTTTTAAATGAATTCAGTTTCCTTATATTCGAATTTTTGTGCAGCTTAAATAATTTCTTTATTTTTTATTAGAAGATTTCCTTCTTCTGATGTATTTATAGAATGTGTATTATCAATATTTATTTCATCTTTCATTACAATATTGAATATATTTGTTTTGTACTTTTCATTATCATTGGTCTTTGTATTGTTTTATGTAAGTCATTGAAATCTCTTATCTGAATAATTTGTGACCACTGAAATCTTAAACAGAGAGAGAGAGAGAGAGTGGGAGCATAGAGTGAGAGAAAGAGATAGAGAGAGACAGAGAGAGACAGAGAGAGGGGGACAGAGAGAGACACACACGCATGAAGACGGAAAGAAAGGCAAAGAGAGAGAGAGAGAGAGAAAGAGAGAGAGACAGGAATTTGGCGCGTGTGGGAGGGATTGATCCCCAACCCCCTCGCAAGCTTAGATCCGGCTTATTATGACAGAGTAGGCGCCCGTATACGGACACGGTCACGCACTCTTTCTTACCTGCTCATGTTCCAACTTGATCCAAGGCTAGATATTTTTCTTTCGACTGCTTATACATATTCATTACTCTGACGCCAAATTTAAAGAACTTTCCTCTACTTCATCTTTTAGAGTGTGGTATATATTCATAAACATTCGCTTTCCATGATTCAGTTTCTAGAACGCCTGACACTACAAGTAAATTTTAACAACATTTTTGCTATCTTTCCTTCTGGGTGGATACTGCACAGAAGTCACAGTATCGAACTTCCTCACGTTATTATGGAGATTGGTGGAAACCTCAGCTTTCCGGATGAAATATTGAATACTTCTGACAATTTGTCGGGAAGCATGGTGCATGACATTCAGGATCCTCATTTCACTGTGTTTTTCTGTATCTCACTGCTTCTGTCTGGTCTAACTGTCTTCGCCAACGCACTTATCCTGACAGCCTTCTACGTTGAGAAGTCACTACGAACTTACACAAACTGGTACATTTTAAACATCACCATTGCTGACCTCGTCGTGGGACTCGCCTGCATGCCGTTTCGTGCGACGATTCATCTCTACAACGGATGGCACTTCGGTGAAGTGTCGAGTATATTGTTTGTTGGATTTCAGAACTCCATTCTCAGTGTTTCTGTATGTGGTGTGGTAGTCATTTGTATGGATCGTTACATAGCCACGTTCTATCCCATTAAGCATTTCCAAAAAAGAAGCATCAACAAGGCAACATTGGTAAACATCTTGACATGGATCTTATCATTTGGAATATGGATGATGGTAACCTGTGCTTGGACGCTCATCAACTCAAATGACGCCAAAAGAGATTCGGGGTTCTTAATACCAAAGTACACTCAAACTAAAGCGGCAAGTGTACTTGTGTTCGTCCTAAGATTTGTTTTACCATTTCTACTCATAACTGGGTTTTACTTGCGCATTTACTTCCGGGTGAAATCTGTCTATAGTAAGCGTATCGCTTCTCATTTGAAGAAAGAACGATTGGAAGGACATGGAAGAATAATACATCGGCGGAAAAACAATAGACGTTTTAATATTCAAGGAAATGATAAAGATGCATTTGATGAACCCCCACAAGACAAATGTGACCGAACGGATACCATGTTCGTTAATACTGAAGAAGCAGTTGTAATATCAAGCGTTTCATTAAGCGTTACAAAATCATCTGAAAGGGCAAAGGAAAATAATCGCCTTCGAAACAATAAATCAGGTTCAGTAGAGACTCAATCAAAGTGCGAAAGCGAAGACCGATCAGTGGAGGCAGTTGATAACAGGGTAGGAATATTCAGAAACACCATGTCTAAGAGATTTAAGAGAAAATCTACTACAGAGAGCCGAAAAGCAATGCGGACTTTAACCTTCATCATTATTGCCTTCGTTGTGACCTGGTTGCCGATTGCTGGAGTGGCCATTTTCTATTCTATTTCGGAAGATTTCTACGATGCTATCAGAGGTGACGTGGATCTAATAGAGTTAACTCGGTGGATTTCATTCAGCAACAGCTTGGTCAACCCTTTGGCATATGCGATTGCCCAGCCCCTCATCCGAGACACCGTTGTGAAGATTATATGTTGTAGAACATGCAGATCGATGTAATGAATAAGCTCACAAAGCGACCGCTCCGATAATTTCATGAACCACAACCCAACTTTTGCTGTACAGTTATAGCTTCAAATAGGAAACCTATGAAAGTGTTAAAATTGGGTTGATGAGTATTATGGAAGAGTTCGCGTTCAATATTAAATCCTCTTGTATATACATTAAAATAATAACCGTCTATAATACATCAATTAACGTCTTAACTACATCAATAGCCTACATAAATGAACAACTACGATTTATAATTCATATGTGAAACATTGGATAATATCTCCTTCGATTCTTTCGTTCAGTATTGTTGATCTCTGATCTCTATTCAAGTGGAGTTTGTTTATTCTAGCAAAAGTACTTATCGATAAAATGACAGAGAAACTATAAATCGTGTGCACCATTTTCTATTTTTCTGTTCTAGATTATATACGCAAACATTAATTGCCTCATCATTTTTGTCTATTATATATATTCATTCGGTACTAAGCATGTAAACTAAACAAATTTCCATTTATTTAATACGGATAACAAAAAGAGAATGTAATCAAATAATGATAATAGTAGTAGTGGAAGTAGTTGTACTAGTGGTATTTTCAAGGCGCCTACAAAGTACGTTTTTTTTACCCAGGTTTTATCAAAGTTCTCCCAAGGACGCTGAAACATTGAATGAATCACATCCTATCTGGTACCTGTCTACTACATCTTATATATAGCACACCTACTTTTTATTAATATATCTTAAAAATAATAATAACGACATCTCTTCCTTTCTTGGAAACATAATACCCAGTGCTGACAGATGACCCGTGACGAAGGGTTATTCCTTTCACTAAAGAGCAATATACTACGAGTCGTGATATTGAGAAGTAGAGTAGTGAATTCAATCAATATGTACTTTAGTGAAATGACAGTAAGTCACATCCCATTCTGTCGACGCACGCCTACATCCATGCATCATTCATTAGATACACCTAGGGATGTGGGGGAACTGGAGAAAATCATCTGCATAGGTAAGGATTGGGGAAACGAATATCCAATTCCAATCTGGTCAGCGCTATCTATTACGAGAGTTCCTCTAGAAAAGTCTCGCATTTGACGTAATATTCTGAGGATTAGCTTCTGGAGAAGGAATCCGGGTTTTCCTTGCCATAATGGAGATACAAGACAACTTCTCTCTTACCGATGGAGCATGCAAAACCTCCTACAATTTGTCGGACTGTAATATTCGATACAGACACGAACCAAAAATCTATGCGACATTCCTCCTTTTATTGCTGGTGTCTGCTTAGACTGTCTTTGCAAATGCACTTATCCTAGCAGCCTTCTATGTTGAGAAGAAACTAGGGACTTATCCCAATTATTATATCTTGAACATAACCATTGCAGACTTCGTCGTTGGCCTAGTCTGTATGCCTCTCCGCGCGACTGTCAATCTCTATGATGGTTGGGACTTTGGTCAGGTGCTTGGTATGTTGTTTTTAGGATTTCAGAACTCTATTCTCAGTGTATCTGTGTGCGGTCTAGTCGTCATTTGCATTGATCGTTACATAGCCACGTTCTATCCTATCAAACATTTCCAAAGTAAAAGTATCCGCAAGGCTACCATTGTGAACATCTTTACGTGGATCCTATCCTTTGGAACATGGATCTCGATAACTTGTGTCTGGGATTTCGTAGAACCAAGTGGCGAACTATCAGATTCGGGCTTTTTAAGAACGAATTATTCTCTAACCAAAACGACAGGTACATTCGTATTCATCCTGAGATTTGCTTTACCATTTCTCCTAATTACTGGGCTATACCTACGAATTTATTTTCGCGTGAAGGCTGTCTACAAAAGGCGTTTGGCCTTCAATTTGAAGAAAGAGCATTTGACGAGCGAGGGGAAAACAGAAGCCAACGACCAAAATATCAACAATTCTGCAAGTAAAAGAAATGATGATGATGCTCCATCCCATTGCAAATCCAGTCCTAACAGTGTTACGTTTGATGCCATGAGAGATACAGCAAGTGTTGTATCAAATATTTCATTGCAGGTATCAAAGGACTCTACTCCACCAACTAGTAAGTCAAAAAGAGACGGTACGTTTCTTGATGGTAGTAAAGGAAGATCAGTACAAAATCATTTCAGAAGCGATAACGAAGACCTTGTTTTAGAAATAAATGAAAGTCAGTCAACATTCAGATACAACGTCTCCAAGAAGTCCCAGAAGGAATCAACACAAGTAGGTCGAAAAGCAATGAAGACTTTAACCTTCTTAATCCTCGCTTTTGCTGTTACCTGGTTGCCAATTGCTTTGGTCGTCACGATATATTCTACGTCTTCTTGGCTCTATGACGTTATCAAAAGTGTTTTGAATGTGCAAGAAGTAGGTCGCTGGATATCATACAGCAACAGCTTGATCAACCCATTGGCTTATGCTATGGCTCAACCTATCATTCGAGACACCGTTGTAAATATTCTGTGTTGCAGAAAATGTAAATTATTCAAAATATAAGCTTCAGTATAATGAATGAATTAACAGAAACGAATTCTTTATTTACGGTTATATCTTTCATTTATTTTGTCGCAGTGTAATGGAAATCTAAATCACCCCTCCCCTCCCCCTGCCTGAAAACTCATCTCTTTTAAAATCTTTTTTTCTGCTGTTGTAGTGGTCGTTGTCACCATCGTTTGCTGTTGTTATGGGGATGGAGCATGTTTAGCAAATAATAGGAAGCAACCCCCCCCCCCCTGGAACGGTTGTATGCCTTTAAACCTCTTACAAATTCTGCAGTGGCAATATTCACATTCATTTACTGACATAATATATTTGTCACTACTTACGATGGCGGAGCCTTTTTTGGTTGTCAAGAATTATGATACCGCTGTTCGTGAACCGAGCTTTGTTTCGTACTCATAAACACACTTTGCGTGTCTATGCCTAGCCTGTCTGTACACATTTTTATTTGGATGTAATAACTAAGAAATCAATTCATTTCATTGGAAATACGACTTGATAGGCTCTCATGTCCTCTCGATAATGCTTTTAGACGACAGAGAGATGCTTTAATGAACAAAGAGGATGGTGTATTCAAACAGCTGAAACATGAATGACTACGGTGTACATAGAGATAGAGCTGTTTCGTTTCATTTCAGAAAATTATGTGATGTGGAATGGACTACATTCTGCACGCGCTAATAGATAATGAATCTTATTCAAGAAACAAGATATTTGATACTGCGTCGTTTCATACAGTTGTTTAGTG
Source organism: Strongylocentrotus droebachiensis (assembly GCA_035222895.1). NCBI lineage: Eukaryota > Metazoa > Echinodermata > Echinoidea > Camarodonta > Strongylocentrotidae > Strongylocentrotus > Strongylocentrotus droebachiensis. The sequence goes on along the minus strand of JAVYIG010000172.1, from coordinate 701,018 downwards.
CTTCTTGATTTCTTGGATTACAAGCTCTTTCGACGTGTGACTGATAACATTGTTGTTATTGTGTTATTATGGAGGTGCATGGCAAGTTAACTTTAACAGACATGGCAGATGGTGACATGGTGTATTGAAAAATTCATTAAACTTTTCGTTTGGCAAAATGCAAAATATTCGTGAACCTAAGTTCAGCGTATCTGTTCTCCTTGTACTGATTCTTTGGTGCAAAAAGCACTGTGGACCTTGACTTTTATCATTCACGTGGTTACCCAACATTGTGAATCTTATCAAGTTTATCAGTTCTGTTGACAACATCACCAATCTTAATGATAAATACCGTGAAATAACTCGCTGGATATCATACAGTAACAGCTTGATTAATCCGATGGCATATGCCATGGCCCAACCTCTCATTCGGCAGACCATCCTGAAGATACTTCGGTGCCGGAAATGAACATTAATCAATGCAGTAATATGTATCGATCTTTAGATGTAGCCTCTAAAGTTCGCATTATTATGTTCTACAGTTGTCACATTCATTATTAGAACTACTGACCTACCCGACCCTCCTGAAAGAAAGAAACTGATGCATATTCGATCCAACTCGGTAACAAATATATAAAGCGATATTGCTAATGAGCAATGATGTAACATCAGATTGTCTTACGGACAATCGTTTGAATAATTGAATTATTTACGATGTAGTGAAGAAAACTTAAGAAACTTTTTTTTTCTTCATTTAGAATAGTAAGCATATGGTACAACATGGTCAATGGTAAGGCCTCATCAAAATGAAAAACATGAATTAATTTCATAAAATCATCTATCAAATAGCTACTATACTTAGACTGAGTTAGACCGTTAATAGACGAGTAGATTTTTAGACCCATGCAAGGCCCAACATAAACCTAGGGCCTATAGGCCTACATTTGTTATGCTTTCTACTCATAAATTCAGAACCTTCTCAAGTTCGGTGCACACAGATCTATATATAGGCCATAGCATAGTATACACATGTAAATTTGATTTAAAAAGCCCCAAATAAATCTAGAACTACTTACCAAATGTGGCAAACACGCACCGGAATGAAGACAGATCAGGCAGGCCGCATGAACTTGACTAGATTTCGCGCTTGAGATCTATCTCACAGATGCCGCCAAATTCAAGTTTCTGTGCACACGTGATCGTGACGTGCACTAGCTGTGCGCGTCACGGCATGAATGCTATTAAAAGCCACAGCGCATACGACTAGTTCCAGGTTGTGTTTTGTAAAACTAGTCCAGCTCATCATTCCTCGTTAGTCCATAATAGTGGACTAGTTTTGAGGTAGTCGAGCAGGATGGGCAACGTTTACAATACGTATTGTGTATATTGAAATTCTAAAACTAGTCCATAGTGCTCAACTAACCCGGGGGACTAGTTTTATCATAGTCGAGCATGAGATGGACTAGATTTAGTTGTCAGTGTGTCACCTGTAGAGGGTGGAGAGCTGAGACAAGCCGGCACTCTTTGCTTGTCCCTTTTACAGGTGAGTTGACCAATCTTGAAAAACTGTTATGATTAGTATTTAATATTTATATTGTTATGCTAAATATTTGTTATGTACATATGTGAATTGTGTCAGAACGATTTCGGTGATTATTTTGACGAATCATGTGGGTTGATATGATTATATCGAAAGCGAGGTTTTAATGTTAAAATTTGTAATGCTTAGCGTTCCCGACCCCCTCACTCTGGGGTCGGAGGGACCACTTCCGTGTTCCCAAAATGTCCGATAAAGGGGTAGGCCTACTTTTCACGCACCAATGTCCGGCTCGTAGTACACAAAAATCCGGCCCGTATCGACTTTACACACCGGACTTAGGGGGTGTTTTCAAAAGGAGGGAACACGAATACGCGTAGGCTACCCTAAATAAAACTGAGTGGGGGGGGGGGGGTCGGGTTAACGTTATGATTTGTTATATGCATTTACATTGTAGTACATGGTTATGTACACTTATTACTAGTAGTTGAATGCGGTATCAAAATTGGGTGTAGTGCGTGCGCGCTAATGTTGTATCTGGTCCCAGGACCAGGGTAACGCTCTAATTTATGTGATGGGCTGTCAACCCTCCCGCTCGTAGCGGGAGACTCCCGGCACCACGCCCTTCCTCCCGCTCTCCCGCAATCTCCCGGTTTATGAAAACACCTCCCGCCAAACGTGTAAAATGAAACATCGTACCCTATCGTATAAGGTAGTGAGCAAATTTTTTCGCCACCACGTTCATTCTCCCGCCGTCCTACCAGCTGGTAGCGGGAGACTCCCGCCACCACGCCCTTCCCCCCGTTCTCCCGCAATCTCCCGGTGTATGAAAAAACCTCCCGCCAAACGGGTAAAATAATAATAATAATATTATGGATTCTTATATAGCGCACGTATCGACCTTACAAGGTCCTCAAGGCGCTCCAACATTACACGGCTATGCTAGGCTGCCGATTTCGACGCTCACAGCATTTTAAAGAATTATTTCCTACCGGTACCCATTTAACACCTGAGTGGAGAGTGGCAAATGTAGATCAATGTCTTGCCAAAGGACATTAGTGCTCGACCTTGTGATCGACAGTCCGGCCACGTATCCACTCATCCACGACACCTCGGAAATGAACCAGCGTATCGTATGCAATTATGTTATTCAGCGGGGGGGGGGGGGGGGGGGGGGGGGAGGTAGTGAGCAATTTCTTTTTCACCCCCCCCCCCCCGCCCCATCCCCCGTTGAGCCAAAATGAATTGCATACGATCTCCCTCGAAGCAGTTTTCCAAAGTTGACAGCCCTGGAGTATAGGTATTGGTTCAGGAACCAGGTCGGTGAGAATTATAGGGAGCATAGAAAAGAAGTGCTTATGATAGAAGTTAAGTGTTTAAAAGCTTTGCAAGTTTGCATGTTGTTTGTATTTTGGTTGCTAAGGGGATATTAATTATGGCACATCAAACAGTGATGATTGAACTTTGTCTGACTATTTAGCCATCACAGGGTTTCTAGCGCCCTCTATCATTGTAAACCATATTTTTCAATTTGGAGATTGCTGTAAAAGAATATTGTTACATGTTAAATTGATATGGAATAATAGGAGTAAGATCAGTGTTTAGGGTTAGACCAGGAGATCATTGGAGTTTCTTTGGAAGTAAGAAAAGTATGGAAGATACAAATTTGGATATGAGTGGTTGATGAAAGTTGTATTTGATGCAGATCTAAAGAGATTCATAGTTTCCAGGATTTATCAATGTTTCTGTTCCATTGTTATGATATTGTTAGTTTCATTGTTCATTTTATAATATGTGCTTACTTTGAAAAGGGGGAACCAAGTTGGACCTATTTAAGTTTATGTTGTTTGGATATTTGCATTGTCTTAATATTACAATGTACAGGTTAAAGGTAAAGTTTATTGAACAAGAATTAAGTAGTGATATAGAGGTCACATGCTCGTTTTATATTTGATAAAATGACATGTATGGGAAATGCATGATTTCATGATTATCAGCATCATTATGTGATATGTAATTTGTCAGTTACTGGTTACTACTAATAAAAAGACTCTTTGCTTGTCCCTCTAACAGGATCTGCTTGTCGTTTATTTCGAGTCCTCGACCACCTCACATTATTTAAAAAAATGATGAAGAAGAGAGGTTTCATAATTGAATCGAAAAGTTTTTATTTGGTCACGAATTTTCGACGTACCTTACTTCTTCATCAAGTGATTACACACATATTATATACACACATCAACCGCACACTCCCGTTTGAACCCACGCACCCCTCCACACAGTACAATCGATCAATGGTATCAACATAATTAAAAGTTGTCAAGAATAAACATAATTATTAAAATTTCTTAAAAACCTGTTACTTTAAACTATATGTTTAAAAGTTGTTAGTCAGATAATGTTTGATGCTTTTACAATCAAATGAGTTCCAAAATCTGGGTCCAGTATAAACTAGCGGATTAAGAGAAAATTGTGTACTTGAATGGGGTAAGTGCAATTCCTGAAACCTGTCTTTTGTACACCTTTTCACTAACCGTTATCAATATGTAAAGAATGCTTTCAAGGATCACGTATTAATTGTATAGGTGTCAGGGTAACGCGGTCAAATCAAAAGAAACGAAGGGGATTTGCAGAAAGAAAAAAAATAATAACAACGAGTGGTTCCATAACTCCTCTTACAAAAATTCAGACTGAAAAAGTACGAGCTGCCCGCGCAATTCATGAAGTTTTTGGAAGTTCAGCCAGCGATTAACACTGTTAATCTAACGGTGAAACAGATACCATATACCTGAGAAAATGTCAAAGCCCTGATATTACTACGACTGATCAGCGCACTATGTGGATGATCCTGATGGTTGACGATAGTGATGGTTATGATGGTGGTAATGATGATTATGATGTTGATAATTATCATTATTATGATGATGGATATTACGATAGAAATGATAGTGATTATGATGATAATGATGGTGAATTGGTGACGATTACAATGTTGATTATCATGATGACCTTGATAATGATGATTATGGTGATTATGATGATGATGATGTTGACGGACATATGAGGCCGGTAGTTATTTCATCTCCACTCGATAGTCGAGCAACCATCTATCTTACATTTGTATATCTTGTATAGAATACTTTGATGACCAATTAACATTTTCACCCGATAAAAGTGTTATTTTTTCCTCACATGCTTTGCTCGGTTGCAAATGTTTTGAAATATGTTGCTTTCATGGACCGAAATGCCCGAATATCTTCATACTCGTGCAGTGAGTGGTAGAACATCCTTACATTCGGCAGCAAGATGCCCGAATTCCTCATCCTTATATCTGTAATGCAATTAATTGCAATTCTATTCCTTTTTTTTAAATATAAATTTTACGAGGCTTTTCTTCGATCAACATGCAATAGGAAAGGCTGACATAATTTTGGCAAAAGCGATGTCACAATGCCATGTCTCTCTCCTTCCGAACCCATTGTGATGCCTGCCCCCCCCCCCCTACCACAGAGAAGCGCTAACCCCACCCCATCCGCAGCCAAGATATCCTTGCTTTCTCACAGCCTCAATTTTATCCTGATCCATAATATTTGTGTTTGTATCTCTCGAATGTAAGCTAACAATTGGTTTATCGACACGACCGCTTGTGAGTACATGACTGACATTATACAGTGCGACCCAGAAAAAACGACACCGGGCATTATAGATGTTTTATCATAAATTATTTATAATTAATACATGACACAGATTTAGAAAGCTGAGATCCTCTTTCATTTGATGCAACTCATATGATGCATATTTCACGCATGAGTGATTATTAATTTGAAGAGAGGAAACCAAAAAGTCATTTGGCGGACGGAATCTGAACCGTGAGTAAATGCCTTAAAACCCTTGAGCTTCCAGGGGCTCTGCCCCTGGATTTCACCTAGGGCCCAAAATCAGGCACCTGGATGCTCATCTGATGGTAATTTAATGCCTTAAACCCCTGAGCTCTTTGGGGCTACGCCCCCTGGACCCCACACCAATTAGTGACCTACCAGCACCACAAAAAAGGTATCAAAATATGCTCATCTGACTGTAATTAAATGCCTAAAACCCCTTGGCTTCCGGTGGCTCTGCCCCTGGACCCCAGCTAGGGCCCTAAGGCTGACGGCCAGATGCTAATCTGACGGTAATTTAATGTTTAAAACCCCTGAGCTTCTGGGGTCTCGGCCCCCTGGACCTCACGCCATTAAGTGTCCTGCCAGTGTCACAAATAAGGTATCAAAATATGTTCATCTGACCGTAATTAAATGCTTAAAACCCCTAAGTTTCCGGAGCTCCACCCCCTCGACCCCATCAAGGGCCCTAAGGCGGGCTCCTGCATGCTTGTCTGATCGCTATAAAATGCCTAAAACCCCTGAGCTTCAGGGGGCTCCGTCGCCTCAACCCCACGCCAATGAGTGACCTGCCAGTGTCACAAATAAGGTATAATTATGCTCATCTGACGTAATTAATTGCCTAAAGCCCTGAGATTTCGGGGCTCTGCCCCCCCGAACCCAACCAATGGCCCTAAGGCGGGCCCCTGGATGCTCATCTGACCGTAATATATTGCCTAACACCCCTGAGCCTCCACCTCCTGGACCCCACGCCAATTCGTGACCTGCCGGTGTCACAAATAACGTATAACAATTTGCTCATCTGACCGTAATTTATTGCCAAAAACCCCCGAGCTTTCGGGGGCTCCGCCCACTGGACCCCACGCCAATTCATGACCTGCCAGTGTCACAAATAAGGTATAAAATATGCTCATCTGACGATAATTTAATGTACAAAACCCCCTGGACCAAACACCAATTTGTGTCCAGCCCCCTCCCCCCCCCCCCCTCTCTGTGAATGGAGGGATACCATGCGTGTTCCTAAAATGTCCGGTAAAGGTTTTTTTCACGCACCAAAGTCCGGCTCGTAGTACACAAAAATTCGGCCCGGACTTAAGGGGTGGGGGTGTTTTCAAAAGGAGGGAACGCGCATATGCGTACCCTAAATAACACTGAGTGTGGGGGGGGGGGGGGGGCGGGGTTCTGTCAGTATCACAAATAAGGTATCAAAATATGCTCATCTGAACGTAATTTATTGCCCGAAACCCCTGAGATTCCGGGGCTCCGCCCTCTGGACCCCACGTCAACTCGTGACCTGCCAGTGTCACAAATAAGGTATCAAAATATGTTCATCTGAAGGTAATTTAATTTTTAAAACCACTGAGCTTCTGGTGGCTACGCCCCCTGGACCTCACGTCAATTCATGACCTGACAGTGTCACAAATAAGGTATACAAATATGCTCATCTGACAGTAATTAAATGCCTTTACCCCCTGAGCTTCTGGGGGCTCCACTCCTTGACCCCCGCCGAGAAACGTTCTGCGGGGCCTGTAAAAGTGGGCGGATGGGGATTTTTTTTTTGTCTACCCCCCCCCCCCTAACGTTTTGCCACTGCCGGTGTCACCCTTACGTACAAATATTTGGCTCGCATAATTTCAAATTTGCCCCCCCCCCCCCCCTAAGAAATCCTGGATCCGCGCCTGCTCAGTGCTTGTGGGTGGGGGACTGGGTATCTATCTTCTGCACCTGCGGAATATTTACCACTTTTCTGAAATAACAATTCATTCACTTTTTTTATATTTCATTACATAACAATTTATTCACTTTTTAAAAATGTCATTAAAGAATAAACAAACTGACCAGAAGCTCGGGCTGAAGGGGTCCGTTGACAACTGTAGAAATAGCTCAATATATACAAATACTTGTTGAAACTAATATCATAAACATAAAAACATGGAATATATGAAATGAAAAGGATGTTTTTTTTTCGCTTTCTTTCCAACATTCTACCATTATCTGTATGTTTGTGTTTCATGATTATATTTTCTTCGATTTTTTTCTGAACGCTTTACCCATGACGGACTAGAACCGGCGGGTATTTCTTGTATTAAGTCCACATTAATTCAAATGCTACCAAAAGGAATGAAGTGGCGATGATTTTTTTTTCTCGAATAACTTACTGATCTTAGAGGCTAGTACGTATAGATAACATAGAACATTTAACTCATTACCCCTTAATCGTTATACGAATAAACAGCCTAAAAGGATGAATTCAAAAATCAAAAAGTCTTTCACTCAAAACACGATAAGGCAGGGTACACCCACCTATTTGTGTAGCCCAAATAACTAGCTTTTATCACAAATTAAAGTGTTAATGAAAATCGAAAAGAAATCAACCACAGAAAAAGGCTGCACAAGTGGCCCGTTTGAAGATGCGTTTTACAATGTATGTACTCTTGTGCACCTACATGAAAACAAATCATTAGAAACTTTTTTCTCCAAAAGATTCCGGGATCTTTGAAGCAATCATATGGTAATTATTTGTGTAAATTCTGCTGTAACTGGTGAGTAATTGTTTTTTTTTTTTTTTTTTTTTTTTCGTTGTTTTTTTCCTCGTTTCTTCCGTGTTTTTTTCGTGTTTTTTTCGTGTTTTTTTTAGGGGGGAGGGGGATAATTTCCACATCCCCCCCTTAAGTCTATGATTGGCCTTTGAATCTCCCGCCTCCCAAATCAACCCTAGGAGTAGCTGAACATCCATGAAAACAAGGCGTCAACCGCCAATGTCATACATTACCAATAATCAAAGTTACTCCCCCATCCGTCAAATGATATCAGAGGTTTTATAACTTGACACTATGGCGCTTTAACACACACGACAGTGCTTTAACAAAAACGACGGTAGAATTCACTCAACCGAGATCGTCCTGTACTTTGCTCCCGTCTTCATGTATGACCTGTATATAGAGCACTAGAGCACTGTCACAAATACGACGGAATGTTATGAATACATTATTTTGATGAACCTCCACAAGACAAATGTGACGGAACAGTGATCTTAGCTTAACTACCCTCGTCGCCCCACACCCAAATGACAGAGATCCGTGCCCTTGTACACAATATTGTACTGGTGATTTGTGCATGTCTCGTTTTGCATTTGACTTAATATTCTGGTAATTGGCTGCTGAAGGATGAATCAGGGTTTACCTTGCCATTATGGAGATACTCGACAACTGCTCTCTTACCAATGGAACATTCGTAACCTCTGACAATTTGTCGGACTGTAATACTCAAAACATACTAGAACCAAAAATCAGTGTGACATTCGTCCTTTTAATGCTGGTGTCTGTTTTGACTGTCTTTACAAATATGCTTATCCTAGCAGCATTCTACGTTGAGAAGAAACTACGGACTTACCCCAATTCCTATATCTTGAACATAACCATTGCAGACTTCGTCGTTGGCCTAGTCTGTATGCCTCTCCGCGCGACTGTCAATCTCTATGATGGTTGGAACTTTGGTCAGGTACTTGGTATCTTGTTTATAGGATTTCAGAACTCTATTCTCAGTGTATCTGTGTGCGGTGTAGTCGTCATTTGCATTGATCGTTACATAGCCACGTTCTATCCTATCAAACATTTCCAAAGGAAAAGTATCCGCAAGGCTACCATTGTGAACATCTTTACGTGGATCCTATCCTTTGGAACATGGATCTCGATAACTTGTGTCTGGGATTTCATAGCCCCAAGTGGCGAACTATCAGATTCGGGCTTGCCAAGAACGAATTATTCTCGAATCAAAACGGCAGGCGTATTCGTATTCATCCTGAGATTTGCTGTACCATTTCTCCTCATTACTGGGCTATACCTACGAATTTATTTTCGCGTGAAGGCTGTCTACAGAAGGCGTTTGGCCTTCAATTTGAAGAAAGAGCATTTGACGAGCAAGGGGAAAACAGAAGCCAACGGCCAAAATATCAACAATTCTGCAATTAAAAGAAATGATGAGGATGCACCATCCCAATGCGAATCCAGTCTAAGCGGTGTTACGTTGGATGACATGAGAGATGCAGCAATTGTTGTATCAAATATTTCATTGCAGGTGTCGAAAGACTATGCTCCACCAACCAGTAAGTCCAAGAGAGACGCTACATTTATTGCTGAAAATAAGGCAGGGTCAGTTCAAAATCATCCCAGAAGCGATAACGAAGACCTTGTTTTAGAAATAAATGAAAGTCAGTCAGCATCCAGATACAACGTCTCCAAGAAGCCCCAGAAGGAATCAACAAAGGAAGGTCGAAAAGCAATGAAGACTTTAACTTTCATAATCCTCGCTTTCGTTGTTACCTGGTTGCCGAATGCTCTTGCCGTCACGATATATTCTACTTCTACTTGGCTCTATGACATTATTAACAGTGTTGTGAATTTGATAGAAGTACCTCGATGGATATCATACAGCAACAGCTTGATCAACCCATTGGCTTATGCCATGGCTCAACCTCTCATTCGAGAGACCGTTGTAAAGATTCTTTTTTGCAGAAAATGTAAATGATTCAAAATATAGGCTTCTGAGTAAATAACGAATGGATAAACAGAAACGGATTCTTAATTAATGGTAATACCTTTAAAGATAAAGTTGAGTTCTGGTCATGCGATTGCATTGTGAAAGAAAAGATGTGGAATGGATCAGAAACAGTTGATCATGTAGCATATAAGTATTGGTGTGTACTGCAAGGTTCTGGAGTCATCAAAATCATAACAAATTTGGCCCAGTCTTTATAGTAAAGCAACCAGAACTGTACACAGAAAGATGTATATGGGACTACACAATCGGTGTCGGGGCTACTTACCTTTATTTCCTTATCTTTTATGCTCATCACTCAGCCAGTATACATTTTCTACCAAAATTGTTTGCCAAATGACATTTATTTGTAATCTTGAACATTCAGTGTATAATTAGTTTCGTCTGATTCTGTGAGAATTTTTTTTTTTTTTTTTTACCAGAACTCCATTTTATCTTTAATTCATTTGGTCGCAGTGAAATAATAATCGAAATCGCCCACTCCCCAACCTCCCATCCCCTTTCTGCCTGAAACTTCACCTCTTTTTAAATCTATTCTTCTGCTATTGTTCTCTTTGTCGTCGTCGTTTGCTGTTGTATGAGGGTGGAGCATGATTAGCAAACATATAAAAGGAAGCAACCCCCCCCCCCCCTTAACGCCGCCCTTTGAACAGTTGTATGCCTTTAAACCTCTTACGCATTCTGCAGTGGCAATTTTCACATTCATTGATCAGACATATTGGTCACTACTAACGATGGTAGAACCTTTCTTGGTTATCATTTTTAATACCGATGTTCGTTCGTTCGTTCGTGTCTCCTTAGATCAAGATTAATGTATCTTGATCTTCGGAGTAGTTGCTAGAACCGACCGTGTCAGACAAGTTGCCCCGGAGTGCGAGACAGGACTCTTGTAGCGTGCCCCCACTTTATATCACAATTGTACAATGACAATTAACATTGCATTTAATTTAAAGAATGAATATATATATATTATAAATCAATTGATTTGGTCGATCCAGGTTAATGGCACAAACACGACACTATTGGACAGAGATCCTAATAATTACAGAGCTTGGTGTTGTTGCTCTGTTCACCAGCAGTTTAAGAATATGGAATCCCACGGCACATTACTCACTAACTCCAGGAAGCTCCGACACTGGCGCCAGTTTCTAACAAGCCAAGCCAAGCTGTTCGTGACCCGAGCTGTGTCTCGTGCTCAAGAACACCCATTGCATGTCTATGCCTAGTGTGACTGTACACATTTTTATTGATTGATTGATTGAAAAGGTTTTATTATAATTGCACTTCGCAGCCAGGTGGCTGAATTATGAACAATTTACATTGCCAATAATACATACAAATGTCGTTTGACATTCTCACAAAGTATAATATACAGTATATAACAAAATTCATAACCAAAATGACTAAGGCAATAACAGGCAAATTAAGTCAGGTTTAAAATATATTGTGTAAGGTGACACAAGAGTGGGTCAAAGGATGAGCAAGCAGGCCCTTTGCTCTTTAACACATGCTCTCATTCCTATACACGCTTCTCACTCCTGTACCATGGACACGCTCATAAACACTCACATTTACACTCTATACACACTCCCATTCACACTCCCATACACTAGCTAAGGTCTGCTCGCTCATCCCTGGACTTCTCTTGTGTCAAGAAGTGTTGGATATTTCAACAACAAAAAAGTAAGCTCCCTCCCGACCTTCGTACATTGAAGCAAAAAATGTTATGATAAGAAATCAATTAATTTCATTCAAAATACTAGTTGAGAGGCTCTCATGTCCTCTCAATAATGCTTAAAACATATGGGATTGTTATTCTGTGAAGCAATTTCATGATAATCAACGATGGCAGTAGTGTAGTATGATATGCTAAAGTATCGGCCTAGTAGTAGAGGTATCCATTTTGATCCTTATTATCCTGTTAATCTTTTGCAATACGTCTAGAGGATAAACTCATGACAATTGACAATTGTCATGAATCATTGTCTTTAAGCTTACCATTATTATGCATCTGGCTTGAATTTTGCATAGGTATTTGGTACTGGATGATTTAAAGGGTAAAAATGAACTTGTGTCCTATTCATTCTAATCTTATTTATTTGCATTACGTTTTATTCATTCAAGATCTAAAATTTTTCACTGTTTTCAAAACGATATCTTTTTGTGTCGATCATATTTCTATGTAGCTTGATATCTCATGGTAATTTTGAGGGAAAACCAATCCAAGCAACGATTTCTGAATTGTAGCGACAATCGTTCGCCTTTGCTGCTCTTCAATAATACCATGACAAGCAGTATTAATTAATTTTTCAAGAACTCATGATAAATTCGTTTAACAGTTGATTCCCCTTGGGTGATTCTTTATTCGGGTGTTTTGGCGGGGAGAGATAGTAGTAGACGGTCTCACGCTTAACGACTTTATATTATTATTCCTATTTGTTTATCGTCTCTATACGATGCACGTTTAATCAAAAACAGCTTTTATTGTTAGGCTTCCTGAAAAGAATTCTAATTGTTGTTAAGGAATTTTTGGTTTCACTCTGTAGATTATGATGATGTGTTTCAGCTGTTTTTTCAATAACAAGATCAAACACATGATGACAATCTACTGGGTGCATGCCAAAAAGTTCTTTACAACAATAAACAAAAATGAGGTGCTATTCGATGTGGCGTCACATGGTAGATTCAATTATGATCATCGGTACTGGGTCTAATATGTTAAAATGAACTGAATTTGAAACCCGGCCAGGGGCTACCCCCCATCCCCTCTTTTTGTCATTGCCCTTCCTTTTCGTCGCTTATTTCCTTTTTGCCACCGAGTATGTACATGTACAATGAATGTGCATGCGCAGGCGCGTACGCAGAGGGGAGGGGGGGGGGGGCTTTTGTTCTTTCTTTTTGCTCAAGGGGGGGGGGGGGGGTGCTGAGTAGAAAAAACGGAATGCTCCTTAACCCCCCCCCCCCCCCCCCCATCTCAGTGAGCGAAATGTTGGTCGACGCGATTTTCCCATTTCCGGGGGGCACAAAAACAGCATTAATGCAATATTGGATTATTTGTCGGGGAGAGATGGGGGTGAACAGTCTCACGTTTAAAGAGATAGTTGAGTTCTGTTTTCAGACCGCAAATGCCTTCAGAGTGCATGGTTATTGTTCTTATACTTATCTATGACATTTCTAGTTCCCTTTTAGAACCTAAAATTGCTATGAAGGTAATGTAAGACCCCAAAATGTGTGAAATTTAGCCAATACGGTCATACCAATTCAGCTTTAGTTTCCCTAAAATACGGTGACCGTTAATTAATTATTTAATTAAAAATATAAATGCATGGGCCGGCTGGTTGTGCGTAATATATCAACACGACGTAAAAGGCCATTATAATGACTATGAACATGATGATTATGACGATTAATATAAGTAGTATTATTATAACTATTATCGTATCATTATTATCATCCGTATTATCAGCATAATCAGCAGTAGTATAGTATAGTACATGTAGAAGTAGTAGTAGAGGTATAATTCTGATCCTTATTATCCTGATTATCTTTTGCAATTCTTCTAGAGGATAAACTCATGAAAATTGACAATTTGTCAAGTATCATTGCCTTTAAGCTTACCATTATATGCATCTGGATCGAATTTTGCTTAGGTATTTGGTACTGGATGATTTAAATGGTAAAAAGCTTCCTATTCATTCTAGTCTTATTCAGTTGCATTATGTTTTATTTATTTAAGTTCTAATGTTTCTGACTGTTTTCAAGACGATATATTTTTTTTTCGATCATAGTTCTATGTAGCTTGATATCGCATGGTAATTTTGAGAGAAAAGCTTTCCAAGCGACGATTTGTGAATTGTAGCGACAATCGTTCGCCTTTGCTGCCCTCCAATAATACTATGACAAGCAATATTAATACATTTTTCAAGGACGCATGATAATTTCGTTTAACAGTTGATTCTTTTGTTCGGATTATTTGGGGCGCAGAGATAGAAGTTAACGATCTTACGCTTCAGGCGCGGATCCTTTTCCACCCCCCCCCCCCCCCCCCCTCCTTGGGAAAAAAGGGAGAGAGAGAGAGAGAGAAAGAGAGAGAAGAAAAAGAAGTAAAAGAGGAGAGAAAGGGAAAGAAAAAAGAGGAAGAAGAAAATAAAAAGAGGGAAAAGAAGAAGATGGAGGGGGACCAAAAGGGCCTCGCCTCCCAGCTGTTACCTCCCCCCCCCCCCCCCCATCAAAAAATAAGAGAGAAGAAAGGAAAGGGAAAGAAAAAGGAAAAGAGATAAAGGGAAGGAAAAAAGAGGAAAAAGAAAAGAAGGAAGATATCAGTTGCATTTTTCCTGCCAACAAGTTGTAGTTCGGAGGGTTGGGGCCAAAAGGCCCTTGCCTCCCTCCCCCCCCCCGGAAACCCCGCCACAAAAAGGGGGGAAGGAAGGGGGAAAAGGGAAAGAGGAGAGCTAAAAGGGAACAAAAAAGGAAGAAGAATAGAAAAGGGTGAAAAGAACGTGTGAAAAGAACGTGTGGATTGGGGGGCCGAAAGGCCCTTGCCTCCCCCCAGCAAACCTAAAATCGACAGAAGAAGGGAAGGGAAAGGAAAATAGGAGAGAAAGGAAAGAGAAAAAAACGAAAGACGAAAGGTAGGGGAAATCAGTTGCGATTTCCCGCCAGCAAGGTGTAGATCGGGAGGGGGGCACTGGCGTACTGATGAAGGGGGGGGGGGGGCTTGGGGTGACAGATGCCCCTAAATATAATTAAAACGTGATTTATTTCTAATTCGATACCGGTGATTTACAAATGATACTGAAATGACATAATTTTCAATCCTCAATCTTTAGTAAATTATATTTTGTTATATGTTTGTTTGTAAATGGCAAATTCCTAAAGAAAGAAGAAAAGAATAGTGACCTGCCTTTGTCACAAAATAATGAAGTGTCTAAATTTGCTCATTTGACCGTGAGTAAATGCCTAATGACCCCTGAGCTTTCGGGGTCTCTGCCCCCTGGATTCCACCTAGGGCCCTAAGGCGGGCCCCTGGATGCTCATCTGACCTTAATCTATTGCCTAAAACCCCTGAGCCTCCGGGGCTCTAACCCCTGGACCCCACACCAATTTGTGTCCTGCAAGTGTCACAAATAAGGTATCAAAATATGCTCATCTGACCGTAATTTATTGCCCCAAACCCCTGAGCTTCCGGGGGCTCCGTCCCCTTGGCCACACACCAATTCGTGACCTGCCAGTGTTACAAATTAGGTATCAAAATATGCTTATCTGACGGTAATTTAACGTACAAAACCCCTGAGCTTCTGTTAGGAGAAACGTTCAGCGGGGGCTGCATGTAAGAGTGGGGTGATGCGGTTTTTTGTCTACCCCCAAACGTTTTTGCTCATGTCGCCACTGCCGGTGTCACCATTACGTACCAATATTTGGCTCGCATAATTTCAAATTTGGGCCCCCCCCCCCCAAGAAATCTTGGATCCGCCCCTGTCACGCTTAACGACGTTGTATTATTATTCGTATTTGTTCATCGTCTCTACTTCTCTTGATTGTTAGGCCTCCTGAAAGAAATTTTAATTGTTGTTAAGACATTTTTGGTTGCACTCTGTAGATTATAATGATGTGTTTGGTCTGAAATACAATAACAAGATCAAACACATGATGAAAATCTTCTGGGTGCATGCCAATAAGTTATTTTCAACAATCAAAAATGAGATAAACATAAATTTAAAATTCAAATAATTCATACCAAACTGATCATCATCAGTTATCATCAATACTTTTTTGCATTTTGAAATATACATTTAGGGTTTTGTGGAAAAGACTCACCAGGTATACATCCATGGAATACGAAGGTTATTTCAAACATTATACAGTACTTGTTAATATGCTAAAATGTCTTTATCTTTTGCATCATCAGCCTCATCATCTGCATGGAATGCATACCTGAAGACAAAATAGGTATTCAATATAGTACTGTGGATATAGTCTCTTTCTTGCACGCCATGGTTATCATGTTCTAGCTGAAATTATGTGGATCATAACAAAACAAGGCAGTTCTTGAAAAAAGGGATGGTGGAATTTTTCAATGGGAAATATGATTAATATAATCATCAGCGTTACTTTTTTGTTCATCACTGTTTTTCATAAATGTTTTGTGAGTAGAGTATCAGAAGCAAGTCAGTTTACACAATCCCTTTGTACTGTATTTCAATTAAAATTTAGTATCCAGTCTCAAACGCTACAAAGTTTACCAATGCTAAAAGGTTATCTTCACCCAGGCAAACACGTAATCTTTGACTAAACAATTATCAGCTGAACAATGCATGATAAAAATGGAAATATAATTTTGACAAAACAATTTCATTTCTCATCAAACATATAAATTCAAAAAACAACATTATATTGTATGATTATAGGATAGTTTGAAGTACCAAATACAATTATGATGAGAATGAATAAAGAAGTAAAAAGTACAAACATTAAATGTGACCTAGTAACATTGCCTTTTGACAGGAAAAATAATTGTGTAAATGTAAGTTATATTCATGTCCTAATAAAGGCATCAACCCCTGTAAATACAAACATCTAAAAAGAAATAAACAAATTCTTCAATACACAGATACGATATGAGAATTCATGCAACTGAAATCCCAAACTCTAATATGCATTACTGATTTCTAAAAATGAGGTAGGTATACCTGATAAATAGCTGTTCTGAGCTAAACATTTGAATTTTAAAGATTTATGTTTGCAAGGAGTTCATTACAATACTGTAACAGAAAACTGACACAGGTACAAACATTCAGTTCATTGTTTCAGAAATCATGGACAATGTTACCAGTTCACTTTAAATCAATTCATTGATTTCATAATCAACCCATTTCATTGCGATTACTGAATTATACACACAATTAAAATTATACGTGGAGTTTTCTATATTTATGATATTCAAAATGTTTACAATTAAACAGTATAAAACAGAGATTGAGGTATTAAAATATAATATAATATAATTGATTCTAGTTTCTTAAGCATGCTCTTCAACAAAGGTTCTTCAAGTTTCTTCACACGTATATCATCCAAGCAATAGTGGTTGAAGCAGCGAAGATTATTGATCTAGACTGCTTGAAAGCAAAAGGAATTAAGAGAAAGAAAAATCATTATAAAAGAAGTCCAAGTCAAAATCAATAGAAAATCATTATCAGAATGTCAATTATGAAAGGGAAACTTTACAGTGCATTATGTTTAGGTGAAATTATTTTGTGTAGTTTTGGTACCAATTTTTACAGAGGCTCTTAAATTAGATACTTCAATTGGTATAACCTTAGTATTGGCAGTTTTTGTTAAGGATTTTGAAAGAAAATTGACGCTTAAACTAAGAGACCTACACATTAAAACAATTAATTAGGAAAATCTCAAATTTCAAATATTGGGAAACGATCAAGAAGGGAAGAAGATACCTCTTGACATGTTCACAAGCATAGACAGTGCCTCATCATCAAAATCGCCATCGAAGCCATCTGAACTACTTTGATGTCACCATGCCAAGTCACATCTGCAGCTCTGACTGTATTCAGTGAATTGCTTTAACAATTCCATACCACTCCCACTTTGAGGTCACCTTGCCAAGTCGCATCTGCAGCTCTGTGTTCAGTGAATTATCAAGGACCCATCTAACCAGCATGTCGATCCCTGTAGAATAAAATAAATAATTACAGTACAAGTTTCTTTTTTTTTGCAAGCAGAGGTAAAGAAATAAATCTAATATTATCTTGTGTACATCAAATTAATTACTAGGCATAACTGACCCCAAACAGACGTTTTTAATTGCCCCGACCAACAAACTACCACAACAATGCACAATATGCAGTGAGTGTGCTTGGTACTTGTCATACAAGATGATCAAGACTTCACTCTATACGCTCTACTTACAACAAAATATTCCAATTTTGATTCATAGAAGTTTTAGCTGAAGATATTATATATTAATGGTTATGTACATATATAGCCTTCGCCAAAATTAGAACACGTTCCTTTCCAGCTTTGTACTATGTCTGCCATGTGCATTACATATTCCATATCTTTATTTCCCGGTTAATATTTAATTGTTTATGTAGCCATCATATATATAATAGCAGTGTATTTCAAAGATTGTTATCGATTGCAAGTTTGGTAGTGAGCGCAAAACCAATGGATGGCATTATACAGACCGGTCATGATTAATCTTAAATCTCTTTATACTGCTTATGTGTGATTTTCTTGCACAGACTCCCTATTCTCACCTGGATTTGTATCTGGCCTGCGGCATTGTTGAAAAGTAGATGTACCAGTCCTAGTGCTTCCTTCATATAAGCGCAAATTGTATCTACTGTATCTGAAACTAAGTGAAAGCAAAAACATCATCATAATCATTACCACCGAAGTGTAGATTATTCCTATAGATTATCCTGTTATGTCGTCTGCAATGTTGTGACATGTACATCATCTGGTATTCCTTAAACACGGAGTAAAGTTGGGCAACATTTGCTAGTATCAAGAACGATTGTTAAAAAGAATTATTTAATCAGTTAACCAGTAGGGTCTACATCCCATGTCATCTCAGCTCAGCATGATGATAATTTTCATAACTCTCCTTGCCCTTGGCCATGGTGGCCTTGGGCTTGGAGCCCTGGGGCCAGTTCCTCGAAACCAACGACAAGACAGTCATAACTTTATCCATTATCAATACTATCGGTGAGACGAGGATCCCTGAAATAGCCTTAGTCGCAATTCCACCGGATTAAGAGTAATTTTAGGAAAACTAAAATTATTTAAATGAATTCGGATTAAAAAATATTAAAAATGGTACCAGAAAAATAAGAGATGTAATATACTTCAAAATTTGAGTAAAGCATACCATAGAATTACTTGTAAAATATAATTACGAGTAGACTATTTCATTTCATGGCCGGTGAATCCTTTTTTTTTGTATATGGGTACCCCCCCCCCCCGAATATTTTCATTTGAAAGTTTATTTAAAAAAATACACCCTTATGTTTTTCTTCGTAAAAAATACAATGTTTTGAAAGCTTTGTCCAATGTTTTAGGCGTCAGTACAATATTCAAATGACGAAATGTTAACATTCTAAAGGTTAAAACACATGTTTTAAAATATTAATTTAACACATTTGAAAATAGAATTTATCTCGAAAGCATCTCAATCCCATCCCCCTTCGTATTTTCCTTTTATATTACTTGTCTTCCTTTTATATATGTATACACTTCCTTGTTAACGATTATAGCGGCCTTAAGCTTTTACAGGATTTGTGCATGTACGTACATGTGTATGATTATTTTTATTAATACATCCTTTTCATTTTTATGAAGAAATTGATGATTTTATTTCTTCAAAGCTTTTTCTTATTTCATTATAATGCTTTAACGCTTAAGCTTTTTTATTTTTATTTTTTCATTTTAGTAAAGAAAAAGAGTTTCCTGATATTGTACATGTATTATTTTGTTGTATATATGTAAATACAAAACAAACAAGTTTTACATTCATATGTAAAAACAAATTAACAGAACAAAATCTTGCCAAAGAATGGAACTAGGCTCGACTAGTCCTTGTGCTAACTTCTAGTTCCCATTAACAACTTCGCCTAAACACAGTAATATACATATTTACGTATATATCTTTTGTACATTTAATAGTATGCAGATGTATGTCTAAAAATATCGTTTTAAAACCATTACTGTTCAATCGACATTACTCTTATGTTATGTATACATGTATCAGTATTATTTTTTGCATTGTATGATTGTTCATATGTACTGTCATTATTGTGATGTGTTGTTGTTAATAAATTCAAATTCAAATTCATATGGGTCTGAAAAGTAAAGAATACACTTCAAACTATGGCTTGCCAGCCGTGGCAGATTACCCATCCTTTCGAGGATTTTACAATATGGAAATAAACGCGTATAATCAGTTTATAAAAGTGGGAAAAGCCTAAAAATATAAACATGGCATATTTTCAAAAGGTTTTCTAATATGAAGAAATGATAACTTCCTGTTTTAGTGAATGTATAGAAAGATCGTAGATGGAGGATTTCTTGTCCTTCTTTGCTAGCCATAGTCTACCCAATAAATGACATGTGATGGCGCTGCCCATCGATTAAAACGTTATGACAGAGATATGACGGTGTCGGAGGCATCATAACTACACTTAGACTTAAGCCCCTTTCACACCGGATCTGCGTAGAGTTGCGTAGTGTTGCGTACCAACTACGCCGAAGTTAAGCTGCGTACTCATGAATAAATTGATGCTTCGGCGTAGTCCCTGCGTAGGTTTTGCGTAGGCTTGCGTATAGTTACGTACCCTCTGCGTAGGCACCGCGTACCTACGGCGTAGGCAATTGGCGTAGGGTTACGTACGCTTGCGTAGGCCTGGCGTAGGGTTGCCAAAAGTGGCATTTGGTACACGGTTTTGACCGTTATATGTTCATTTTTTTAGTAGGTATTAACAACTGCTGAGGCTATTTTGCAGTAATGTTAATTTGTTCAAGATATTATTTTCCAAAAAATGCAGACATTTTTGTGGATGTACTACATTTTTATACTCATTCACAAGGGTAATAAATGAACTTTCTGTTGATGTACATTGCAAGGTCACGTGATGTGATTCGATACCTCAAAACGCCAACAAAAGAGCGCTTATTTTGATTTGTGAATAAATGTGGACAAAAGTCTGATATTTGTTGACCATATCCCTTTTTTTTCACTCATTTGTAAATATCATTCCATAACAGTTTCCTGAAAGTTTGAAGACGATAGCTGTTGTCCTTTGTCCGTAGCGTATATGTGTGTGACAATGTAATAATATAAATTTCAGTCATTTATTACTTCTGACATACACACTCACTCAGTCTCACTAACAGAGTGAGACAAAATTATTTCTTTGCTCATTTCAATTAAACAAAATTATTTTACAAGCATACAAACAGGGCCATAAACGTACACACAAGCAAACAAACCGACACAAATACATATAGATTTCCACAAAACATAATAACATTTCGCAAGAGGCATCAGTTTGTGAGTCTTATCTCTGTTTATTATATCAACAGCCTGAGATGTCAACATCACAAATTGAATAAACCATAACAAGCAAAACATGTCAGTCTGAAAATTCTTGTAGTAGTACAAACAGAATTACAAGCAAGAATACAAAATAAAGTCAAAGAAACACTATTTCTTCATGAACAGAATAAATGTGAGAACGCACACATGTAAACAAAAATAGCATTTCCCTTCAAAATAATGATCAATACCTGCCAAGTTTACATCCAGGTATATACAACAAAAAATCTTTATACGTTTTTAATGCTTCGTCGGACTGGCGTAGGGTAGCGTATTGTTGCGTAGGCTTGGCGAACAGTTGCATAGGCTTGGCGTACAGTTGCGTAGGCTTGGCGTACAGTTGCGTACGCTTGGCGTACATTTGCGTAGTTTCTGCGTAAGAAGTCTACGCCGAAGGTACGCGAAAAAAATTAAACATGTTTAATTTTTTGCGTTCATCTCGCGTACCCATTTGCGTCCCTCCGCGTACAGTTGCGTAGGGTTGCGTACGATCGGCGTAGGGTTGCGTACGATCGGCGTAGTCGCTACGCAACTCTACGCAACTCTACGCAACTCTACGCAAGGCCCGGTGTGAAAGCCCCTTTAGTCAGGATGTTGTCGTTGATCTTGGCAAAGAGAGCTTCGTGAAACACGTAGCTAAAAAGTAGCTCACTAACGCTGATTTAGTCAAGAAGTTAGACTTATGACGGTTTAGAGGAACGGGCCCCAGAAGCTGCTTACACCCCAAGCTCACCTTTACAAGTAAAGTCACAGTGACTCAGTTTTGTCTACATCCTGATCTACTCACCTCTAGATTAATGACTAGTGGCTGACATAAATTGATAATTATGAAATGATGATCTAGAGTTATAGACTCTAAAAAAAACGTATAATTGGCTAAATTACTAATACTAAAAGTACAAGTAAAACTAAAACTAAAACAAAAGTAGGGTCTAAACTCTAAATCTAACTTTCGTTAAAAATAAAACTTGTTCTTATTCTTAACTTAAGCAGATGTAAAAGAACCTTATAAAACCAATATTTGATGCGAAATGGGATAAGAAAGACCCTCCACTTGAGGTATTTAGTATAGATGTATTTTTGTTCAGATATCATATTTGGTCGTTTTAGTTTTGCATCATGCATCATGCATCAAATACTTCACTCCTTTATTCACTGACATGAAAATGAGTATATTGGGTGAAATGTGGAACGGCTGCGCTCATGGATATATTTATGGCTTACATAGAATAAGAATGACTCCAAAGAGTGTATCTCATTACTTTACCTTAAAAAACTATAACAGACTCACCTTTTCATATGGTTTGTGACCGTTCCAAATTGCGAAAATTTCACTCCCGTCACTTCGTGAAACAAATAAAAGACAAATAAAAAAGAAGACGAGATTTCACGTAGTGACGGCCGACTACGTCACTTTGTGAAAACAGGAAATCCTTTTACTAGGTATTTTCTTGTTTACGTCATCGTCATAGTGACATAATTAGATATTGTTGTGGTTCGAAATTGTGTGAGGTTCAAGATGTTAGTGAATGATCTCAAAAAATGCACCAAAAAAAAAAAGAAAACTGAAATTATATGCGATTTTCCTCATTACCATCACTTCGTGAAAAAAGGGACGAAATAATCACATTTTGGTTTCAGACAAAGGCAAACTATCACCTTTACCAACGGTAATTATTTGCTTTTTGAATACTTTGATGACGAAATAAAAAAATTACCCGATAAAAGTGTTATTTGTTCATCACATGCTATGCTCGGTCGCAAATGTTTAGAAATATGTTGCTTTCAGGGACCGAAACTCCCGAATATCTTCATACTCGTGCAGTGGGTGGAAGAACAACCTTATATTCGGCAGCAAGATGCCCACATTTTCCATTCTTATATCTATAATGAATTTCACTCTAATTTCATTCCATTATAAATAAATAAGTTAAAAAAACAACAACGAGGCATTTCTTCGATCAACATGCAACAGGAAAGGTTGACATAATCTTGGGAAAACATTGTCATAATGTCAGGCCTCCCTCCTTCCGACACCCTATCACGATGCCCCCCCCCCCCCTCCCTCCCCTCCCCTCCTACAGAGAAGCGCTTACCCGAACCCATCCACAGCCAAGAAATCCTTGATAATTTTTTTTTCTCGCTTTCTTTCCAACATTATACCATTCTTTGAATGTTTGTGTATAAGTTTCCTTCCATTTTTTCTCTTTGGTGGTTTTTATGTTGAGTCCAAGATAATAACAAAACTAGTTAAGTGGCGATGAGTCTGTCGAATAATTGATCTTAGAGTTTAGTACTGACACACGAAAAGTGTAACGCATTTCCCCTTTATAGTCATACGAATATAGAGCCTATAGGGTTGCATTCTATGCTGTTGAGATCAATAAAAAAAGTCAGTTATTCAAAACGCGATAATGCAGTGAACATTTTCCTATTTGTGTAGCACAATTAACTAGCATTTATCACAATTTAAAGTGTTCAAGCAACTTGACAAATAAATCAACCACAGAAAAGGCTGCAAAAGGGCTCTCTTGAAGATGCATTTCATTAAATATTGTGGACCTAAATACAAAAGTCATCAAAAGCAGTTTTCTTCAAAAGGTTCTGGCCTCTTTGGAGCAATCCTCCGCGATCCTAATAAATGTCGGTTGCTTCATATTTTGGTAGAGAATAGTTCCTCAGTGTCGCAGTTACCTTTCAATTTGGCTTCATAGACATGAATATGTATAGCAAAGCGCACGCCGTGCACTTAGTCTTTGTTCAAGTTGCTTCCGATGCCGGGGTGAGTCCATCGATATAATAGTCATTATAATGTCAATTTGCGTGACAAACATTCGTAGCCAGCGGGGCCCCCGATTCAATTCAATTCAATTCAATTCAATTCAAATAAGGTTTTATTTCAGACTTGTCCAAAAAGATGTCGAT
Source organism: Strongylocentrotus droebachiensis (assembly GCA_035222895.1). Taxonomy (NCBI): domain Eukaryota; kingdom Metazoa; phylum Echinodermata; class Echinoidea; order Camarodonta; family Strongylocentrotidae; genus Strongylocentrotus; species Strongylocentrotus droebachiensis. Next base: position 677,032 of record JAVYIG010000172.1, on the reverse strand, counting down.
GAACCTTAGATTGGAGGAGTGATTCTGCAAATCTTAGAGAAAGGGATGTGCGTCTCTTTTTAAAGGGATCCGGTAACTTTGTCTTAGATCCTTTAAAAAAATCCTTAAGTTAGCTCATGCTGTAATGATAATTATAAAGCTTTAGGTCAGTCAGAAATCCCATGACTTTTACAATGCCGATCGTCTGTCTGATTATCAAGATATTTATGATTGAAAATCGAAATCAAATTTTGCGTTTGCCAAACGGTTTTCATAACATTACATCCTATTGGAGAAAACGAGTATGGTAAAAAAAAGAAGAAAAAAAAGAAGAAGGTCAGTCAAAGGTTTTTACTTTTGAAGCGCATTTTTTTTAAGGGCTTCAATGTAACACCATATCACAGACACTGATAACACGTAGGGCCGTGCATCTCAGATGTAACATTGTTAAACGATCCCTTTAAAGAGAGGAGACGACAAGATGAGATTGCAGTTCCACATAAGTTCAAGATCGAGTCAGGGTAGATAATAATCCTAAGAGCTCTCCTTTGAACTCACTCGATGCTTACAGAGCGGTTATTTGTGATCCCTGATGCCCAAACAGGTGCTTCGAATACTAGCACTGGCCTGATGTACAACATGTATATAGTAGCAAGATCCTTGGTGGTAACACCATTCCTCCGAAGCTTAGTTAAGAGATAAAGTCCTCTGGAAGCGTTGGAGATCATACGGCTCACCTGCCCATCCCATTTGAGTTCATCCTGAAGGAAGACTCCTAGGAGCTTAATGGATGAGACAACTTCCAGTGTGGTAGAGTTGATGTCAAGAACGATGGGTGGCGGGGGTTGGCGAAGAAATAAAATCTGCCTAGCTTTGCACTTAGCACATTCAGGACAACGTCGTTGTCTTTGCACCATTTGATCAAGGAGTCAAGATACGACTGCAACTCAGATGGATGCGTTTTCTCCAAGACCTTCACGATTGTCAAGTCATCCACATATTTCCATCGGTTATCACTTTCAACAGCTGCATCGTTGATTAGGATCAGAAACAGGACCGATCCGAGGCGAGTACCTTGGGGTACCCCCCTGGTGATGGTTTGTTCTTGAGAGGATTTCCGATGGTAGCGGACAGTCTGCGCTCTGTTGGAAAGGAAGCTGCAGATAGTAGGGATGACAACACATAAGTCAATCAACTTGTTCATAACAATGGTGTGGTTGACATGGTCAAAATCCTTAAAAAAATCCACAACGCAAAGGTTAGCGAGAGTGCCACCCTTGTCAAGCCCTCTGTGGATGATGTCAAGCAGGCTGATCAAGTAGTGCGTAACTGACGATCCACACAAATTATCAAACTGGCGGTGGCGGATGCTGCTCATGCTCCAGTCCAGTGCTATGTGTAGGCCTAATGATCAGGGGCGGATCTAGCTTTTTGCTAAGGGGGGGGGGGGGGTTGCCCCCGAAAAATGTGAAAATCGCGCCAGCCGATAAATTGATTAGTGGGGTGGGGGAGGGGGGGATTGAGCACTAAATTTATTTATATTTTATTCCCCCCCCCCCCCCCGACATTTGAAAAAATGTGCCAACCTATACTTCGGGGGGGGGGGGGGAGGGTAGAAAGCACTTCAAAAAAAATTATTTTGCCCCAGACATTAAAAAAAAAGTTTTACTTTTGTTTTCTTTTCTTTTTGGGGTTAGCCCAAGGGGGGGGGGGGAGGAGTAAACCCCTAAACCCTTTAGATCCGTCTTAGGGATCATGATTTTAAAGCGATTTTCGTTCACAGGGGTCGATGAGATATGTTCGTCTATTTCTTTCATTGTTTATCGTATTTTATATTTCATTATGTCATCCTACCTAGCAAAATCAATCGAAATCTCTTAACAATCAAGCTTTAATTGATTAGCCATGGTTCACCATATAGTAGTAGAGGTAGTAGGAGTATTAGAAATACAGTAGCAATAGTCGCATCAGCAGTTAATAGCACATGCAAGGAACATTTAAACATTTCGTCTTCTTTTTTCATTGCAGAAATCCATTCCATAAAATGTGTTTTTCATAATCATATAAATCATTTCCCATTGAAACTGTGGCCTATCCCTGTGTACTCGTAATTCTACCGATTCAGTGACAAATTCAGACAGGGGTTGCGGTAGGGGGTCCTATCTCATTAATATGATGATCATGATGATCATGCAGATGATTATTACGATAGTGATGGTAGTGATCATAAGATGATTATGATGATCACGATTATCTTGATGATTATAATGATGATGATGGCGATGATTACAATGTTGATTATGATGATGATGACCTTGATAATGATGATGATGATGATGATGATAATGATGACAGACATAATGAGGCGGGTAGTTTGTCCACTCCCCATCCGATAGTCGAGCAACCATTAATCTTACATCTATCTTACTTTGATGAACAATTAACATTTTCACCCGATAAAAGTGTCATTTATTCCTGACATGCCTTGCTCCGTTGCAAATGTTTTGAAACATGTTTCCTCCCCTCCCACAGAGAAGCGCCAACCCCACCCATCCACAGCGAAGATATCCTTGCTCTCACAGCCTCAAATTTATTCTGATCCATAATAATTGTTTTGTATCTCGCTAACAATTGGTTTATCGACACGACCGCCTGTCAGTGCAAGACTGACATTATAAACCAATAAAACAGAACTTGTCAGTTTGTGGATAAACATAATAATGATGTATAATCGTCGTGATACCCAGTACCATGCGAACATTTTCTCATTCCTGCAGCGGATATTTGGACTGTATTATTGATGATAGGCGCTTGTAGTCTTCGGCCTCGTTATGGAAAAATCCCGCCAAATCAGAAAATGCCATTTACCAAAGTATCTAATTAGCCCCATGAATCTACTCTCTAAGCAATTAAAACTTCGATATATTCACAAATCATATGAGACTTTCCTCAATCTAAATAGAGCTTAGTGCCTGGGTGGGGGACTGGGTGTCTATATTCTGCACCTGCGAAATATTTAACGCAATGGCCTCGTAACTGTGAGGCCCCAGGATCAAAACCGTGTCGGGTAAGAGGACACATTTTTTTTTTTTTTGGTCTCGAAATTTGAAAATTTGCCATTTTTCTTCGTTGGGGGGGGGGGGGGGGGGTAAGGTCACCTTTTTTAGGTCAGCTATGTGCATAATTTTTTTTTTCCTTTTTTTTAAGATTAAAAATAAATTAATTAAAAGTTAAAAAAGGGGGGGGGGGTTTCCTCGAAAATACACACATAAAAATACCAAAGGAAGGGTTCAACCCCAACACCCCCCCCCCCCCCCCCCTCGTACGCGCCTGCGCAAAACAAACACTGGCAAATTATTATTCAATACAATCTGAGAATGTACACTATATTATCTAGATCTATTCGGAATAAATCATTGTCAAAATAATTCCAAAAATTGGGGTAAAAAACAAATATTCCAAATATATGAGCGACAGTTTATATATATTAATATATTTTTTTGTTAAATATGTTTTTTTTTTTTTTTTTTTTTTTTGGGGGGGGGGGGGGAGATAATTTTCACGTCAGTCTATGATTGGCCTTTGAACCACCCGCCTCCCAAACCAACCCTAGGAGTAGCTGAAAATCCATTCATACACGGCGTCAATCGCCAATGTCATACATTACCTATTATCAAAGTTACTCACCCATCTGTTAAAAGATGTAAGAGGTTTATACATGCAATGGTGAATTGAGCCGACATAATAATGGAAATTCACTTTGGTAAAAACCGTAGCTAGAACAGAGAAATATCTGCCCATGAAAAAATCTAGGTTAATAATGAATCTTTTCAGGATTGAGCTTATATCCCATTAAATCCTTGCTGTACGTGCTAGCCTTTTGTTAAATCACAAACACGTTAAACCGTTGATGATGGACGTTCCCTTGATGGAAGTGCATCAAATTAAAAAAGCCATACACCCTTGTAGAAGGGCCGAGCAAGCACTGAACGTGTCTGAGTGTGAGGTCGATTTAATGTATTTGACATCGTATTATTGTGAAAACGCTTTCATTCCGCGATCCTATCAAATATTGGTCTCTCCATCTTTTAGAGTGTAGTATATATTGATAAACATTCGCTATCTTTGATTCTTTTTCTAGAAAACCTGAAACTTCAAGTGCATTTGAACAACAGTTTTGCTAACTTTGTGTTACATACTGCACAGAAGTCAAAGTATCGAACTTCTTCACGATATTATGGAGATGGATGGACATCTCAGTTTGTCTGGATGTAACACTGAGTACTTCCGACAATTTATCGGGAAGCATGGAGCATGACATTTAGGATCCCCAGTTCATCTTACATGCTTCTGTCTGGTCTGTCTTCGCAAACGCACTTATCCCGGTAGCCTTCTAAGTTGAGAAGTCACTACGAACTTCAACAAACTGGTAAATTTTAAACATCATTTTAAACTAAAGCAGCAAGTGTACTTGTGTTCGTCCTAAGATTTGTTTTACCATTTTTTTTTTTACTCATAACTGGGTTTTACTTGCGTATTCATTTCCGGGTGAAAACTGTCTAAGCGTATCACTCATTTTAAGAAAGAATATTTAGAAGGAAATGGAAGAATTACACGTGGGCGGAAAAAACAATAGACGTTCTAATATTCAAGGAAATGATATGGATGCATTTGATGAACCTCCACAAGACAAATGTGACGGAACAGATACCATGTTCGTTAATACGATTGTGACCTTAGCTTATATATTTTAAACTCTCCTCGTCGCACCACACCCAAAGGACTGAGATCAATGCCATTGTACACAGTATTATACTGGTGATTTTTGCATGTCTCGTTTCGCAATTGACTTAATATTCTCATTGGCTTCCGAAGGATGAATCCGGGTTTTCCTTGCCATAATGGAGATACACGACAACTTCTTTCTTACCAATGGAACATTCGTAACCTCAGACAATTTGTCGGACTGTAATACTCAATCCAGACCCGAACCAAAAATCAATGCGACATTCCTCCTTTTATTGCTGGTGTCTGCTTTGACTGTCTTTGCTAATGCGCTTATCCTAGCAGCATTCTACGTTGAGAAGAAACTGCGGACTTATCCCAATTATTATATCTTGAACATAACCATCGCAGACTTCGTCGTTGGTCTAGTCTGTATGCCTCTACGCGCGACTGTCAATCTCTACGATGGTTGGAACTTTGGTCAGGTGCTTAGTGTCTTGTTCCTAGGATTTCAGAACTCTATTCTTAGTGTATCTGTGTGCGGTGTAGTCGTCATTTGCATCGATCGTTACATAGCCACGTTTTATCCTATTAAACATTTCCAAAGAAAAAGTATCCGCAAGGCTACCATTGTGAACATGTTTACGTGGATCCTATCCTTTGGAACATGGATCTCGATAACTTGTGTCTGGGATTTCATAGACCCAAGTGGCAAACTATCAAATTCGGGCTTTTTAAGAGCGAATTATTCTCTAACCAAAACGGCAGGCACATTCGTATTCATTTTGAGATTTGCTTTACCATTCCTCCTTATTACTGGACTATACCTACGGATTTTTTTCCGCGTGAAGCCTGTCTACAGAAGGCGTTTGGCCTCCAATTTGAAGAAAGAGCATTTGACGAGTAAGGGGAAAACAGAAGCCAACGACCAAAAAATCAACAATTCTGCAAGTAAAAGAAATGATGAAGATGCACCATCCCATTGCAAATCCAGTCCAAACTGTGTTACGTTTGATGCCATGAGAGATACAGCAAATGTTGTATCAAATATTTCACTGCAGGTATCGAAAGACTATGCTCCACCAACCAGTAAGTCCAAGAGAGACAATACGTTTCTTGCTGAAAGTAAAGGAAGATCCGTACAAAATCAATCAAGAAGCGATAACGGAGACCTTGTTTTAGAAATAAATAAAAGTCAGTCAGCATCCAGATACAACGTCTCCAAGAAACCCCAGAAGGAATCAACACAGGAAGGTCGAAAAGCAATGAAGACTTTAACTTTCGTAATCCTCGCTTTCGCTGTTACTTGGTTGTCAAATGCTATTGTCGTCACGATACATTCTATGTCTTCTTGGCTCTATGAAGTTATCAACAGTGTTGTGAATATGCAAGAAGTAGGTCGCTGGATATCATACAGCAACAGCTTGATCAACCCATTGGCTTATGCCATGGCTCAACCTATCATTCGAGACACCGTTGTAAGGATTCTGTTTTGCAGAAGATGTAGATGATTCAAAATATAGGCTTCAGTAAATTATGAATGAATTAAGAGAAACGGATTCATTTTGTCGCAGTGAAATAGTAATCGAAATCGCCAATACTCCAACCCCCTTTCTGCCTGAAAAGTCAAATATATTCTTCTGCTGTTGTTGTTCTCGTTGTCGTCGTCGTTTGCTGTAGTATGAGGGTGGAGCAATTTTAGCAATTATATGAAAGAAAGCAACCCCCCCCCCCCCCCTTATAACGCCGCCCTTTAAACAGTTGTATGCCTTTGATCCTTTTATGCATTCTGCAGTGGCAATTTACACATTCATTGATTTAATATACTGGTCACTACTAACGATGGCAGAACCTTTCTTGGTTGTCAAGAAATTTAATACCGTTGTTCGTGACTCGAGCTTTGTCTCGTACTCATGAACACCCATTGCGTGTCTATGCCTACCGTGCATTTTTATTTTGATGTAATAAATAAGAAATCAATTCATTTCATTGGAACTACGACTTGAGAGGCTCTCATGTCCTCTCGATAGTGCTTTTAGACGACAGAGAGATGTTTGAAGGAACAATGAGGGTGGTGTATTCAAACAGCTGAAACATGAGTGATCACGTTCTACCTAGAGAGAGTGGTTTCGTTATATTTCAGAAAAATATGTTATGTGGAATGGACTTTATTCTGAACGCGCTAATAGATTATGAATCTTATTCAAGAAACAAGATATTTGATACTGCGCCGTTTCTGACAGTTGTTCAGTGCTGCTTGATTTCTTGGATTATAAGCTCTTTCGACGTGTGACTGATAACATTGTTATTATTGTGTTATTATGGAGGCACATGTATATGGCAACTTCACTTTAAAAGACATGGCAGATGGTGTATTGAAAAATTCATATAACTTTTCGATTTTCAAAATGCAAGATATTCGTGAACCTAAGTTTAGCGTATCTTTTCTCCTTGTACTGATTCTATGTTGCCTCACGATCTTCACAAATGCACTTATCCTGGCAGCTTTCTACGCTGAGAAGAAACTACGAACTTACATCAATTGCTATATCTTGAACATTGCCATCGCGGACTTTGTTGTAGGACTGATCGACATGCCACTCCGCTCGACGATTTTACTCTACGACACATGGGCCTTCGGTCGGATACCAAGCATTTTGTTTATAGGATTTCAGAACTCTATACTGAGCGTATCTGTTTGCAGTGTAGTCGTCATTTGCATCGATCGTTACATTGCCACCTTTTATCCCATCAAACATTTCCTGAAAAAGAGTATCCGCAAGGCTTCCACTGTAAATATTGGTACGTGGATCATATCATTTGGCGTGTGGATGATGATATCTTATGTTTGGGACTTTGTGGAGCCTAACAACCTAAAAGGAGCATCCGGATTATGGAGAGCGAACTACACTTTGAATGATGGTGTTGTCATATTGGTGTCCGTACTCAGATTACCAATACCACTTATCATTATAGCCGGCTTTTACGTTCGTATTTACTTCCGGGTCAGAAATATCGGCCGGAAACACGTCTCTGCTGGTCTAAAGAAATTGCCGTTCCGTAAACGTTGTGGACGTCCTGTTTGTCAAAGTCAGGAAGTGGCTTCAAGAGATGAAGTGACTTCAGGTATAACCAAAGAAGAAAGTGTTTCGTTTTATCAGCTAAAAGAAAGCATTACTCTAACAAGTATTTCCTTCAAAATAATAAGTCATGATGAACAAAATAGAAAAGAAAGAGACAGTGTGAAGTCAGATCGTGATCGTCCAGATGGCCATAATCCGCCATTACCAAACAGGATGACCCGAAATTACTACGGGAGACAAGGTGGTTCTTCAAAGGAGAGTCAAAAAGCTCTGCGGACCTTGACTTTTATCATTCTCGCCTTTGTATTCACATGGTTACCCAACATTGTGCACCTTATAAAGTTTATCAGTTCTGTTGACAACGTCATCAATCTTAATGATGACTACCGTGAGATAACTCGCTGGATATTATACAGTAACAGCTTGATTAATCCGATGGCATATGCCATGGCCCAACCTCTCATTCGGCAGACCATCCTGAAGATAATTCGTTGCTGGAAATGAACATGAATCAGTGCAGTAATATGTATCGTACTTTAGATGTAGGCTAATTAGAACTACCTACTTGACCCTTTTGATAGAAAGAAACTGATGCACATTCAATCCAACTCGTTGACAAATATATAAAGTGTAACATCAGTTTTTCTTACGGATTTATTTTGGTTTACATGAAGCAAAACTCTTTTTACACACTGTCCATTTTTTATTTATTTAAAAGTAACCAAATCGTCCTATGAAACAACATGGTCATATGGTAATACCTCATGAACTCAAAACATTGATTAATTTCACAAAGTCATATATCAAATAGCTACTTTCTTTAGATAATGAAAAGAAGAAGCATCAACGAAAATTTCTCACAAATCGCTTTGACGGTTATCGTTATTATTATCATTGTTATTATTATTATTATCATAAATGCAATCGAAATTGGGTGTACGAGGGTGTTGTGTGATTGTTTTACTATATGCATGTATGCATGTACGCATGTGGGATGGAAAAGACAGAATACTTTTTGTTTTGTGTGTTTTTCTGTGTGTGTCTTTCTGTAATTCTCTTTCTTCAGAGGTAATACTATGTTTCTATTGAAGAGTGTTATTTTTAATGTACAAAACATTGTTTGATTTCAAAAAATATTTAACAAAAGACTAAGTATGTACATTTTGAATATTTTGTGTGTGTAATGCTTTGGATGAAAAAGATAATGTACACATTTTGTGTTGACTTGTAACTGATTTAAATCCAGAATGATGTAATTTGTATTAACTTTGTTTTGATTTGTTCTACTTCTGTTAGGAGAAATAAAACATTTCATAAAATCAAATAAACTTAGGGTTTCCTTTTTTCAGGGACACCCTGTACAAAACGTGCATAGGCCCTAATATAATATATTAAATAAGTAGGGGGGAAATGTTTGCAGATATGGGGAAGAAGACTGGGAAGAAGACGGAGAGAAAGATATAGCAAAAGGTTACATTAAGTCATGAACTACTTACCACATATATCTTCACAAGACAAGAACGTAACAAGAAGACATGCAGCTGATTACCAGGGATAAAAATATATTTTATATAGGTATACACAACAATATGATAAAAAAGGGAAGCTTAATAATAAATTCCAACAGTTTTTATCAGGTCTCGAATTTTCGTCGTACCTTGATTACATTAGACAAACACACAAATACATACGCACACATCACACACAAACCACGCACATCCCCCACATAAAATATATAATTATATTACATTCAGTTAATGGTATCAATATAATTTAAAGCTATCAAGAATAAACACGGTACTTATACTTTCTCAAAAGATGTTAAAAATTAAGACTACGTTGATTGTTTTACAATCAAATGAGTTTTAAAACCATACTAGCGGATTAGGAGTAAATAATATTGTGTACCTGCATGTGGGTAAATGCAATCCTGAAACCTTTCTTTAGTACCCCTTTTCACTACCCCTTATCAAACTGAAAAGAACACTTTTAAGGATCTCGGATAAATTGTAGGCCTATAGGTTTGGTAAAGAAACGGAGGCGAGTTGCAAACATATACAAATAATAACAACGAGTGGTTTCATAGCTCAATGTGGTTACTTGTAAGAATGAAGTTTTTGGAAGTTCAGCCAATGATTAACAGTGAAATCAGAAAACGTAGACCTACGAAATCGTTCAAAGGTTTGATTACCAATTATTATACGACTTATCAACGCATAATGTAGATGATCTTGATGGTCGACGATGATGATGAGCACTCTCTAAAAAAAAGAGAGTGAATTTTCACTCTATTTTCACTTTCTTGGGAGTGACGTCCGTGATCACTTGTTTAAGAGTGAATATCAATTGATTTTAGAGTGCTCTCTGAGAAGAAAAGAGTGAATGTTCACTCTATTTTCACTACATTTTCACTTTCCAGAGGAGTGACGTCCGTGATCACTCGATTTTTTTTAGAGAGTATGATGATGATAATTATTATTATTATGATGATGATTCTTATGATAGTGATGATGGTGATAATGATGATGATTATGATAATGATGATGATCTTGATGAAGATGATAATGATAATGATTATGATAATCATGATGATGATAATAATGATGATGATGATGATGATGTTGATTATGATGATGATGATGATGTTCTTGATGTTGACGGTAATGATAATGCTGATGATCGGGTGACTTGTCCACCTCCACCGATAGTTGAGCAACTATTTATCTTACATTAATTGTATATCTTGTATAGAATACTTTGATGACGAAATAACATTTTTACCCGATACAAATGTTATTTATTCCTCACATGCTTTGATCGGTCGCAAATGTATTGAAATATTGTTTTGTTTCAGGGACCGAAATGCCCAAAATATATACATTCTCGTGCAGTGAAGGGAAGAACATCCTTATATTCGACAGCAAGATGCCCGAATTTTCCATTCTTATATCTGAAATTGCATTTCATTCTTATTTCAATCCATTAAAAAAAAAATCACTACGAGGCTTTTCTTCGATCAACATGTTATAGGAAAGGCTGGCTTAATTTGGGCAAAAATGCCGGGCCTCCCTCCTTCCGCCACCCTATCGCGATGCTTGCACCCTAACAACATCCCATCTGCAGCAAAGATATTCTTGCTTTCTCACAGCCTCAAATTTATTCTGATCCATGATATGTTTGTTGTACCACGCGAATGTAAGCCAACAATTGTTTTATCGACACGACCGCCTGTCAGTGCATGACTTACAATATATACCAATAAAAATAGACCTTGTCAATGTGTGGATAAACATGATGAAGGTGTATGGTTGACATGAGACGCAGAACCATACGACCATTTGTTCCCATTCCTGCAGCGGATATTTGCACTGTATAATTGCTGAAAAGCGCCTACACTCTCCGATCCCGTCATCGATAAATCCCGCCTAATCAGAAAATGCCATTTACCAAATTATCTAATTGGATCCAGCGAACTACTCTCTAAGCCATTATAACTTCGATATATTCACAAATCAAATGAATTTGTCCTCTTGCTAGATAGTGCTCAATGCCCGGGGCGGACGGGGGGGGGGGGGGGTTGTTATCTATCATCTGGACCTGCGAAATATTTACCACTTGTCTGTCGTAACAGTTTATTCCCTTTTTTTAAATGTCATTAATGAATACAAACGGAACAGCAGCACAGGCTAAAGGGGTCAGTTGACAACTATAGAAGTAACACAATTCATACAACGGCATGTTGACAATAATATCATAAACATAATGTTTCTTTTCGCTTTCTTTACCACATTCTACCATATGATTCCTTTTATGCTTGTGTTTCATGATTATGTTTTCTTCCATATTTTTCTCATCGCTTAACCCACGGCCTTCTAGAACAAGGTGGTTCTTTAAAATAACCTATTAAGTGGCGATGAGCCTATCGAATAACTGATCTTAGAGTCTAGTACTGAAACATGAAAAGTGTAACTCACTTCCCCTTTATCGTTATACGAATATAGAGCCTATAGGGATAAATTCTATGCTATTGAGATCAATCTAAAAGTCTGTCACTCAAGGAACACCCACCTATTTATGCAGCCCTATTAACAAGCATTTATCACATATAATAGTGTTCAAGCAACTTGAAAAAGACATCAACCACGGAAGAAGGCTTCACAAGTGGCTCTGCATGTTGAAGATGCATTTCATGAAATATTGTGCACCTATATACAAAAATCATTGGAAGCGTTTTTTCTCCGAAAGGATTCGGCCTCTTTGGAGCAATCTTATGGTAAATATTGTGTAAATACTGCTGTAACTGGTGAGTAATTTTTTCGATTTTTGTTTTAAATTATTTTTGTTTTGTATTTATTTATTATTATTTATTTTTTATTTTTATGGGGGGGGGTGGATACTCCCACATTTCCCCCGTCAGTCAATGATTGGCCTTTGCACCACCTGTCTCCCAAACCAACCCTAGGAGTAGCTGAACATCCATGCAAACAAGGCGTCAACCGCCAATGTCATACATTACCAATAATAAAAGTCACTCACCCATCCGTCAAATGATATTAGAGGTTTTAACATGACACTGATGAATTGAGCTAACATATCTTTTTTAATTAGAAATGCATTTATGAGAAGGAAAAACGTTGCTAGATAAGTGAAATATCTCATGTAATGTTTACCAAAGTTGATAATGAATCTTTTCAGGGCTTATATGCCATTTAGTCCCTACTGTACGTACTTCCGTTATACTATGAATACATTTAATCGTTGATAATGGACGTTCTCTTGATGGAAGTGCATCACATCAAAAAGCAAGTTAAAATGCACATGTTAAAGGGCCGAGCAAGCACTTACCGTGTCTGAATTAGCCTTTTGACAAGGCCTCATGACTCTGGCTTTTTTCCACCCCAAACAGCGGCTGAGATGAGTCTAGAAACCTGGGGTGAACGCGCGACTGAGTGGCGCTACAATAAAACATACAATAACTTACAATAAAATAGGAAGCATTTGATCAATTTTTTGTTAACAATCATAAGTGAGATAATTGGACTTTCCTAGTATATAAAATGGACCAGTCCAAGTCGTTTTCGTTCCATGTAGAGATCAGAGGTTTTAACCCGTACGTCATTCTTATTTCATAGTAGACCGTGTTCGTACTGCGTATAGTTAACTGTTCGTGTGTGTGTGTCTCTCTGTGTGTGTGTGATGGATAATATACTGACGTCATGCGAGGATACGTTCGCTGATTGGACGCTACCATTTCGGTAGCGAAATCCAGTCGGAAACAAAGGTTTACATAAGAAATCAGATCTAGATTACTAAAGGCTACTTGGCTGCGCTACTCGCTCTGTCGTTCACTCGGGTTTTCGCGATTAGTCTCTTTTAGTCGCTCGGCGTCTTATCAGACTTGTGGCCTTGTTTAAACTCGCTCTGTCGTTCACTCGGGTTTTCGCGATTAGTCTCTTTTTAGTCGCTCGGCGTCTATCAGACATGTGGCCTTGTTTAAAGGCTATGTCTGAATGGGAGGTTGATTAAATGCATTTGACACCGTAATATTGTGCAAACCCTTTCACTACGCGATCCTATCAAATGCTGATCGCTTCATCTTTTAGAGTGTGATATATATTCATAAACATTTGGTATCTGTGATTCGTTTTCTAGAACACCAGACAATTCCTCACGTTATTATGGAGATTGATGGAAACACCAGTTTTGCGGATGGAACATGGAATACTTCTCACAATTTGTCGGGAAGCATGATGCATGACATTCAGGATCCCCAGTTCACTGTGGTGTTCTTTATCTTACTTCTTCTGTCTGGTCTAACTGTCTTCGCAAACGGACTTATCCTTGCAGCCTTCTACGTTGAGAAGTCACTACGAACTTACACAAACTGGTACATTTTGAACATCACCATTGCCGACCTCGTCGTGGGACTCGCCTGCATGCCGTTTCGTGCGACGGTTAATCTCTACAACGGATGGCACTTCGGTGAAGTGTCAAGTATTTTGTTTGTTGGACTTCAGAACTCCATTCTAAGTGTGTCTGTATGTGGTGTGGTAGTCATTTGCATGGATCGTTACATAGCCACGTTCTATCCCATTAAGCATTTCCAAAGAAGAAGCATCAACAAGGCAACGTTGGTAAACATCTTGACATGGATCTTATCATTTGGAATATGGATGATGGTAACCTGTGCTTGGACGCTTATTGACTCAAATTACATCATATCAGTTTCGGGGTTCTTAAGACCACAGTACACTCAAACTAAAGCGGGAAGTGTATTTGTGTTTGTCCTAAGATTTGTTTTACCATTTCTACTCATAACTGGGTTTTACTTGCGTATTTACTTCCGGGTGAAATCTGTCTATAGTAAGCGTATCGCTTCTCATTTGAAGAAAGAACGATTGGAAGGACATGGAAGAATAACCCATCGGCGGAAAAACAATAGACGTTCTAATATTCAAGGAAATGATATGGATGCATTTGATGGACCCCCACAAGACAAATGTGACCGAACGGATACCATGTTCGTTAATATTGAAGAAGCAGTTGTAATATCAAGCGTTTCATTAAGCGTTACAAAATCATCTGAAAGGGCAAAGGAAAATAATCGCCTTCGAAACAATAAACCATTTTCAGTAGAGACTCAATCAAAGAGCGAAAGCGAAGAACCATCAGTGGAGGTAATTGAAAACAGGGTAGGAATATTTAGAGACACCATGTCTAAGAGATTTAAGAGAAAATCTACTATAGAGAGCCGAAAAGCAATGCGGACTTTAACTTTTATCACCGTTGCCTTCGTTGTGACCTGGTTGCCGATTACTGGAGTGGTCATGGTCTATTCTATTTCTGCTGATTTCTACGATGCTATCGGAGGTGACGTATATTTACTAGAGGTAACTCGGTGGATTTCATACTGCAACAGCTTGGTCAACCCTTTGGCATATGCGATTGCCCAGCCCCTCATCCTAGACACCGTCGTGAAGATTCTATGTTGCAGATCATGCAGATCGATGTAATGAATAAACTCATAAAGCGACCGCTCCGATAATTTAATGAACCACAACCACAACTTCTGCTCTATAGTTATAGCTTCAAATAGGATAACTATGAAAGTGTTACAATTGGGTTGATGAATATTATGGAAGAGTTCGCGTTCAATATTAAACCCTCTTGTATATACATTAAAATAATAACCGTCTATAATACATCAATTAACGTCTTAACTATATCAATAGCCTAAATAAATGAACAGCTACGATCTTTAATTCATATGTGAAACATTGGATAATATCTCCTTCGATTCTTTCGTTCAGTAATGATGACCTCTGATCTCTATTCAAGTGGAGTTTGTTTATTCTAGCTAAAGTACTTATCGATAAAATGACAGAGAAACTATAAATCGTGTGCACCATTTTCTATTTTTCTGTTCTAGATTATATACGCAAACATTAGTTGCTTCATCATTTTTGTCTACCTTATATATTCATTCGGTATTATGCATGTAAACTAAACAAATTTCCATTTATTTAATACGGATAACAAAAAGAGAATGTAATTAAATAATAATAATAGTAGTAGTGGAATTAGTAGTAGTAATAGTTGTACTAGTAGTATTTTCAAGGCGCCTATACAAAGTGCGTTTTTAACCCAGGTTTTATCAAAGTTCTCCCAAGGACGCTGAAACATTGAAGGAATCACATCCTATCTGATACCTGTCTACTACATCTTATATATAGCACAAGTACCTTTTTATTAATATGTCCAAAAAAATAATAATATTAAACGACATCTCTTCCTTTCTTGGAAATATAATACACAGTGCTGACAGATGACACGTGACGAAGGGTAATTCCTTTAACTAAAAAGCAATAAACTACGGTTGGAGCTGCTATAAATAATATAAGCATCGTGATATTGAGAAGTAGAGTAGTGAATTCAATCAATATGTACTTTAGTGAAATGACAGTAAGTCAAATCCCATTCTGTCGATGCACGCCTACATCCATGCATCATTTAGTATATACGCCTAGGGATGTGGGGGAACTGGAGAAAATCATCTGCATAGGTTAGGATTGGGAAAACGAATATCATTGTCCTGTTCAGGACTATATATAGTGCTTAATATATATAGTGCTTGTTCGGTAGAAAGTTTCCAAACTGGTCAACGCTATCTAGTACGAGAGTTCCTCTAGAAAAGTTTCGCATTTGACGTAATATTCTGAGAATTAGCTTCTGGAGAAGGAATCCGGGTTTTCCTTGCCATAATGGAGATACTAGACAACTTCTCTCTTACCGATGGGGCATGCAAAACCACTTACAGACACGAACCAAAAATCAATGCGACATTCCCCCTTTTATTGCTGGTGTCTGCTTTGGCTGTCTTTACAAATGCACTTATCCTAGCAGCCTTCTACGCTGAGAAGAAACTACGGATTTATCCCAATTATTATATCTTGAACATAACCATTGCAGACTTCGTCGTTGGCCTAGTCTGTATGCCTCTCCGCGCAACTGTCAATCTCTATGATGGTTGGGACTTTGGTCAGGTGCTTGGTATCTTGTTTTTAGGATTTCAGAACTCTATTCTCAGTGCATCTGTGTGCGGTATAGTCGTCATTTGCATTGATCGTTACATAGCCACGTTCTATCCTATCAAACATTTCCAAAGGAAAAGTATCCGCAAGGCAACCATTGTGAACATCTTTACGTGGATCCTATCCTTTGGAACATGGATCTCGATAACTTGTGTCTGGGATTTCATAGACCCAAGTGGCGAACTATCAGATTCGGGCTTTTTAAGAACGAATTATTCTCTAACCAAAACGGCAGGCACACTCGTATTCATCCTGAGATTTGCTTTACCATTTCTCCTCATTACTGGGCTATACCTACGAATTTATTTTCGCGTGAAGGCTGTCTACAAAAGGCGTTTGGCCTTCAATATGAAGAAAGAGCATTTGACGAGCAAGGGGAAAACAGAAACCAACGACCAAAATATCAACAATTCTGCAAGTAAAAGAAATGATGAGGATGCACCATCTCAATGCAAATCCAGTCCAAACGGTGTTACGTTTGGTGCCATGAGAGGTACAGCAATTGTTGTATCAAATATTTCATTGCAGGTATCGAAAGACTCTACTCCACCAAATAGTAAGTCCAAGAGAGACGGTACGTTTCTTGTTGGTAGTAAAGGAGGATCAGAACAAAATCATTCAAGAAGCGATAACGAAGGCCTTGTTTTAGAAATAAATGAAAGTCAGTCAGCATCCAAATACAACGTATCCAAGAAGCCCGAGAAGGAATCAACACAAGCAGGTCGAAAAGCAATGAAGACTTTAACCTTCTTAATCCTCGCTTTTGCCGTTACCTGGTTGCCAAATTATTCAAAAAAAGGCATCAGTAAATAAAGAATGAATGAACAGAAACGGATTCTATATTTACGGTAATATCTTTTAATTTATTTTGTCGCAGTGTAATCGTTATCTAAATACCCCCTCCCCCCGCCTGAAAACGCACCTCTTGTTAAATTTATTCTTCTGCTGTTGTTGTCGTTGTCGTCTTGGTTCGCTGTTTTTAGGGGGTGGAGCATGTTGAGCAAATAGGAGGAAAGTAACCCCACAACCCCCTTAATGCCGCCCCGTAGATCAGAACATTTGTATACCTTTGAATCTCTTACACATTCTGCAGTGACAATTCTCACATTCATCTATTGACACATAATTGTCACTACTATCTGTGGCGGAGCCTTTTTATAGTTGTCAGGAATTATGATACCATTGTTCGCGACCCACACTTTGTCTCGCGTACTCATGTATACTCAAGGCGTTTATGTATGTCTGACGTATCTGTACACATTTTATTTGGATGTAAGAAGAACAAATCTATTAATTTAATCAAAATGCCACTTGAGAGGATCTCATATCATTTCGATAATGTTTTTAGAAGACAGAGAGGTGTTTGACGGAACAATGAGGGTGGTGTATTCAAACAGCTGAAACATGAGTGACCACGGTCTACCTAGAGAGAGCGGTTTTGTTTTATTTCAGAAAATGATGTGAAGTGGAACGGACTACATTCTGCACGCGCTAATAGATTATGAATCTTATTCAAGAAACAAGAGATTTGATACTGCGCCTTTCTTACAGTTGTTTAGTAGTGCTTGATTTCTTGAATTACAAGCTCTTTTTACGTTTGACTGATATGACTGATGCACATTCAATCCAACTCGTTGACAAATATAAAAAGCGATATTGCTAATAAAAATAAGCAATGATGTAACATCAGTATTTCTTACGGACAAATCGTTTGAGTTATTTTGGTTCAAGTGAAGCAAAACTCTTTTACACACTGTCCATTTTTAATTTATTTAAAATTAACCAAATCGTTCATTTAGAATAGAAGGCCTATGGTACAACATGGTCATATGGTAAGACCTCATGAACTCAAAACATTGATTAATTTCACAAAATCATATATCAAATAGCTACTTTATTTAGATAACGATAAGAAGAAGCGTCAATGAAAATTTCTCACAGATCGCTTTGACGGTTATCGTTATTATTATCATTGTTATTATTATTATCATCATAAATGCAATGGAAATTGGGTGTAAGAGGGTGTTGTGTGATTGTTTTACTATATGCATGTACGCATGTGGGATGGAAAAGACAGAATACTTTTTGTTTTGTGTGTTTTTCTGTGTGTGTCTTTCTGTAATTCTCTTTCTTCAGAGGTAATACTATGTTTCTATTGAAGAGTATTATTTTTAATGTACAAAACATTGTTTGATTTCAAAAAATATTTAACAAAAGACTAATTATGTACATTTTGAATATTGTTTTTGTGTATAATGCTTTGGATGAAAAAGATAATGTACACATTTTTTGTTGACTTGTAACTGATTTAAATTCAGAATGATGTAATTTGTATTGACTTTGTTTTGATTTGTTCTTCTTCTGTTAGGATTAATAAAACATTTCATACAATCAAATAAACTTAGGGTTTCCTTTTTTCAGGGACACCCTGTACAAAACGTGCCTATGTAGGGGGGAAATGTTTGCAGATATAGAGAAGAAGACTGGGAAGAAGACGGAGAGAAAGATATAGCAAAAGGTTACATTAAGTCATGAACTACTTACCACATATATCTTCACAAGACAAGAACGTAACAAGAAGACATGCAGCTGATTACCAGGGATACAAATATATTTTATATAGGTATACACAACAAGATGATAAAAAAGGGAAGCTTAATAATAAATTCCAACAGTTTTTATCAGGTCTCGAATTTTCGTCGTACCTTGATTACATTAGACAAACACACAAATACATACGCACACATCACACACAAACGCGCCCGCAAACCACGCACATCCCCCACATAAAATATATAATTATATTACAATCAGTTAATGGTATCCATATAATTTAAAGCTATCAAGAATAAACACGGTAATTATACTTTCTCAAAAGATGTTAAAAATTAAGACTACGTTGATTGTTTTACAATCAAATGAGTTTTAAAACCATACTAGCGGATTAGGAGTAAATAATATTGTGTACCTGCATGTGGGTAAGTGCAATCCTGAAACCTTTCTTTAGTACCCCTTTTCACTACCCCTTATCAAACTGAAAAGAACACTTTTAAGGATCTCGGATAAATTGTAGGCCTATAGGTTTGGTAAAGAAACGGAGGCGAGTTGCAAACATATACAAATAATAACAACGAGTGGTTCCATAGCTGCTTTTACTCAATGTGGTTACTTGTAAGAATAAAGTTTTTGGAAGTTCAGCCAATGATTAACAGTGAAATCAGAAAACGTAGACCTGCGAAATCGTTCAAAGGTTTGATTACCAATTATTATACGACTTATCAACGCATAATGTAGATGATCTTGATGGTCGACGATGATGATGAGTACTCTCTAAAAAAAAGAGAGTGAATTTTCACTCTATTTTCACTTTCTTGGGAGTGACGTCCGTGATCACTTGTTTAAGAGTGAATATCAATTGATTTTAGAGTGCTCTCTAAGAAGAAAAGAGTGAATGTTCACTCTATTTTCACTACATTTTCACTTTCCAGAGGAGTGACGTCCGTGATCACTCGATTTTTTTTAGAGAGAGTATGATGATGATAATTATTATTATTATGATGATGATTCTTATGATAGTGATGATGGTGATAATGATGATGATTATGATAATGATGATGATCTTGATGAAGATGATAATGATAATGATTATGATAATGATGATGATGATAATAATGATGATGATGATGATGTTGATTATGATGATGATGATGATGTTCTTGATGTTGACGGTAATGATAATGCTGATGATCGGGTGACTTGTCCACCTCCACCTATAGCCGAGCAACTATTTATCTTACATTAATTGTATATCTTGTAAAGAATACTTTGATAACGAAATAACATTTTTACCCGATACAAATGTTATTTATTCCTCACATGCTTTGATCGGTCGCAAATGTATTGAAATATTGTTTTGTTTCAGGGACCGAAATGCCCAAAATATATACATTCTCGTGCAGTGAGGGGAAGAACATCCTTATATTCGACAGCAAGATGTCCGAATTTTCCATTCTTATATCTGAAATTGCATTTCATTCTTATTTCAATCCATTCAAAAAAAAATCACTACGAGGCTTTTCTTCGATCAACATGTTATAGGAAAGGCTGGCATACATATGGCTCCGGTTAGTCTCATTTCACAACGCCCCCTATCGTCAGAGCATGATCTGAGTCGGCAGCCTAACATGTTAGCCTATGGACGTTTTTTAAAAAAATCGTTAAAAATTCATTTTTTGTTTAAACGAAAAGCACATCCACCCCGACGTACGTTATCACTAGCTCTTTCATTGGAGCCCTCATGTCTCATTGACTTTTGAAAGTTCACCCACCGTAATTTTTCAAAATAGGTTGCAAGCTCGTCATTGCCTATAATACACATGTAAAACAAGTCTAACTTTGGACTCAGTTTACCAAGCGATTTGAAGATTATAGGTCGAGCACACGAAACATAAAAAGCATGAATTATCATAGATCACTTCTGCCTATTTCATTATGTCCTTTTCATCCAACCCCCCACCGTAATTTTTCCATTTAGTAAAAGCAAACATTTTGCCGAGTTTAGCAAAAAACATGAATATTCATGAACGGTCAGACAATAGAGCCTTTATAGTACTAACGTATAGTGAATGGAATGGGCGATGATCCGTTCAGGAGACAGAGATCAGTGGTTTGTGCTGGCAATGTTCACGCGAGCGAAAATGAGACAATCGGAGCAATATGATTTGGGCAAAAACGTTGTCACAATGCCGGGCCTCCCTCCTCCCGCCACCCTATCGCGATGCTTGCACCCTAACAACATCCCATCTACAGCAAAGATATTCTTGCTTTCTCACAGCCTCAAATTTATTCTGATCCATGATATGTTTGTTGTACCACGCGAATGTAAGCCAACAATTGTTTTATCGACACGACCGCCTGTCAGTGCATGACTTACAATATATACCAATAAAAATAGACCTTGTCAATGTGTGGATAAACATGATGAAGGTGTATGGTTGACATGAGACGCAGAACCATACGACCATTTGTTCCCATTCCTGCAGCGGATATTTGCACTGTATAATTGCTGAAAAGCGCCTCCAGTCTCCGATCCCGTCATCGATAAATCCCGCCTAATCAGAAAATTCCATTTACCACATTATCTAATTGGCTCCAGCTATTTACTCTCTAAGCCATTATAACTTCGATATATTCACAAATCAAATGAATTCGTCCTCTAGCTAGATAGTGCTCAATGCTGGGGGGGGGGGGTGTTATCTATCATCTTGATCTGCGAAATATTTATCACATATCTGTAATAACAGTTTATTCACTTTTTTAAAAATGTCATTAATGAATAAAAACTGAACAGCAGCACAGGCAAGAGGGTCAGTTGACAACTATAGAAGTAACTTAATTTATACAACGGCATGTTGACAATAATATCATAAACATAAAAACATAGAAAAATTGATAACAAAATGTTTCTTTTCGCTTTCTTTACCACATTCTACCATATGATTCCTTCTATGTTTGTGTTTAATGATTATGTTTTCTTCCATATTTTTCTCATCGCTTAGCCCATGGCCTACTAGAACAGGGTGGTTCTTGTATTAAGCCCAAGATAGTTCTAAAATTACTTATTAAGTGGCGATGAACCTGTCGAATAACTGATCTTAGAGTCTAGTACTGACACATGAAAAGTGTAACTCACTTCCCCTTTATCGTTATACGAATATAGAGCCTATAGGGATAAATTCTATGCTATTGAGATCAATCTAAAAGTCTGTCACTCAAGGAACACCCACCTATTTATGCAGCCCTATTAACAAGCATTTATCACATATAATAGTGTTCAAGCAACTTTAAAAAGACACCAACCATAGAAAAGGGCTTCACAAGTGGCTCTGCGTGTTGAAGATGCATTTCATGAAATATTGTGCACCTGTATACAAAAATCATCAGAAGCGTATTTTCTCCGAAGGTTTCGGCCTCTTTGAAGCAATCATCCTACAGTAAATATTGTGTAAATACTGCTGTAACTGGTGAGTAATCTTTTCGATTATTATTATTATTATTTTTTAGTTTTATTTTTATTTGGAGGGGGGATAATTCTCCCATTTTCCCCGTCAGTCCGTGATTGGCCTTTTAATCACCCGCCTCCCAAACCAACCCTAGGAGTAGCTGAACATCCAATCAAACAAGACGTCAATCAATAATGTCATACATTACCAATAATAAAAGTAACTCACCTATCCGTCAAATGATATTAGAGGTTTTAACATGACACAGATGAATTGAGCCATCATATCCTTTTAATTAGAAATACATTTTGGAGAAGAAAAAACGTTGCTAGATAAGCGAAATATCTCTTGTTATGTTTACCAAAGTTGATAATGAAGCTTTTCGAGCTTATATGCCATTTAATCCCTGCTGTACGTACTTCCGTTATACTATGAATACATTTAACCATTGATAATGGACGTTCTCTTGATGAAACTGCATCACATTAACAATCAAGTTAAAATGCACATGCTAAAGGGCCGAGCAAACACTTACCGTGTCTGAATGTGAGGTTTATTAAATGCATTCGACACCGTAACATTGTGAAAATCCTTTCACTCTGCGATCCTTTCAAATGGTGATCACTTCATCTTTTAGAGTGTGGTATATATTCATAAACATTTGCTATTTGTGATTCGTTTTCTAGAACACCTGACACTTCTTCACGTTATAATGGAGATTGATGGAAACCTCAGCTTTCCGGATGAAACATTGAATACTTCTGACAATTTGTCGGGAAGCATGGTGCATGACATTCAGGATCCTCATTTCACTGTGGTGTTCTTTATCTCACTGCTTCTGTCTGGTCTAACTGTCTTCGCCAACGCACTTATCCTGGCAGCCTTCTACGTTCAGAAGTCACTGCGAACTTACACAAACTGGTACATTTTAAACATCACCATTGCTGACCTTGTCGTGGGACTCGCCTGCATCCCGTTTCGTGCGACAGTTCATCTCTACAACGGATGGCCCTTCGGTAAAGTGTCGAGTATTTTGTTTGTTGGATTTCAGAACTCCATTCGCTTATCATCTGAAGAAAGAACACTTTGAAGGAAATGGAAGAAGTACACATAGGCGGAAAAGCAATAGACGTTCTAATATTCAAGGAAATGATAAAGATGCATTTGATGAACCTCCAAAAGTCAAATGTGACCGAACGGATACCATGTTCATTAATACTAAAGAAACAGTTGCAATACCAAGCGTTTCATTGAGCGTTACAAAATCATCTGAAAGGGCAAAAGAAAACGATCGCCTTCGAAACGATAAACCAGGTTCAGTAGAGACTCAATCAAAGTGCGAAAGCGAAGACCGATCAGTGGAGGCAGTTGATAACAGGGTAGGAATATTCAGAAACACCATGTCTAAGAGATTTAAGAAAAAATCTACTACAGAGAGCCGAAAAACAATGCGGACTTTAACCTTCATCACCCTTGCCTTCGTTGTGACCTGGTTGCCGATTGCTGGAGTGGTCATTGTCTATTCTATTTCGGGCGATTTCTACGATGCTATCAGAGGTGACGTGGATCTAATAGAGTTAACTCGGTGGATTTCATACAGCAACAGCTTGGTCAACCCTTTGGCATATGCGATTGCCCAGCCCCTCATCCGACACACCGTTGTGAAGATTATATGTTGCAGAACATGCAGATCGATGTAATGAATAAGCTCACAAAGCGACCGCTCCGATAATTTCTTGAACCACCACCACAACTTCCGCTGTGTAGCTAAAACTTACAAAAGGGTGACCATGTTATTGTTATGATGGAATAGATGACTATTATGGAAGAGTTCGCGTTTAATATTCAGCCCTTTTATAAGTAATATATTCGTTCGAATAATAACCGTCTTGAATATATCAATTACCGTTTTAACTATTAATAGACTACATAAATGAACAGGTAAGCTCTTTATTTTTCATATGTGAGACATTAAGCAAATATTAACCGACTAAGAGAGTAATGGTATAGTAATAATGACTGCTTTTAAGCCTCGGGCAATAGCACGATTGTAACCTCCCCTTGAGCATATAAAAACAACTATGTCTCGAAAATTAAAGCAGTCAGTCAACTTATGACACCACCTAGGCTTTTCTCTAGTTTATCTGCACCGTTGTTTTTGTGAGTGTATCTTTGAGAGTTAGACTAAAGTCTAGACCTAGATCTAAGTATGTAGCATTTCCCCCTAATTCCTCACACATTTCAAAGCTGTTGAGTGTCATAACATCAAAAAATACTTTGTCCTGAAGACCTACAGGATCATCCAAATCAAGCGAATCTTGGATTTTGTCCATGTCTTCTGCAGAGATATAGCTGGTTTGTGAGTCACAACTCCCTTTCCTTCGTGTTTAAGCATTGTTGAAAAACACTTAAAAACTCTCGTCGAATTGGAAAAATCTTCATGCTTAATTTATGATGTCGACATTGTTAGAATTGAGGATATGACGCCGAATGTAATAGTTAATATTAATTTCTTCATGTATATAGAACCGTTCTTCCGTCTAAACTATAGCACCAGCGTAAAACGTTTGGAGTAGGCCTAGGCCTAGATCTACGTTGTCCAGCTCCGAATTTGGATAATTTTGATGTATCATGTGGGTTGAAATGATTATATCGAAAGCGAGGATTTAATGTTAAAATTTGCGATGCTTAGCGTTAGGATTTGTTATATGCATTTGCATTGTAGTACATGTTTAAACCGTTATGTATAGTGTATGATTTCCCGGCCAAATTCGCGAGTTTGTCATTCGAATTCATTTACTTTGCATTTAAGTCAGCGCAGATTTATTTGTCGTTTTATTTTGACAGGGTAGCCCTTTCAGTTATAAAAACTGCTCGACCAAGGGGCCCTGTATCAACATAATCAAAACATTTTTACAAAACATATAAACATACATAAGTTATAATGAACACAAAAATTAAACAAGATAAAATATTGAAATAAATGGGGGGGGGGGTAAAATATTCATGTAAGTACTATTTTAAACTATGTGAGAGAAAGGAGTTTGCAGTGTTTTTTAAATGAATCCAGTGAGTTTAATAAACGTAAAGAAGGGGGTAGTGTATTCCATATAACGGAGCCTTGATAACAGAAAGATCTTTTGAAATACTCGGTTTTGTGTTTTTTAATGAATAGAGGACAGGTAGTTGCATATTTGGTATTAACGTTTATCGGTCGATAGCACACTTAATATATTTCGGCATTTTATTATTTATCAGCTTATACATCCATATTCTAAATTGGAATTGCACTCTCTGAACAACTGATTGCCATCTTAGACTGGACAATAATATAATACGAGGTGTCAAAATATCTACGTTTAGTATTAAACGGGCATAACGATTTTGTAACTTTTGTAATTTTTCCAAATGACACTTTGCCGAACATCCCCACAAAACAATACCGTAGTCAATATGTGACAATATCAAACTATCATATAACAATTTTAAAATTCTTTTCGGCAAATAATATTTAATTCGTTTTATACATGATATGGTTCTAGATATTTTAGAGACAGTTTTCGATATATGTATGTCCCACTTTAAACAATTATCAAATAATACACCAAGATATTTGAATTCATTTACAACTTCTATAACATTATCTTTGTAAATCAAGCGTACACTTTGATTTTTGATTCGTTTTCTTGTCCCAAATAACATGATCTTACACTTCTTGATATTCAACATTAAGTCATCTTTTTCAATGTGATCAACTATTTTTTTAAACTCACATTTAAGCGTTTTCTCAACAAGGGCAATTTCTTTGCCTTGGCAAAATATTGCCGCATCATCGGCGTATAAACATATTTTAGTATTTTCACAATACGGTAAATTACAGAGGTCATTAATAAAAACAGTAAAAAGAAGTGGGCCCAATATTGATCCATGTGGGATTCCAGTATTTACACCTCTAAATCCAGACTGAGCACCTTTAACCACGACACATTGTAATCGATCACTTAAGTAACTTTTAAACCAGGCCAAATCTTTTCCTTTTACACCATACTTGTCTAATTTGTAGAGTAAAATATTGTGATTCACCGAATCGAACGCACGTTTTAGGTCCAAAAATAATGCACCGGAGATAAGACCCCTGTCTATCCCCGTTAGTAAGAAATCATTTACATCAACTAGCGCCGTTCCTGTTGAATGAAGCGGTCGAAAGCCCGATTGTCTATCACTGAGAAGAGCATTATCATTGAGAAAATCATACAATTTGGAGTGTACAGCCTTTTCTAAAATCTTAACAATATGTGAAAGAACCGAAATCGGACGATAGTTGGATGGGCTTTTCTTGTCTCCGCCCTTAAAATAGGCGTTACTCTTGCGCTCTTCCATTCAACAGGAACAGAACCAGTGGAGAGTGAACAATTTAACAAATGTGTAAGTGGTTTTGTAATAAATGGTGAAGCAAGCTTCAAAAGACGTGGATGTAGATTGTTGATACCACTAGATTTAAAAATAGACAATTTGGAAAGCTCCTTGAGAACAAAATCCTCTCCTATAGAAACACACGTAAAGATGTCATCAGTAAACTCATGTAATTCATTAAATGTATGTTCAGTATCATATCGACTAGCAGTTTGAGTGAAATATTCATTGAATATTGATGCAATACACTCAGGATCATCAATTACATATCCATCCTTTATCAGCTCGATTCTATCTCCCGATTTCTTCTTAAACGACACTTTCTTTAATGTTTTCCAAGTTTTGCGGGGATCACCAAGGTGCTCATTAAACTCAGAAATATAGTATTCTCTTTTAAGTTTCTTGTTAAGATTATTTACAGCATTTCTCTTCTTTTTATATTTATTCCACTCATCTTCATTTCCGGATTTATCAAATTTCGCCTTTAAAAAGTCACGCTCACGAGCTAATTTCAAATAATCATCCGTTATCCACGGTGATCCATTGATTTTTTTACGAACACTAACAATAGGAGCATGTTTATTACATAACTGATTAAAGGTCGATTTGAATTATTCCCATAAAGATTCAACATCATTGCCTTTGTAAAAGTTAGACCAAGGAAGTTTTTCCCCGTCACTCACAAACTTAGCTTGGTCAAATTTACGAAAAGATCTAAACTTACTAAAAGCTGGCTTTTTCGGAAAACACTCCTTCATCAGGTTAACATACACTAAAGAATGATCACTAATCCCCAAAGAAATTACATCTGAATGGAAGTCACTCTCAACAGACGGTACAAAAATAAGATCAATACAAGATCGACTGGTGGGCGTTACTCTGGTTGGTTTGCTAATAAGCTGACGGAAATTAAAACAATCACATAAGTTCTGTATTTTTCTAGAAAGTGTGTTTTTGACAAGAATGTTACAATTTAGGTCACCTAGGACGATGATGTTGGATGTAATATCATTAGCTCTTTCTATATTATTTTCTAGCGTTTCAAAAAAGTTCATTGTACTATTTGGAGGTCTGTATACAATACACACAAACCATGGTTGTGATAGCTTCAATTTGATCTCTATCCATAACACTTCTAGATTTTCCTGTTCAAGATCAGACCTTCTAGTGTAAGAAATTGAGCCTTTGATATAACATCCAATTCCACCGCCACTAGCATTTCGATCTTTCCGTTCAAAAACATATCCTTCTATATTCAACTATTGTGTTTCAATAGTATCATCAAGCCAGGTCTCTGACACAGTAAAAACATCAATCATATTATCGGATAAATAATGACAAATATGGTCCGACTTGTTTCGGAGACTTCTAACGTTTAAGTGAGATATTACAAAGCCTTTGCCAATTTTTTTGTTTACTAACCCTTTCTCACAAAAATTACTTCCCGCATCATTTACATGATTAATGTTTTCAGGTTCCTCAGCAGTGATTTCTGAATAAAACGGTAATTCATCAAAAATACATTTATTACATATCCAATCAGATTAAGAGTAAAAAAAGTCTTCATCAAGAGAAGAACACGAAAGATGGATCCATTGTGAACATCTCACACAAAGAATAGCATTTTTATTATTCTTAACAGGTCTTAAACATACGAGGCAAGGATATTTGGGCAACATGACTTATATTTACATAGGCAATTAAACAGATAAGAGAATGTGAGGATATAATTTACAATAATTGTTCAATGTCACGTTCTGAAGAGATCCTCACCTTCTTGTCTTCCTTTGTTAGCACAGTGATTCTACAGTTATTTGTCCAGATTTTCCTGACCTTTTCGCACTTACGAGCTTTGTTGAAGAGTATCTGCCGATTCTTGGTAAGGTCTTCGTTGACGTATATCTTGCTCCCGCGTAGATTGGTGCGAGCACGGTAGAATTCGTCTCTCACGTTGAACCGCGAAAATTTGACAATCAAAGTTTTCGGGCTTTCCGATGAATCTAGATTTCTCGGATAAATTCGATGAGATCTATCGATGTCCCCGACTACCATGTTGATTTTCAACTTTTCTCTCGCAAGCTTCACAATCAGCTCGTTGGTATTTTCATTGGCTGACTCTGCTATTCCATGAATACGAAGACAATTCCTGCGACTATATGCTTCTTGTTCTTCAATTTCTGTTGCCGATTCCGCTACCTTTCTCTGAAGGTCATTGACGTCTTTCTCTAGTTTCTGGATTGCAGAGAGCTTCGATTGAATGTCATGGTCTAATGATTGGTATACTCGTTGCGTTACTGTGTCCAGAATGGCTTTTGTCACTGTCTTTGTGATTGTGTCAATTACCTTCTGATGACCAAGGGCTTCAACAATGCGCTCATGGAGAGTTTCATTGAATTCTTCCAGATGAATAGGTCCTAGGGATAAAGGTGATTTGGGTGGCTGACCAGCAGAAGAGACCGAATGATCATCTTCGTCAGACATCTGAGCTGCCCCAGGGCCCCGGGTCAGTGGGCTGCCTAGTGACTGGTCCTTTTTTGAAGATTCTAGCTTCTTTTTCTGCCTCTGACGTGCACTTTTTGGGGACATGATGAGGTTCCAAATTTCAGATCAAAACAGAGATCAGCTTTGCCATGCCAATTATCATTCAATTTTCCCGATTTTGTATTTAATTTAGGATTTTGGTCGAAGGATTTCATAGATCTGTCATTCAATTGAGAAACTGCACAACTCAGGCGCGGATCCAGGGGGGGGGGGGGGGGGGCGAGCGTGCCTTGCCCCCCCCCCCCCCGCAAAAAAAAAAAAAAAAAAAAAAAGGAGAGAGAGAGAAGGAAAAGAAGGGAAAGAGGAGAGAAAGGGAAAAAAAGAAGAGGAAGAAGAAAAGAAAAGAGGGAAGAAGGAGATCGAGAAGAAGGAGATCCCCGCGGAACGGCGGGGATCGGGATCCTCGAGCCCCTCCCCCACATTTTCTTTGAAAAAGTATATTAAAGAGAAATAGAAAGAAAGAGAGCGAGAAAGAAAAAATAGTTAACTGCCAGTGTCATATTATAATGGGGTATCAAAATATGCTCATCTGACCATGATTAAAATTAATGCCTAAAATCCTAAGGGCTCTGCCCCCTGGATTCCACCTAAGGCCCTAAGGCGGGCCCTTAGATGCTCATATGACGGTCATTTGCCCCCTGGACCCCACGCCACATAGTGTCCTGCTAGTGTCACAAATAATAAGGAAATGAGAAATGCCCATCTGACCGTAATTAAACGCCTAAAACCCCTGAGCTTCTGGGGGATCTGCCCCCTGGACCCAACAAAGAGCCCTTAGGCGGGCCCCTCAATACTCATCTGACCGTAATTGAGTGCCTAAAACCCTTGAGATTCCGGGGCTCCGCCCCCTGAACCCCAAGCCAATTAGTGACCTGCCATTGTAACAATTAGGTATCAAAATAATGCTCATCTGACCGTAATTAAATGCCTAAACTCCTGAACTTCCGGGGCGGACAAGGTATCAACATATGTTCATCTGACAGCAGGCGCGTAGCCAGGGGGGCGGTGGGGTGGTCCCCCAATAAACGCCGGCCAAAAAAGAGAGGAGTGTAAAGGAAGAGGACGTAGGAAGAAAAGGGAATAGACAAAGAACATTTTTGAAATTCAGACAAGGATTAAGAGTCGAGAACGGTACAACGAATCGTCTTCTTTCTCTAATGAATTAATGAAACGTCAAAGCTTCCGCGCTACGCGCGGGGGAGGTCAGGGGGAACTTAATTCAGACGAGGATAATTTTCGGGAACGGTATAACAAATCGTCTTTTTTCTATAATAATGTAATGAAACGTCGAAGCTTACGCGCTTCGCGCGGAAGGGGGGGGGAGGAATTGATTTAGACAAGGATTAAGAGTAGAGAACGGTACGACGAATCTTCCCTTTTCTCTAATGATTTAATGAAAAGTAAAAGCTTTCGCGCTTCGCGCGGGTGGGGGAAACTAAATTATTTTCGAGAGCGGAACAACGAATCGTCTTCATTCTCTAAAAATTTAATGAAACGTCGAAGCGGGGGAAAAACTGAATTTAGACAAGGATAATTTTCGGGAACGGTATAACAAATCGTCTTCTTTCTATAATAATTTAATGAAACGTCGAAGCTTACGCGCTTCGCGCGGAAGGGGGGGGGAGGAATTGATTTAGACAAGGATTAAGAGTAGAGAACGGTACGACGAATCTTCCCTTTTCTCTAATGATTTAATGAAAAGTAAAAGCTTCCGCGCTTCGCGCGGGTGGGGGAAACTAAATTATTTTCGAGAACGGTACAACGAATCGTCTTCTTTCTCTAATAATTTAATAAAACGTAAAAGCTGTATTCAGACGAGGATTATTTTCGAAAACGGTACAACGAATCGTCTTCTTTCTCTAATGATTTAATGAAACGTACAAGCTTCCGCGCTTCGCGCGGGAGGGAGGGGGGGTGGGGGGAAACTGAATTCAGATGAGGATTAAGATTCGAGAACGGTACAACGAATCGTCTTCTTTCTCTAATGATTTAATGAAACGTAAAAGCTTCCGAGCTTTGCGCGGGAGAGGGGGATGAATTAAGACGAGGATTAAGAGTAAAAAACTGCACAACGAATCGTCTTCTTTCTCTAATGATTTAATGAAACGTAAAAGCTTCCGCGCTTCGCGCGGGAGGGAAAAAAACTATTTTCAGACGAGTAGGCACGTACGTAAGGGGGGGAGGGGGTTAGGGGGTTGACCCTCCCCCCTTCGGGTTTTTTATGTGTGTATTTTGGAGCAACCCCCCCCCCCTTTTCTGTTTTTTTTTTTTTTTTTAACGTTTTCGATTCTTAATAAGCCCTATTTGTCTGAATTCAGTTTCCCCTCTCGCGCCAAACGCGGAAGCTTTGACGTTTCCTCTAATTATTAGAGAAAGAAGACAATTCGCTGTACTGTTTTCTACTCTAAATCCTTATCTGACCGACAAAAATATACATCTCACCGACTTCAAACTTCTGCATTGATATAGTACACGGGGATCGAGCAAGAATACCGACACAGCTGACCCGACACAGCAACATATTTACCCGTGTCTTTCTTGCTCCCTCGACGAGACGACTCCACCCAACAACCCCCTTCTCTCTGTTACTCCCACTTCTCCTCTCTCAGGCTCGTACCTCCTTCTTTCTCCTCTCTTTCACCGGGCCCCCGTTTCCTTTGTTTCCCTTTTACAATGTTTTCTTCTTTTTTTACTTTCTTTCTTTTCTTTCTTTTCCTTTCTTTCCTCTCCTTCCTCTTTTCTTTTTTCTCTTTCTTTCTTCCCTTTTCTTTCCTTTCTTTTCCTTTCTTCCTTTCTTTTCCTTTCTTTCTTTTCTTTTCCTTTTCTTTTTTCTTTTCTTTCCCTTTCCTTCTCTTTTTTCCCTCCCCCTTTCTCTTTTTTTCCCGACGGCAGCGCAATTTTACCGACAATATCCTGACATGTGGGGAGGGGGGGGTGTCCCACCCCCCCCCCCACACCACCCCTTTGGCGACGCCCCTGGGTACAACATGGTCAATGGTAAGGCCTCCTCAAAATGAGGGGGGGGGGGGGTAAGAGGACACTTTTTTTTTTTTTGGTCTAGAATTTTGAAAATTTGACATTTTGTACAGTTGGGGGGGGGGGTAAGGTCACCTTTTAAGGTCAACCATCGGCAATTTTTTTTTTTTTTTTTTTTTTTTTTTATTTATTTAAAAAAAAAATAAAAAAAAAAAATCTCAAAAGGGGGGGGGGGGGTTAAAAAAATAACATACATAAGACATACACATAAAAAAAACTCGAGGGGGGGGGGGGGGGGGGTTTAACCCCAAAACCACCCCCCTGCGTACGCGCCTGTATATAGGCCATAGTAAAGCTCCAAATACATCTAGAACTACTTACCAAATGTGGCAAACACGCACCGGAATGAAGACAGATCAGGCAGGCCGCATGAACTTGACTAGCTTTCGCGCTTCAGATCTATCTCACAGATGCCGCCAAATTCAAGTTTCTGTGCACACGTGATCGTGACGTGCGCTAGCTGTGCGCGTATACACGGCATGCATGATATTAAAAGCCACAGCGCATACGACTAGTTACAAGGTTGTGTTTTGTAAAACTAGTCCAGCTCATCATTCTTCGTTAGTCCATCATGCAAATGCTTAAATAGTTTTGGCTTGCTGGACTAGTTTTACAGGCATCACTCTTTAGTCCATCATGGTGGACTAGTAGTAAAGGTTGTGTTTTGTAAAAACTAGTCCAGCTCATCATCCTTCGTTAGTCCATCACGGTGGACTAGTTATGAGGGAGTCGAGCAGGATGGGCAAGGTTTACAATACGTATTGTGTATTCTAAAACTCGATCTAGTCTGTAGTGCTCAACTAACTGGCGGGACTAGTTTCATGCTAGTCGAGCATGAGATGGACTAGATTTAGTTGTCAGTGTGTAACCTGTAGAGGCAGAGTGCTGAGACAAGCCGGTGTGACGGCAGATCTTGTTACCTTGGCGGATCGTGTTCTCGGAACAAAATCTGCCTAGCAGATATCGTGATCAGCAGCGGATATCGTTCCCGCTACAACCAAATCTGCCGTTAGTGAACACGGCGGATAATGTGCATTGGCGGATTTTGTTCCTATATAGCTACAGGCAGTGGCGAACATGGCATACCGCGGGGGGGGGGGGGGGGGGGGGGGTGTTTGGGGGAGGGTGTTTTTTTTTTTTTGGGGGGGGGAGGGTTTTTTCCCCCTCCCACGGCATTTTGATGTTTGCGATCGCGCGATTTCATGCATACCCGTACCTTACTTATGTTTTGTAGATTTGAAAAGTCTTCATAATTCGAAAAAGATTGTTTTATTGGGAGGGGGGGGGGGGGGGGTTAGGGTTAGGGGTGTGACACCCAAATTTGCTGCCAACTTTTAAGGGTGCGACGTCATCCAAATTTGCCGATTAACAAATGCATAGCATCTACCACCCTCCTTGCCTATCCTAAATGTTAATTATTCCATGGTTTAATTAAGCTCTTATCAAATTAAAAAACCTTTTGAAGTATTCATTACCCCCTATAATATTGAAACATGCAACTAATTTGTGTTTCTACATCGTGATCGACCTGAAAACAAATACAAAAAAGTAGCCCCCTTTTTGTATCTGAATCCACATATCAGTGATAAAAAATAATCATGCGAGCGCGAGGCATTACGAACTGATTTTTCCCTCAACAGTGACAGGAACTGGGCTTATGAAGCCCTTCAAAATTTCTGTCGGCAAATGCGTCACTCTTTTCCTCTTTCCTTTCCTACTTCTTTCATTTTTTTTTCTCTCTCTCTCTCTCCTTTTTTCTTTCTCTTTTTCTTTCCTTTCTTTCCCTTTTTTCTTCTTTTCTTTCTTTTTCTTTTTCTTTCCTTTCGTTTCCCTTTTCTCTTTTCTTCTTTTCTTTCTTTTTCTTTTTCCTTCCTTTCTTTTCCCTTTTCTCTTTTCTTCTTTTCTTTCTCTTTCTTTTTCGTCGGGGGGGGGGGGGGGCAATCCGGCCCCTTCCCCCCCCCCCCATAGGTACGCTAGTGGCTACAGGACATGGTCTGATAATTCTATCGTGAATAACATGGCGGATTGCTAGACTTAAATTGTCTGATTTGTTCGTATTGGACATCGAATCTGTAGGCTATTCCGAAAAGCATCCCCCCTTTATTGCATTGACGCCCACAGGCGACAAAGCCTTGTTGTCTCTCTTTCTTCTTGTCCATTCTTCTTGTCCATCGTTCTAATTTTATGTTAAAACCAGCATAATTGACATTTTGACATTTTTGTTTTATTTATGCCCGAGTGGGTCTAATGGCCTCTAGAGGCCTATACATAAGACCTCCTCCCCAACTGCTGTTTTAACAGAAATAAATCATAATTTAATTACGTATTTATTTCATTTCATTAAACATTTTTCCTGTGATCCAGTCTCTGTGCTTTTTCATTTTTCTTTCTTTTCATTTATAACTAAAATGAAGGCAGATATGGGAAGGGTCATGATTGGTCAGAGCAAATTGACGTGTTTGTTTGGAATCTTTCAAACTTTTGTATTACTGCATTTGTTAGCCAAGAAAACGTTTTAAAATAAAACAACCTGACTCCCATAGTAGCGTTTTAAACATTGGTAAGCCCCCCCCCCCAAAAAAAAAAAAAAAAAAAAAAATTGCAAGAAATAGAAATTATCAACGGCTTCGATCATTTCTTTAAAAATAGATTTATAAGCTAATAAAACAATATAGACCTAATAAACTTAAATTTGTTTTACCCCTATTTCAAACTATTCTCGAATCCTTACAGAGTATAATTCAGGTTATTTTGCCACCTTTAGAAGTTGTCCGCATCCAATAGACGAAAAGGATTATATTGTATTTCTTTATCAATTTAAAATTTAATCTAGAGAGAACGAGAGATTAAATTTTACAAATGTACACGTTTCCATGTACATTTACTTAATTTATATTATAATGTAAACGATATTGTGATGGTCTTTGCTTAATTCTAGTTTGCATTCTTTCCTCTAGCTTTATCTTCTAATTTACTAATCTAATTTAGTAAAAGTTAGTATAAATATAATTTTGATTTCTATCTCTTCCCCTATGTCATAGCCTCCATTCTTGCTCTCCCTTCCTCATGTTAGTCTATCTCTCTTTCTCTCTCTCTCTCTCTCTCTCTGTAATGATAACCCCTCTATCAATCTTTTCTCCATCAACTCTTGATATGTTCCTCTTCTTCTCCTTCTCGTTCATCATCACAATCATCATCATCTCAAAACTGTATTAATCAATCTATAAGACTCTTTAGATTGATCAATACAGTTCTTATAACATATGACCTTTATGTACAAACAATAAACCAAATGGTCACAATCATTTAATAAAAAGTGGTAAGAACAATTATTCCAACTCTATGGGCAACAACGTAATCTCCATTTTCTCCTCCTCGTTCAAATATTAGCTTCTTTTTCATTCTTTACTCGTGTTACTTCTCTATCTCTCTGACTATACTCACAAGAAAGTAGAATCAACGGTTTGACATGAAACAGTCTAGAAAATGAACTAAATTTATTCAAGTATCAAATGATTTTGAATTACAGACAGCTTTCTCCCACGAGATGAAACAAATATCTCCCTAACCAGAAACTGGCAAAATAACTAAATGCCTTTCCCTCTTTGTAGTCTCTCATTCTTCCCTCCTTATCTACTAGGTACACACAAATGTCTCTATACATAGTAGACGACCAGCTCTGCAGTCTGCATGCCTTTCCCCCCCACCCCCCCCCCCCGCCCCCTCTCCATCCATCGTCCAGTTTATCTCTACCTCGGATGGCTGAACAGCTACCCCCAGCGTCAAGGCAGAGAACACCCATAAAATAATGACTACTCGATTTCCAAGCTTGAGTCCCCTCCTTGTAGAAAGTCACGTAACACTTCTGTTGTCCATTGTGAAATGAGCTCTCTCGTAGCATCTACGTTATCTTCTGATTCATCGGCCATAGTGTTCGATGATGCTGCAACTGATAAATAAAAGGAAAAAGAAAATCAAATTTAAGTTTGTGACAAAAGAACCCTCATCACTTCTTCAACACTAGATCATGTAGCAGACGTGTATGCAGGGGGGAGGGAGTTTCGGGGGTTGAACCCCCCCCCCCTCCTCCAATTTTGTTTAGACTATGTGTGTGTGTGTTTGTGAGGAACCCCCCCCTCACTTTTTTAATAACAAAAATAAATTAAACATTTTTTGTGCTAAAGGGTGACCCAAAAAAGGTGACCTTACCCCCCACCAACTGAACAAAATATCGGTCTGCCAAATGTTCATATTTTCGGGGAAAAAAAGAAGGAAACAAAAAGTGCTCTTACCACCCCCCGGCTTATTCACCGGCTGGCCGAGTCGTTGTGAAATTGACTGCGTGATTTTCAAATTTTACCCCCCGCCCCCCCCCCCCTCGAAAAAATCCTCCGTACGCCCCCGTCATGTAGATCCTCAAGTAGAGCTCATTGATTTCAGACTATTATATCCAGATCCAGATCGACAAATCTATCGTTTTCATGGCCTCTTTTACTTTCTTACATTTATGATTTCTAATTGCAATCACTATCTAGGCCTAACTGTCGGCCATTCTAGTAGACCCTATTCCATTATCAATTATAGGATCTAGAAAGTCTATTCATACTTCATGAGACATAAATCTCATATTACTGTACATTTCTACCTAAAACACGAGTGTTTAGCAGCTTAAAAGGCAATCAGTCTAGGGCCTACTTAAAATGCACACACATTTGAACATACGGGACTAGATCTAGGCCTACATTTACTAAAGTTGGATCTCGGCCCACTCTCATTACGTCGTAGTATCAGCTTTATTAGTCATAAAAATGAATAACCACAAACTTTGGTTTTCTTACCGTACAAATGATACTGGATTGGAAGAAAATCACTGCAGAATAGCGGACTATGTACAAGATTATGATGTTGATTCAATAAGAATCCCGTTGTTTGCAACAGGACAGCTGATCACGGCGAAGGTGAAAATGGACTAGAATTATGTCCCGGCAAGCGGAGACCGTATACCACTCATAAAAACGATACCTTCAGAATGTAACGATAGCTGCAAAACGGAACACTATCTGCCAGCCACTCTGCGTGGTGGGTAACAATATCTGCCGGCAGATTTTGTGACGGGAACAATATCTGCCGGCGGATTTTGTTCCGCGAACACGATCCGCCAGTCACACTAAACGCCGTCACACCGGCACTCTTTGCTTGTCCCTCTTACAGGTGAGTTGACCAAACTTGAAACACTTTTATGATTAGTAATTAATATTTATATATTGTGTTGCTAAATATTTGTTATGTACATATATGGATTGTGTCAGAACGATTTCAGTGATTATTTTGATGTATCATGTTGGTTGATATGATTATATCGAAAGCGAGGATTTAATGTTAAAATTTGTGATGCTTAGCGTTACAATTTGTTATATGCCTTTACATTGTAGTACATGGTTAGGTACACTAATTACTAGTAGTTGATTGCGGTACCAACATTGAGTGTAGTGCGTGCGCGCTAATTGTTGTACCTGGTCCCAGGACCAGGACCAGGGTTACGCTCTAATTTATGTGATAACAGGGCTGTCAACCAGGGGCGGCGATCCCGGGGGGGGGGGGGGACGGGGGGTGGACACGTCCCCCCTCAACTTTTTTAGGGGGGATCGTCCCCCCTGGAAATTTGAAAAAAATTCCAAAAAAATTGTATAGCATATACTGAATAATGACTGCAACACACTTTTAGGCTCTGGAGGGCCCAAGAGTGCAGCGTTTACACTAATAAAATTGCAAAAAAAAAAATCTCGCTCGGTCGCAACGCTCCCTCGGATAACATCCTTGTAAACAAAATTGCATTTCGTCCCCCCCCCCCCGGTCATTAACAGAAAAGAAGTGCTTATGATAGAAGTTGAGTGTTTAAAAGCTTTGCAAGTTTGCATGTTGTTTGTATTTTGGTTGCTAAGGGGATATGAATTATGGCACATCAAACAGTGATGATTGAACTTTGTCTGACTATTTAGCCATCAGAGGGTCTCTAGCGCCCTCTATCATTGTAAACCTTATTTCTCATTTTGTAGATTACTGTAAAAGAATATTGTTACATGTTAAATTGATATGGAATTATAGGAGTAAGAGCAGTGTTTAGGGTTAGACCAGGAGATCATGGAGTTTGTTTGGAGGTAAGAAAAGTATGGAAGATGCAAATTTGGATTAGAGTGGTTGATGAAAGTTGTATTTGATACAGATCTAAAGAGATTTATAGTTTCCAGGATTTATCAATGTTTCTGTTCCATTGTTATGACATTGGTAGTTTCATTGTTCATTCTATAATATGTGCTTACTTTGAAAAGGGGGAACCAGGTTAGGCCTATTTAAGTTTATGTTGTTTGGATATTTGCATTGTCTTAATATTACAATGTTAAAGGTATAGATTTTTTAACAAGAATTAATTAGTGATATAGAGGTTACATGATAAGGTTAATAAACCTAGCTTGGTGTGTTGGTTTGGTGTGTTGGTTTATCCAAATTTGTGAATGTGTTGCTTTATATGAGTTTATATTGACTGTTACCTATTTGTGTAAGTATTTGGGACAGGTATTTACCTGTGTTAATGTTCAGAGTCTCAGCGACATTGTACTGTGGCAGTTGGTTTTTAAAGGGCAAATTTACTCGTTTTATATGTGATAAAATTACGTGTAAAGGGGGATGCATGATCTCCATGATTATCAGCATTATTATGTGATATGTAATTTGTCAGTTACTGGTTACTACTAATAAAAAGACTCTTTGCTTGTCTCTCTAACATGATCTGCTTGTCGTTTATTTCGAGTCCTCGACCACCTCACATTATTTTTAAAAAATGATGAAGAAGAGAAGTTTCATAATTAAATCGAAAAGTTTTTATTTGGTCATGACGTACCTTACTTCTTCATCAAGTGATTACACAAATATTATATACACACATTAACCGCACACTCCCGCGTGAACCCACGCACCCCTCGATCAATGGTATCAACATAATTAAAAGTTGTCAAGAATAAACATAATTATTATAATTCCTCAAAAAGCTGTTACTTAAAACTATGCTTAAAAGTTTTATGTCAGATTATGTTTGATGCTATTACAATGAAATGAGTTCCAATATCTGGGTCAAGTATAAACTAGCGGATTAAGAGAAAATTGTGTACTTGAATGGGGTAAGTGCAATTCTTGAAACCTGTCTTTTGTACCCCTTTTCACTAACCGTTATCAATATGAAAAGAATGCTTTCAAGGATCTCGGATTAATTGTATAGGTGTCAGGGTAACGCGGTCAAATCGAAAGAAACAAAGGCGATTCGCACCAAAAATAAATAAAAAATAAACAACAAATGGCTCTATAGCTCCTCTTACAAAAAAAGTTCAGACTAAAAAGGTACGAGCCGCCCGCGCAATGTAAGTATGAAGTTTTTGGAAGTTCAGCCAGCGATTAACACTGTTAATCTAACAGTGAAATCAAATACCATAGACCTGAGAAAATGTCAAAGCCTTGATAACAATAATAATACGACTGATCAGCGAACCATGTGAATGATCTTGATGGTTGACGATGGTTTTGATTATGATAATGATCTTGATGATGACAAAAATGTGGATGATGATAATGATCTCGATGACAAAAATGGTGATGATGATAATGATGTTGACGGACATACGAGGCGGGTGGCTTGTCCATCCCACCCGATAGTCGAGCAACCATCTATATTACATTCTTATATGTTGTATTGAATACTTTGATGACGAAATAGAAAAAATTACCCGATCAAAGTGTTATTTGTTCCTCACATGCTTTGCTCGGTCGCAAATGTTTAGAAATATGTTGCTTTCAGGGACCGAAATGCCCGAATATCTTCATACTCGTGCAGTGAGGGGAATAACAACCTTATATTCGGCAGTAAGATGCCCAAATTTTCCATTCTTATATCTCTAATGAATTTCACTCTAATTTCATTCCTTCACTAAAAATTTTTTTTTTTTAAATCATGACGAGGCGTTTCTTCGATCAAGATGCAATATGAAAGGCCATGAAAACGTGTGGACCTAAATACAAAAGTCATCAAAACCACTTTTCTCCGAAAGGTTCCGGCCTCTTTGAAGCAATCCTCCGCGATCCTATTAGATATCGATTGCTTCATCTTTTGGTAGAGAATAGTTCCTTTGGTCGCAGTTACCTTTCAATTTGGTTTCATAGAAATGAATATGTATAACAAAGCGCACGCCATGCACTTTAATAGTCTTTGGTCAAGTTGCTTCCGATGCCGGGGTATTAGTCCATCGATATAATAGTCATTATAATGTCGATTTACGTGACAAACATTCGTAGCCAGCGGGGGCACCGATTGGGGGGGGGGGGGCTACCCTTTTTATTGACTGTAAAATTGACTGTGCTATGTGTACACCCTTTATGATCAATTCCACACCCTGTGGGGAGTAAAGCTACACCCTTTTTATGCACAGCATCAACCAATTGATCATATCTCAGGCAATCAATCATCCATGCTTTGTAATCACCTAACAGTCAGTGATTCTCACCCTTTTGTCTACGTTTCACTGCTCTAAAGAAATCAGACCAGAATGTCGAGTTATATGTTGAAAGACTTTAATGCTTACCTAAACAACAATTAGTGTGAACTCAACACAAGTGCAGACTGTAAGAACTAACTTATGGCTGGACGTATCGGTTCAAATGTGATGGAATTACTTAAACACACAATCATGCCTTACCGTGTGTGTGTGTGTGTGTGCATTGGGCTTTTACAGACGTGTATCAATCAGATCTGATTATTTACGTCTGGGGACCGACCTTTAAACGTCATCCAAAAGACGTGACTCAGTCTTGAACCTGCGTCCTCGGCTGAATCAGTTTGTAACTTCCACTTTTAGCTGGATTACAGGCGCACGTTTATGCCTTACCAACTATCTTCCCTTTACTTACACGTATAAGATGTACTAGTTAGTAAAACAACACTTCTGCTAATTTCATTTAATTCATTTGTTCATTTATTTCCATATCCATAAAAACAAAAGATCATTACAACAATATACATTATATAAAAAAATAACATGCAATCATACAAGTTAAACAGTATCAAAGATACCAAATTTACTAGTCGGAAATGAGAAAAGGGGAACTAAAATAAGGCCAAAGGGCCTTGTAAAATAAGTTCCCTAACAGTATAAATTATCATTTGGTTTTTGAACTTATTCTGTTACTGAAAGACATGTAAACAAATTTAAAAACAAGCAGTGGATAAAAAACAAAACAAAACAAAAAACAACAGAAAAACAAGAAAGCCAGAGGAACAGCAAAGTCTAAAATATGGTTATGTTTTATGTCAGTATTTGGACAAGTAATACATTTTCAGATATTTTTTGAATAATCTTTGGTTATTGCAAAGGGGAATATATTTTGGTAATGAATTCCAAATCACCGGGAGATTACACCGAGGAGATTTTTCTTCATACATAAACACAATTTTACAACGATGAAAATTGGTTCGATTTATTGTGTTATAATTATGAATACTGAGATTCGTAGGGAACATGTTCGAAATAGTATTTGGAAGAAGATTATGAAAATAAAGGAACCCTAGCACTGACGCATGATACTGATATAAATCAAATATATTCAAGGTTTTGAGCTTGATAAAAAGAGGAGCGGAATGAACAAGATAATGGCTACTGGTACAAATACGCAGTACTTTTTTCTGTAATTTAAATA
Organism: Strongylocentrotus droebachiensis; assembly: GCA_035222895.1. Lineage (NCBI taxonomy): Eukaryota > Metazoa > Echinodermata > Echinoidea > Camarodonta > Strongylocentrotidae > Strongylocentrotus > Strongylocentrotus droebachiensis. The sequence goes on along the minus strand of JAVYIG010000172.1, from coordinate 634,924 downwards.
AGATGTTCATTTTTAGTTTGCCACAGTTACCCCAGACACTGACACAATATGATAAATGTGGTAATACAAGTGCATTATATAATGAGAACAGAGCATGATCTGACAGATAGTATTTCAGTTTGAATCAGATACCAATACATCTAGATACTTTACAAATAATATTGTTCACATGAGTATCCCATTTTAAATTACAGTCAATATATACTCCAAGAAAATTTACAGCATTCACCTTTTTCAAAGGAATAGAATCAATGCAAATGGTACTGTTACTCAATGAATTCGAAGTTTCAAACGTACTATTTAAACAAAATGTCATGAAATTAGTCTTCTTTTTGTTTATAAGAAGTCTATTAGCTTTAAACCATTTAGAAACTTTACACAAATCAAAATTAACATTGTGTTCTAAATCTAAAACATTGGGTTGCGTATAGAATAATGTATCATCTGCATACATTGTAAATTCAAATTTGTCAGAGGATTTAATTATATCATTGACATATAATAAAAATAACAAGGGGCCTAGGATAGATCCTTGGGGCACACCATTTTTAACCAGGGAACGACCAGAAGAATATTCATTGAATACAGTATATTGATAGCGATTATGTAAATAACTCTGAAACCAGCGAAGTGGTATACCCCTAACACCATATTAATTAAGCTTATATAAAAGTATGTCATGGTTCACAATATCAAAAGCTTCATTTAATTTCATTAAATTATCAAATATAACCTTCGGTACAACCCATTATTCTTGATCGGATAACTTTCACACAAATAATATGCCCAAATGAAACATGATAATTCCCCTAACATGACTAAAATATGTGAATTATGCTAATTTTTCTTCATTTGGCAGTACCTATATTGACACGATGCGCCATTCCTGTAGCGCATGCGCATATGCACTGACCAATCAGAGCTCGTCTGACTAAAATAGGGTGTAATTAACATACCTCAAATATACACCCTTGCGTTTTTCCGTGTTTTACTCCATAAAAGGTTTAATATGGGCGCCCTATTTTTCCAATTTCGTTTTACTCCCCAAGAACACCTTTTATTTCTCTGTGTGTAGGCCTAAGGATCATGATTTAAAAGCGATTTTCGTTTACAGGGATTGATGAGATATGTTCGTCTATTCGTTTCTTCATTGTTTATCGTCTTTGCTATTCAGATTGTGCTGTATAGGATTCTTTCGTTTGTGAAGTGAATTCAATCAATATATACTTTCGTGAAATTACAGTGAGTCAAACGCTATTTTCTCGATGCATGCCTACGTCCAAGTCTCATTCATTAGATTCACCTTGGGTTCTGCAGAACTGAAAAAAAATATCTGCATAGGTTAGGATTGGGGAAATGAATATTATTGTCCTGTTCACAAGGGTGTAAATCCCGGGGGGATGGGGGGATGCACCCCCCCCCCCCCCCTCGCTTGAAGGAGGGGGGGGGGGGATGGCCAGTACAAATATCCCCCCCCCTGAGATTACAAAAAAAAGAGAGAAAAAAAGGAAGAAGAAGAAGGAGAAAAAAAAGTGATTGTTTCAATTTCAGCATAATGCATGAGAAATGAGTTTTTTTTAATGTATGTATAACTGTATGGCCTACACGTATACAGTATGTCACGATCATTCAGAGTAGTTGCGCGACGTGCGCGAACAAGCACTTCATAAACTTCAGAATAATTTTTCGTTATTTGCAAGGTATTATTATAGCCCAGACGTAAAGTGCGCCAGCGCGCGAGCGCTTAAAAAGTGCAATCATGTACAGTAGATGCCCGGCTCCCCCCTGTCCCCCCCCCCCCCCCACTCAGTGTTATTTAGGGTACGCGTATGCTCGTTCCCTCCCTTTGAAAGCACCCCCCCCCCCCCCCTATCTCAGGACTGCCAACATTTCTGAATCCCCCTTTCGCCGGCTTTTCGCTGGCTTTTCCTGCCTTGGAGACCCAATTTCAGGTGAGCTCTAGTCGATCGAGGGGGACTGGGGGCCAATGTTTTTACTTTTCAAAACGAAATAATCCTGAATGAGCTTTCAAAGCTACCCCTTTCCTGGAGATTTTAGGAACGCGCATGCGGTCCCTCCGACCCCGGAGTGTGTGTGTGTGTGGGGGGGGGGGGTAGATGAAGACTGAAGTTCCAGTCCTGGCGTGTTCAATACTTACAGTGGCCGTTTGTCTCTTCAGTTATTTCAAGGTAAGCCTGTACACATTCTTATTATTTTTATATTTGAGAAAGGATTTGGCTGAGGAAATTAAAGAATTCATTAGATTTAATTAACAAACACAGTACATGTATCATTATATGAATTCCAGAAACATTTTTTAAGAGGTGTGAAAACTGTGAACGCATCTGATTGAGAGTGATGATTAATACGGTAACTGTTGGATTGCCCAAGTCCTACTCGGTTGTTGTCATTTGTTCACACCTAAAACTTAAGGGACAAGGGGATGATATTTAAGGGCTGCAATGCATGTGATGTTTGTGTTGGTCTATGAATGAATTAATTTGTTGTTTATATTGAATGAATTGAATTGAATTCAGATAAATAGGACTTAATAAGAGTCGAAAACGGTGCAACGAATCGTCTTCTTTCTATAATAATTAAATCAAACGTCTAAGCTTTTCGCGCTTCGCGCGGGAAGGGGAAACTGAATTCAGACGAGAATTAAGAGTCGAGAACAACACCCAATCGTCTGCTTTCTCTAATAATTTAAGGAAACGTCAAGGCTTCTGCGCTTCGCGCGAGAGGGGTAACTGAATTCAGATAAATACGGCTTATTAAGAGTCGAAAACGGTGCAACGAATCGTCTTCTTTCTATAATAATTAAATTAAATGTCTAAGCTTTTCGCGCTTCGCGCGGGAAGGGGAAACTGAATTCAGACGAGAATTAAGAGTCGAGAACAGTACACCCAATCGTCTGCTTTCTCTAATAATTTAAGGAAACGTCAAGGCTTCCGCGCTTCGCGCGAGTGGGGGAAACTGAATTCAGATAAATAGGGCTTATTAAGAGTCGAAGGATTAACAGTCGAGAACGCTACAGCAATCGTCTTCTTTTTATAATAATTTAATGAAACGCCGCGGGAGAGGGCGAAATTCATTCAGACAAGGGTTAACAGTCGAGAACGGTACAATAAATCGTCTTCTTTTCCTAATAATTTAAGGAAACGTCTAAGCTTCCGCGCTTCGCGCGGTAGGCCTATCACCCACACCCCCCTAATGAGCGCACTTCGCGCGCTCTTTGAGTATTTCGCCTGCTCACTACCGCCCCTCCCTAAAATGAGGTCCTAGCTCCGCGCCTGCATTAAAATATATAGCTATGATGCTGACTAAGTTGACAAAATAATTCGTATATTTATGTCGTCGAGGAAAATGCCCATTTGCGCATACGCAGTACTATAGATAGTCCGTAGGATAAACAATTTAGCCTTCGGCCCCGGGTATATAGGGTTAAATGTGTAAATATTGGGACATTTAATTTTGGGGGCTAGTTTTGTCGGTAATCGTTGGCATCTACGCCTCCCCCCCCCCCCTCCCCCCACACTAAAAAAGGTCTAGCGACGCCCCTCGTTCGTTCGTGTCTCCTTAGATCAAGATTAATGTATCTTGATCTTCGGAGTAGTTGCTACAACCAGCCGTGTCAGACACTTCCTCAGCGACGCCCCTGACCATTATAAATCATTTTCTAAGTGATGGGACTCAAAATAAAGAGTTCGCATTTTCCTGACGAAATACTCAATCTTTATGTTACTACTTGTAAGTGTGTCGTGCCTTTTCGGAGTTCATTATTATAAACACTACAGTTTGCAGCTGTCAGTATTTCGAAATATGTCCAATTCTTTTACTTTATGGTTGTCAAATTTGGCATGTGCGTGCATGTATGTATGCATGTATAAATGTATGTACATGTGTTTGGGTATGTGTGTGTTTGTTGTTCGTTTGCGTGTGTGCATGTATGTGTGTGTTGTGTGTGTGTTTGTGCGTGCGCGATCAGGCGCGCTTGCGTAAATTAATGTGGGCGTGTGCTCGTGCTAGTATGTGATGGCTATCGCCGATCATCCCCCACTCCTCGGTACGGATTTACGCCCCTGCCTGTTCCAGACAATATATAGTGCTTGTTCGGTAGAAAATTTCCAATCTGATCAGCGCTATCTAGTACGAGAGTTCCTCTACAAAAGTTTCACATTTGACGTAATATTCTGAGAATTAGCTTCTAAAGAAGGAATCCGGATTTTCCTTGCCATAATGGAGATTCCAGACAACTTCTCTCTTACCGATGGAGCATGCCAAACCTCTAACAATTTGTCGGACTGTAATACTCAAAACAGACACGAACCAAAAAGCAGTGCGACATTCCTCCTTTTATTGCTGGTGTCTACTTTGACTGTCTTCACAAATGCACTTATCCTGGCCGCCTTCCACGTTGAGAAGAAACTACGAACTTACATCAATTGCTATATCTTGAACATCGCCATCGCGGACTTTGTTGTAGGACTGATCGTCATGCCACTCCGCTCGACGATTTTTCTCTACGACTCATGGGCCTTCGGTCGGATACCAAGCATTTTGTTTATAGGATTTCAGAACTCTATACTGAGCGTATCTGTATGTGGTGTAGTCGTCATTTGCATAGATCGTTACATTGCCACCTTTTATCCCATCAAACATTTCCAGAAAAAGAGTATCCGCAAGGCTATCACTGTAAATATTGGTACGTGGGTATTATCATTTGGCGTGTGGATGATGATATCTTATGTTTGGGACTTTATGGAGCCTCACAACCTAAAAATAGCATCCGGAATATGGAGACCTAACTACACTTTGGATGAAGGTGTTGCCATATTGGTGTCCGTACTCAGATTACCCTTACCATTTATCATTATAGCCGGCTTTTACATTCGTATTTACTTCCGGGTCAGAAATATCGGCCGGAAACACGTCTCTGCTGGTCTAAAGAAATTCCCGTTCCGTAGACATTGTGGACGTCCTGCTTGTCAAAGCCGGGATGTGGCAAGAGATGAAGTGACTTCAGGTAGAACCAAAGAAGAAAGTGTTTTGTTTGATCAGCTAAAAGAATGCACTACCGTACCAAGTATTTCCTTCAAAATAATAAGTCATGATGAACAAAACAGAAAAGAAAGAGGCAGTGTGAAGTCAGATCGTGATCGTCCAGATGGCCATAGTCCGCCATTACCAAACAGGATGACACGAAACTACCGCGGTAGACAAGGTAGTTCTTCAAAGGAGAGTCAAAAAGCACTGCGAACCTTGACTTTTATCATTCTCGCCTTTGTATTCACATGGTTACCCAACATTGTGAACCTTATAAAGTTTACCAGTTCTGCTGACAACTTCATCAATCTTAATGATGACTACCGTGAGATAACTCGCTGGATATCATACAGTAACAGCTTGATTAATCCGATGGCATATGCCATGGCCCAACCTCTCATTCGGCAGACCATCCTGAGGATACTTCGGTGCCGGAAATGAACATGAATCAGTGCAGTACTATGTATCGATCTTTAGATGTAGGCTAATTAGGATTACCTACTTGACCCTCCTGATAGAAAGAAACTGATGCACATTTAATCCAACTCGGTGACAAATATATTATAAAGCGATATTGCTAATGAGCAACGATGTAACATCAGATTGTCTTACGGACAATCGTTTGAATTATTTACGATGTAGTGAAGAAAACTAAAGAAAACTTTTTTTTTTCATTTAGAATAGTAAGCATATGGTACAACAAGGTCAATGGTAAGGCCTCATCAAAATGAAAAACATGGATTAATTTAATAAAATCATCTATCAAATAGCTACTATACTTAGACTAAGTTAGACCGTTAATAGACGAGTAGATTTTTAGACCCATGCAAGGCCCAACATAAACTTAGGGCCTATAGACTTACATTTGTTTCATGCTTTCTACTTAGAAATTCATCACTTTCTCAAGTTCAGTGAACATAGATCTATATATAGGCATAGCAAAGCCCCAAATAAATCTAGAATTACTTACCAAATGTGGCAAACACGCACCGGAATGAAGGCAGATTAGGCAGGCCGCATTAACTTGACTAGATTTCGCGCTTCAGATCTATCTCAGAGATGCCGCCAAATTCAAGTTTCTGTGCACACGTGATCGTGACGTGCGCTAGCTGTGCGCGTATACACGCCATGCATGCTATTAAAAGCCACAGCGCATACGACTAGTTACAGGTTGTATTTTGTAAAACTAGTCCAGCTCATCATTCTTCGTTAGTCCATCATGCAAATGCTGGAATAGTTTTGGCTTGCTGGACTAGTTACAGGCATCATTCTTTAGTCCATCATGGTGGACTAGTAGTACAGGTTGCGTTTTGTAAAACTAGTCCAGATCATCTTCGTTAGTCCATCACGGTGGACTAGTTTTGAGGGAGTCGAGCAGGATGGGCAAGGTTTACAATACGTATTGTGTATTCTAAAAATAGTCCATAGTGCTCAACTAACCGGCGGGACTAGTTTTATGCTAGTCGAGCATGAGATGGACTAGATTTTTAGTTGTCAGTGTGTAACCTGTAGAGGACGGTGTGCTGACACAAGCCGGCACGCTTTGCTTGTTCCTCTTACAGGTGAGTTGACCAATCTTAAAACACTTTTATGATTAGTAATTAATACTTATATTGTTTTGCTTAATATTTGTTATGTACATATGTGAATTGTGTCAGAACGATTTCAGTGAATATTTTGAAGTATCATGTGGGTTGATATGATTATATCGAAAGCGAGGATTTAATGTGAAAATTTGTGATGCTTTGCATTAAGGTTTGTTATATGCATTTACATTGTAGTACATGTTTAAACCGTTATGTATACTAATTACTAGTAGTTGAATGCGGTACCAAAATTGGGTGTAGTGCGTGCGTGCTAATGTTGTACCTGGTCCCAGGACCAGGACCAGGGTTACACTCTAATTTATGCGATGACAGGGCTGTCAACCCTCCTGCATTTGAAGGGAGACTCCCGCCACCACGCCCTTCCTCCCGCTCTCCCGCAATCTCCCGGTTTATGAAAAACCTCCCGCCAAACGTGTAAAATGAACCAGCATACCGTATCGTATGCAATTATGTTGCTCAACGGGGGGGGGGGGGGGGGGGGGGGAGTGAGCAATTTTTGTTTAACCCCCCCCCCCCCCCCCCTCCCTTGAGCCAAACAGAATTGCATACGATCTCACTCGAAGCAGTTTCCCAAAGTTGACAGCCCGGGAGTATAGGTCTTGGTTCAGGAACGAGGTCAGTGAGATATAGGGAGCATAGAAAAGAAGTGCTTATGATAGAAGTTGAGTGTTTAAAAGTTTTTCAAGTTTGCATGTTGTTTGTAGTTTGGTTGCTAAGGGGATATTAATTATGGCACATCAAACTGTGATGATTGAACTTTGTCTGACTATTTAGCCATCAGAGGGTCTCTAGCGCCCTCTATCATTGTAAACCTTATTTCTCATTTTGTAGATTGCTGTAAAAGAATATTGTTACATGTTAAATTGATATGGAATAATAAGAGTAAGAGCAGTGTTTATAGGGTTAGACCAGGAAATCATGGGAGTTTGTTTGGAAGTAAGAAAAGTATGGAAGATACAAATTTGGATTAGAGTGGTTGATGAAAGTTGTATTTGATGCAGATCTAAAGAGATTTATAGTTTCCAGTATTTATCAATGTTTCTGTTCCATCGTTATGATATTGTTAGTTTCATTGTTCATTCTATAATATGTGCTTACTTTGAAAAGGGGGAACCAGATAAGCCCTAATTAAGTTTATGTTGTTTGGATATTTGCATTGTCTTAATATTACAATGTACAAGTTGAAGGTATAGTTTATTGAACAAGAATTAAATAGTGATATAGAGGTCACATGATAAGGTTAATAAACCTAGCTTGGTGTGTTGGTTTATCCAAATTTGTGAATGTGTTGCTTTATATGAGTTTTATATTGACTGTTACCTATTTGTTTAAGTATTTGGGTCAGATATACCTGTGTTAATGCTGAGAGTTTCAGCTACATTGTACTGTGGCAGTTGGTTTTTAAAGGGCCAATTTTACTCGTTTTATATTTGATAAAATGACATGTAAAGGGGAATGCATGATCTCCATGATTATCAGCATCATTATGTGATATGTAATGTGTCAGTTACTGGTTACTACTAATAAAAAGACTCTTTGCTTGTCCCTCTAACAGGATCTGCCTGTCGTTTATTTCGAGTCTTCGACCACCTCACATTATTTTAAAAAATGATGAAGAAGAGAAGTTTCATAATTAAATCGAAAAGTTTTTATTTGGTCACGAATTTTCGACGTACCTTACTTCTTCATCAAGTGATTACACACATATTATATACACACATCATCCACACACTCCCGTGTGAATCCACGCACCCCTTCACACAAATTAGTACAATCGATCAATGGTATCAACATAATTAAAAGTTGTCAAGAATAAACATAATTATTATGATTTCTCAAAAAGCTGTTACTTAAAACTATGCTTAAACGTTTTATGTCAGATTATGTTTGATGCTTTTACAATGAAATGAGTTCCAATATCTGGGTCCAGTATAAACTAACGGGTTAAGAGAAAATTGTTAACTTGAATTGGGTAAGTGCAATTCCTGAAACCTGTCGTTTGTACCCCTTTTCACTAACCGTTATCAATATGTAAAGAATGCTTTCAAGGATCTCAGATTAATTGTATAGGTGTCAGGGTAACGCGGTCAAATCGAAAGAAACGAAGGCGATTTGCAACAACATATGAACAAAAAAATATCAACGAGTGGCTCCATAGCTTCTCTTACAAAAAGTTCAGACTGAAAAGGTCTGAGCCGCCCGCGCAATGTAGTTACTTGTAAGTATGAGGTTTTTGGAAGTTCAGCCAGCGATTAACATTGTTAATCTAACAGTCAAATCACATACCATAGACCTGAGAAATTTCAAAGCCTTGATAACAATAATAATACGACTGATCAGCGCACTATGTGGATGATCTTGATGGTTGACGATGGTGAAGGTTATGATGGTGATAATGATGACTATGATGATGATAACTATCATTATTATGATGATGGTTATTACGATAGTAATGATAGTGATTATGATGATAATGATAGTGAATATTAACACCAGCCACACAGGTCGGTTCAGCAGACGACAATTTTGCAAAATCGTTAACACTAGCTACCGGAAGTTGACGATATTCAGAGGTCAAAGCTTTAACACCAGCTGATTTCCATTTCGGTGTTAGGGCTTGTGTTAGTGTTTATTAAACACTAACACCAGCCCTAAACACCAAACTTGAAATCACTCAATGATGATGATGATGTTGACGGATATATGAGGCGGGTAGTTTGTCCACTTTCACCTGTTAGTTGAGCAACCATCTATCTTACATTTGTTTATCTTGTAATGAATACTTTGATGACGAAATTTTAAAAAAATACCCGATAAAAGTGTCATTTATTCCTCACATGCTTTGCTCGGTTGCAAATGTTTAGAAATATGTTGCTTTCAGGGACTGAAATGTCCAAATATATTCATACTCGTCCAGTGAGGGGAAGAAAAACCTTATATTCGGCAGCAAGTTGCCCGAATTTTCCATTTTAATATTTATAATGAATTTTAAAAAAAAATCACGACGAGGCGTTTCTTAAATCAACATGCAATAGGAAAGGCTGACATAATGTGGGCAAAAAAATTGTCACAATGCCATGCCTCTCCTCTCTCCTTCCGCCACCCTATCGCGATTCCTCCCCCCCCCCCCTTCCACACCCCTCCCATAGAGAAGCGCTAACCCCAACCCATTCACAGTCAATATATCCTTGATAAAAGAATGTTTCTTTTCGCTTTCTTTTCAACATTCTACCATTCTTTGTATATTTTTGTTTTATGAGTAAGTTTTCTTCCATGTTTTTTCTCGCTTAACCCATGGCCTGCTGAACATGATGGTTTTTATATTGAGTCCAAGATAATAACAAAAAACTAGTTAAGTGGCGATGAGTCTGTCGAATAAATGATCTTAGAGTCTAGTACGGAAACATGGAAAGTGTAACCCATTTCCCCTTTATCATCATACGAATATAGAGCATATTGGGATAAATTCTATGCTATTGAGATCGATCAAAAAGTCTGTTATTCAAAACGCGATAATGCAGGGTACATTCACCTATTTGTACAGCACAATTAACCAGCATTTATCACAAATTAAAGTGTTCAGGCAACTTGAAAAGAAATCAATCACAGAAAAGGGCTGCAAAAGGGGCTCTTTGGAAGATGCATTTCATGAAATCTTGTGGACATAAATACAAAAGTCATCAAAAGCATTTTTATTCGAAAGGTTCCGGCCTCTTTGAAGCAATCTTCCGCGATCCTATTAAACATCGATTGCTTCATCTTTTGGTAGAGAATAGTTCCTTAGTGTCGCAGTTACCTGTCAATTTGGCTTCATAGAAATGAATATATGTATAACAAAGCGCACGCCGTGCACTTAGTCTTTGTTCAAGTTGCTTCCGATGCCGGAGTCCATCGATATAATAGTCATTATAATGTCAAGTTACGTGACAAACATTCGTAGCCAGTGGGGGCCCGATGGGGGGGGGGGGGGGTTCCTTTTTTGTTATTGTAAAATTGACTGTGCTATGTGTAGGCCTAAGGATCATGATTTAAAAGCGATTTTCGTTCACAGGGTTGATGAGATATGTTCGTCTATTCGTCTCTTCATTGTTTATCGTCTTTGCTATTCAGATTGTGCTGTATAGGATTCGTTTGTTTTCCATATGCCTGCGTGTGTCATGTCATGTGTTTTTATACAGAATCGAGGATTCATCTTTTGTCCGGAAACATTTTTTAGTAGAGAATTTGCTTGTTTCTGGGGGGGGGGGGTAACATTTAATAAGAATTAAATAAATCGATATTTCATCATGTCATCCTAGTACCAAAATTCAATCGAAATCTCTAAACAAACAAGCTTCAATTGATTAGCCATGGTTCACCATGTATTAGTAGTAGTAGTAGTAGTAGTAGTAGTATAAGTAGTAGTAGTATAGTAATAGGAGTACCAGTATCTTCAAGGCACCTACAAAGTACTATTTTTGCCCAGGCTGTATCAAAGTTTCCCCAAGGACGCTGAAACATTGAAGAAATCATATCCTACCTGGTACTAGTCCAGAATCTGCTCGGTCCTTAATTCACTTGATTCAAGCCGTCGAAGATGGCGTTATAAATAAACTCATAATTATGCTCACCAGTCCATTCTTTCGCCGGGCGTCCTAATTTAATGATCACGCCCTTCATCGGCTGGTAGCAAGTAAGTAGGAGGATCGGAGGTAGCGTTGGTGTGTGGTGGAGATCAAAATTTAATAGACCAGATTCTGGACTAACCTGATACCTATCTACTACACCTCATATCTAACACACTTACCTTTTCATTATTATGTTCAACATATTAATAACGACATCTCTTCCTTTCCAGTTTCAGGTTTATTTATTTTTACTTTATCGAAGATAACATAATTGAACATAATGAACATGTTAATAATTATAACTAAACATACAATATAGAAACATAATGTACATGGTAATAGTTATAACAAAGGATACATTCATAAGTATGATAAATACATTACAAAACGCTAAATAGAGTGGGGGATCTACTAAAAGGCAAAGCTTGTATTATGTAGGTCCCAGTTAATAAGTTTGTATATATTTAGGTTAGTTGAATAAACATATTAAAATATTTACAAAAGCATATGATTATACGAGGGTTATCTTTAAGTGACACATTTTACTAAACATAGCGTAAACAGTTAAAAACAAAAAGAGAAGAATTTTCTGCTTTCCTCAGCATAACCAAATATATATAAATTAAATAGAAGGATCAGTGCTTATTTTTGCACTACTTGTGTGCAGAGAAAGAATAATTGCAAGGAAGCTAATTCAGAAAAGAGAACAGGTACGTAAGGAAAGATTATTAACGAGAATGGAAAGTAAGAAGACAAAGAACGGAAGAAGAAGACAAAAAGAGCAATACAAACAAATTAAACAAGGGATACATGAAACATAAAACCCAGTGCTGACAGATGACACGTGACAAAGCGTAGCTCCTTTCATTTAACAGCAATACACTACGATTTGGAGCTACTATAGAAAGTATAAATTTCATGAAATTGAGAAGTAGTGAACTGAATTCAATCAATATATACTTATGTGAAATTACAGTGAGTCAAACGCTATTTTCTCGACGCATGCCTACGTCCATGCCTCATTCAATAGCTTCACCTTGGGTTCTGCAGAACTGGAGAAAAATATCTGCATAGGTTAGGATTGGGGAAATGAATATCATTGTCCTGTTCATACAATATATAATACTTCTTTTGTAGAAAAGCTCCAGTCTAGTCAGCGCTATCTTGTACGAGAGTTCCTTCAGAATTTCGGATGTATCACAATTTCAGACTTTAACAGCGATATTTTTTTGAGCGTTTGTGGTGATCTGTGGACATGTGTTAATCAGCCACCAGCATGGTCAGGTTTACCACGATCCACGGAAGTTATCTCAATAATGCTCTAAAAGATAGTTCTTGCAAGGAAAGTGCAATGAAGGATTGTGACCTTAGCACAACTCTTCTCGTCGACGCAGACACAAACGAAGGAGATCATGGTCCTAGCTTGTACACATTAATGTAGTGATTTGTGCATGTCGCGTTTCGCATTTGACGTAATATACTGGTAATTAGCTTCTGAAGGATGAATCCGGGTTTTCCATCCCATAATGGATATACAAGACAATTTCTCTCTTACCGATGGAGCAAGCGTAACCTCTGACAATTTGTCGGACTATAATACTCAATACAGACACGAACCAAGGATCAATGCGACATTCCTACTTTTATTGCTGGTGTCTACTTTGACTGTCTTTACAAATGCACTTATCCTAGTAGCCTTCTACGTCGAGAAGAAACTACGGACTTACCCCAATTACTATATCTTGAACATAACCATTGTAGACTTCGTCGTTGGCCTAGTCTGTATGCCAATCTCTATGATGGTTGGAACTTTGGTCAGGTGCTTAGTATCTTGTTTTTAGGATTTCAGAACTCCATTCTCAGTGTATCTGTGTGCGTTGTAGTCGTCATTTGCATCGATCGGTACATAGCCACGTTCTATCCAATCAAACATTTCCAAAGGAAGAGTATCCACAAGGCTACCATTGTGAACATCTTTACGTGGATCCTATCCTTTGGAGCATGGATCTTGATAACTTGTGTCTGGGATTTCATAGACCCAAGTGGCGAACTATCACATTCGGGCTTGTCAAGGCCGAATTACTCTCTAACCAAAACAGCAAGCACATTCGTATTCATCCTGAGATTTGCTTTACCATTTCTCCTCATTACTGGGCTATACCTACGAATTTATTTTCGCGTGAAGGCTGTCTACAGAAGTCGTTTGGGCTCCAATTCGAAGAAAGAGCATTTGACGAGCAAGGGGGAAATAGAATCCAACGACCGAAATATTAACAATTCTGCATGTAACCGAAGAGATGAGGACGCACCATCTCAATGCCAATCCAGTCCAAACGGTGTTACGTTTTGTGCCATGAGAGATACAGCAATTGTTGTATCAAATATTTCATTGCACTTATCGAAAATATCATTGTGAAAATATCATATAACTTTTCGTTTCACAAAATGCAAGTAATTCATGAACCTAAGTTATGTAGCTTTTCTTCTTTTACTGATTATTTGTTGCCTCACGATCTTCATAAATGCAGTTATCCTGGCAGCCTTTTACGTTGAGAAAAAAACTACGAACTTACATCAATCGCTATATCTTGAACATCGCCACCGCGGACCTTGTTGTAAAACTGACCGTCATGCCACTCCTCTCAAAGATTTTTCTCTGAGACTTTTGTGCCTTCGGTCGGATACGAAGCATTTTGTTTAAGGTATTTCAGAATTCTTTACTGAGCGTATCAGTTTGTGGTGTAGTCGTCATTTGCATCGATCGTAACATTGCCACCTTTTTTCCCATCAAACATTTCAGAGAAAGAGTATCCGCAAGGCTACCACTGTAAATATTGGTACGTGGATCTTATCATTTGTCGTGTGGATGATATCTTCTGTTTGGGACTTTATGGAGCCTCACAACCTAACATTAGCACACGGTTTATGGAGACCTAACTTCACTTTGGATGATGGTGTCGTCATATTGGTGTCCGTACTCAGATTACCCTTACCATTTATCATTATAGCCGGCTTTTACGTTCGTATTTACTTCCGGGTCAGAAATATTGGCCGGAAACAAGTCTCTTCTGGTCTAAAGAAATTGCCGTTCCGTAGACATTGTGGACGTGCGGTTTGTCAAAGTCAGGATGTGGCTTCAAGAGATGAAGTGACTTCAGGTAGAACCAAAGAAGAAAGTGTTTTCTTTGATCAGCTAAAAGAAAGCACTACCGTACCAAGTATTTCCTTCAAAATAATAAGTCATGATGAACAAAATAGAAAAGAAAGAGGCAGTGTGCAGTCATATCGTGATCGTCCAGATGACCATAATCCGCCATTACCAAACATGATGACCCGAAATTACAACGGGAGACAAGGTGGTTCTTCAAAGGAGAGTTAAAAAGCACTGCGAACCTTGACTTTTATCATTCTCGCCTTTGTATTCACATGGTTACCCAATATTGTGAACCTTATAAAGTTTATCAGTTCTGTTGACAACTTCATCAATCTTAATGATATATATCATAATTATTTTAATTTTAGACTTTTTGCCGATGATTCTAACTTGTTTCATACGTTTCCACCGAGACAGAATTCAATTGATATGGATAATATAGTTAATATGCATCTTGATAAGGTGACCATATGGTGTAAGGTGAATAAACTTACAGTCAATCTCTTAAAGACTAATTATTTGTTAATAAGAGGGAGTAGGCAATCAGTAGTAACTCAAGGGGTGCTAAAAATAGCAGAGACTGAAATAGCCCAGGTTGATGTTGCATCATTTGTAGGAATTTATATAGATCAACACTTGACGTGGAAACCTCATATCCAAAGGGTTAATAAGTTTATTAGGAAAAGGGTTGGTGTTTTATATAGATTAAGACAGTTTGTGCCAAGGCGTGTTTTGTTGTTACTGTATAAGACGTTAATTCAACCGCATATGACCTACGGAATTGAGGTTTGGGGAAGTAATTATGAAATGAACATGAAGTGTTTATTATTAAGCCAAAAGATGGCACTAAGAGTTATAACGTTTAGTCCAATTAGGACTCATTCACAACCGATATTCCAGGAGCTAAAATTATTGAATGTGTATCAACTCCATAAATTATCTATTTGTGTTTTTATGTATCAATTATTGAATGATAAATTGCCACAGTCTCTAATTCAGTATTGCTGTTTCATAGAGCACAACTATGAGACTAGACAAAGAGAAAGTAAGAAGTTAAGTGTGCCTAAAGTAAGGACAACGCAAGGTAAATTTTCAATGTCATTCAGAGGCACACGCTATTGGAATGATCTACCCCTTTCTGTACGGGAGAAAGCATCAGTATCTTGCTTTCGTAGAACTCTTATATCACAAATGTTAATAGAATAGTTGTTTATAACTTAGAACAAAGGCTCTTGCCTGATTGTAAATATTATGTTATATAATTCTTCATCTTTTATTTAGTGTAAAATACCAAAGCTTTGTATATAAGCACAGAACATATTTACCCTAGATGTAGAATAATTTGTAGCTTAGGTATGAATTCAATAGTTATTCATATTTATTCATTACATTCTCACTTATAGCTGTGATACTTTTTGTGTTAGTGGTACTAGACACGATTAGCATTAAATGCTATTTTCTGGTCCCATTTATCCTTTCAATGTTAAT
This sequence comes from Strongylocentrotus droebachiensis, assembly GCA_035222895.1. Classification (NCBI taxonomy): domain Eukaryota; kingdom Metazoa; phylum Echinodermata; class Echinoidea; order Camarodonta; family Strongylocentrotidae; genus Strongylocentrotus; species Strongylocentrotus droebachiensis. The sequence goes on along the minus strand of JAVYIG010000172.1, from coordinate 619,022 downwards.
TAATCATTCACATTTTATTGTTATATATTGATGTACTTTTTGTTTTGGATAATAAACTTCAAACTCAAACTCAAACTCAAACTCAAACTCATATCGTTAAGTAACTCGCTGGTTATCATACAGTAACAGCTTGATGAATCCAATGGCATATGCCATGGCCCAACCTCTCATTCGGCAGACCATCCTGAAGATACTTCGGTGCCGGAAATGAACATGAATCAGTGCAGTAATATGTATCGTACTCTAGATGTAGGCTAATTAGGACTACCTACTTGACCCTCCTGATAGAAAGAAACTGATGCACATTCAATCCAACTCGTTGAAAAATATATAAAGCGATATTGCTAATGAGCAACGATGTAACATCAGTTTTTTCTAACGGACAAATCGTTTGAGTTATTTTGGATCAAGTGAAGCAAAACTCTTTATACCCACTGTTCATTTTTTAATTTATTTAAAAATAACCAAATCGTTCATTTAGAATAGAAGGCCTATGATACAACATGGTCATATGGTAAGACCTCATGAACTCAAAACATTGATTAATTTCACAAAATCAAATATCAAATAGCTACTTTATTTAGATAAATATAAGAAAAAGCATCAACGAAAATTTCTCACAGATCGCTTTGACGGTCATCGTTATTTTTACCATTGTTATTATTATTTCATAAATGCAATGGAAATTGGGTGTATGAGGGTGTTGTGTGTTTGTTTTACTATATGCATGTATGCATGTGGGATGGAAAAGACAGGATGCTTTTTGTTTTGTGTGTTTTTCTCTGTGTCTTTCTATATGTTTCTATGTTTCTATTGAAGAGTGTTATTTTCAATGTACAAAACATTGTTTGATTTCAAAAATATTTAACAAAAGACTAAGTATGTACATTTTAAATATTGTTTTTGTGTATACTGCTTTGGATGAAAAAGATAATGTACACATTTTCTTTTGACTTGTAACTGATTTAAATTCAGAATTATGTAGTTTTTTTGTAACAACTTTGTTTTGATTTGTTCTACTTCTGTTAGGAGAAATAAAACATTTCATGAAACAAAATAAACTTGGGTTTCCTTTTTTCAGGGACACCCTGTACAAAACATGTATAGGCCCTAATATAATATATATGAAATATGTAGAGGAGAAAATGTTTGCAGATATGGAGAAGAACATAGGCTAACATGTTAGGCTGCTGGACTCTGACGATAGGGGGCGTTGTCCAATGAGACTTTTCGGAGCCATTTGTCACACACAAACGCGCCCGAAACACACGCACATCCCCCACACAAAATATATAATAATATATTACAATCAGTCAATGGTATCAATATAATTTAAAGCTATCAAAAATAAACACAGTAATTAAACTTTCTCAAAAGATGTTAAAAAATTAAGACTACGTTGATTGTCCTACAATCAAATGAGTTTTAAAACATAGGTCCAGTTCATACTAGCGGATTAGGATTAAATAATAGTGTGTACTTGCATGGGGTAAGTCCAATCCTGAAACCTTTCTTTAGTACCCCTTTTCACTACCCCTTATTAAACTGAAAAGAACACTTTCTAATATCTCGGATAAATTGCAGGCCTATAGGTGTGGTAAAGAAACGAAGGCGAGTTGCAAACAAATACAAAATAATAACAACGAGTGGTTCCATAGCTGCTCTTACTTAATGTGGTTACTTGTAAGAATTCTTTTTTGTTGAAAGATCAGCCGATGAATAACAGGGAAATCAGAAAACGTAGACCTGCGAAATCGTTCAAAGGTTTGATTACAAATTATTATACGACTGATCAGCGCATCATGTGGATAATCTTGATGGTCGACGATGATGATGAGTATGATGTTGATAAATATTATTATTATGATGATTCTTATGATAGTGACGATGGTGATAATGATGATTATTATGATGATGATGTTGATGATGATTATGATGATGATTATGATGATGATAATGATGATGATGTTCTTGATGATGACGGTAATGATAATGGTGATGATCGGGTGGCTTGTCCACCTCCACCGATAGTCGAGCAACTATTTATCTTACATTAATTGTATCTTGTATAGAATACTTTGATGATGAAATAACATTTTTACCCGATAAAAATGTTATTTGTTCCTCACCTGCTTTGATCGGTCGCAAATGTATTGAAATATTGTTTTGTTTCAGGGACCGAAATGCCCAAAATATCTACATACTCGTGCAGTGAGGGGAAAAACATCCTTATATTCGACAGCAAGATGCCCGAATTTTCCATTCTTATATCTGAAATTGCATTTCATTCTTATTTCAATCCATTCAAAAAAAAATCACTACGAGGCTTTTCTTCGATCAACATGTTATAGGAAAGGCTGACATAATTTGGGCAAAAACGTTGTCACAATGCCGGGCCTCCCTCCTTCCGACACCCTATCGCGATGCTTGCACCCTAACAACATTCCGTCTGCAGCAAAGATATTCTTGCTTTTACACAGCCTCAAATTTATTCTGATCCATGATATTTTTGTTGTACCATGCGAATGTAAGCCAACAATTGTTTTATCGACACGACCGCCTGTCAGTGCATGACTTACAATATATGCCAATAAAAAAAGACCTTGTCAATGTGTGGATAAACATGATAAAGTTGTATGGTTGACATTAGACGCAGAACCATACGACCATTTTGTCCCATTCCTGCAGCGGATATTTGCACTGTATAATTGCTGAAAAGCGCCTACAGTCTCCGATCCCGTCATCGATAAATCCCGCCTAATCAGAAAACGCAATTAACCACATCAACTACTTGGCTCCAGCGAACTACTCTCTAAGCCATTATAACTTTGATATATTCACAAATCAAATGAATTCGTCCTCTAGCTAGATAGTGTTCAATGCTTGGGGGGTGTTATCTATAATCTTGAACTGCGAAATATTTACCACTTGTCTGTCATAACAGTTTATTCACTTTTATTTAAATTTCATTAATGAATACAAACTGAACAGCAGTACAGGTTAGAGGGTCAGTTGACAACTATAAAAGTAACTCAATTGATACAACGGCATGTTGACAATAATATCATAAACATAAACAAATTGAATAACAAAATTGATAACAAAATGTTTCTTTTCGCTTTCTTTACCACATTCTACCATATGATTCCTTTTATGTTTGTGTTTCATGATTATATTTTCTTCCATATTTTTCTCATCGCTTAACACATGGCCTACTAGAACAGGGTGTTTCTTGTATTAAGCCCAATATAGTTTTAAAATAACTTATTAAGTGGCGATGAACCTGTCGAATAACTGATCCTAGAGTCTAGTACTGACACAAAAAAAGTGTAACACATTTCCCCTTTATAATCGGTATACGAATATAGAGCCTTTATGGATAAATTCTATGCTATTGAGATCAATCTAAAAGACTGTCACTTTAATAGGGAACGCCCACTTATTTGTGCAGCCCAATTAAAGAGCATTTATCACTTTATCACATATAATAGTGTTCAGGCAACTTGAAAAAGACATCAACCATAGAAAAGCGCTTCACAAGTGGCTCTGCGTGTTGAAGATGCATTTCATGAAATATTGTGCACCTGTATACAAAAATTATCAGAAGCGTTTTTTCTCCGAAGGTTTCGGCCTCTTTGAAGCAATCATCCTACAGTAAATATTGTGTAAATACTGCTGTAACTGGTGAGTAATCTTTTCGATTATTATTATTATTATTTTTTAGTTTTATTTTTATTTGGAGGGGGGGTAATTCCCCCATTTTCCCCGTCAGTCCATGATTGGCCTTTTAATCACCTGCCTCCCAAACCAACCCTAGGAGTAGCTGAACATCCAATCAAACAAGACGTCAATCAATAATGTCATACATTACCAATAATAAAAGTAACTCACCCATCCGTCAAATGATATTAAAGGTTTTAACATGACACTGATGAATTGAGCCATCATATCTTTTTAATTAGAAATACATTTTGGAGAAGAAAAAAACGTTGCTAGATAAGCGAAATATCTCTTGTAATGTTTACCAAAGTTGATAATCTTTTCAGGATCGAGCTTATATGCCATTTAATCCCTGCTGTACGTACTTCCGTTATACTATGAATACATTTAACCGTTGATAATGGACGTTCTCTTAATGAAACTGCATCACATTAAAAAGCAAGTTAAAATGCACATGCTAAAGGGCCGAGCAAACACTTACCGTGTCTGAATGTGAGGCTGATTAAATGCATTTGGCACCGTAACAATGTGAAAATCCTTTCACTCCGCGATCCTATTAAATGGTGATCACTTCATCTTTTAGAGTGTGGTATATATTCATAAACATTTGCTATCTGTGATTCGTTTTCTAGAACACCTGACACTTCTTCACGTTATAATGGAGTATGATGGAAACACCAGTTTTCCGGATGGAACATTGAATACTTCTGACAATTTGTCGGGAAGCATGGTGCATGACATTCAGGATCCCCAGTTCACTGTGGTGTTCTTTATCTTACTGCTTTTGTCTGGTCTTACTGTCTTCGCAAACGCACTTATCCTGGTAGCCTTCTACGTTGAGAAGTCACTACGAACTTACACAAACTGGTACATTTTAAACATCACCATTGCTGACCTCGTCGTGGGACTCGCCTGCATGCCGTTTCGTGCGACGGGTAATCTCTACAACGGATGGCACTTCGGTAAAGTGTCGAGTATTTTGTTTTTGGGATTTCAGAACTCCATTCTCAGTGTTTCTGTATGTGGTGTGGTAGTCATTTGTATGGATCGTTACATAGCCACGTTCTATCCCATTAAGCATTTCCAAAGAAGAAGCATCAACAAGGCAACTTTGGTAAACATCTTGACATGGATTTTATCATTTGGAATATGGATGATGGTAACCTGTGCTTGGACGCTCATCAACTCAAATGACACCAAATCAGTTTCGGGGTTCTTAAGACCACAGTACACTAAAACTAAAGCGGGAAGTGTACTTGTGTTCGTCCTAAGATTCGTTTTACCTTTTCTACTCATAACTGGGTTTTACTTGCGTATTTACTTCCGGGTGAAATCTGTCTATAGTAAGCGTATCGCTTCTCATTTAAAGAAAGAAAATTTGGAAGGACATGGAAGAATAACACATAGGCGGAAAAACAATAGCCGTTCTTATATTCATGGCAATGACATTGATGCATTTGATGAACCTCCACAAGACAGATGTGACCGAACAGATACAATGTTCGTTAATACTAAAGAAGCAGTTGCGATATCAAGCGTTTCATTGCGCGTTACAAAATCATCTGAAAGGGCAAAGGAAAACGATCGCCTTCGAAACGATAAACCAGGTTTAGTAGAGACTCAATCAAAGAGAAAAAACGAAAATCTCTCACTGGAGGCAATAGAAAACAGGATAGGAATATCCAGAAATACCCTTTCTAAGAGATTTAAGAGAAAATCTACTACAGAGAGCCGAAAAGCGATGCGGACTTTAACCTTCATCACCCTTGCCTTCGTTGTGACCTGGTTGCCGATTGCTGGATGGGTCATTGTCTATACTATTTTGGGCGATTTCTACGATGCTATCAGCGGTGACGTGAATCTAATAGAGTTAACTCGTTGGATTTCATACAGCAACAGCTTGGTCAACCCTTTGGCATATGCGATTGCCCAGCCCCTCATCCGAGACACCGTCGTGAAAATTCTATGTTGCAGAACGTGCAGATGTAATGAATAAGCTCACTAAGCGTCGGCACCCGCCGATAATTTTATGAACCTGGCTCAACCACAACTTTGCTGTTTAGCTATAACTTAAAATAGGATAGCCATGATAGTGTTACACAGTAGTGGATTAATATTATATAATAAAGTAATATATTTATTCAAATAATACACTTCTGAACTATTAAAAGACTACATACATGAACAGCTAAACTTATTATATTAATATGTGGGACAATGGATAATATCTCCTTTGATTCTTCCGTTCAGTATTCAACAGGGGTTAGTTTATTTTAGCTCAAGTACATATCGATAAGAACGATAGAGAAAATATTCATCGTTTACCCCATTTTTATGCCTCCGTTACGAAGTAGCCGGAGGCATTATGTTTTCGGGTTGTCCGTCCGTCCGTCCGTCCGTCCGTACGTCCCGTTCTCGTGATCGCGTTATCTGAAGAACCGATTGATGGATTTCTGCCAAACTTTGGTCATGTATGTATCTTGCAGAGCCGATGAACTGATTAGATTTTGGGGTCACGAGGTCAAAGGTCAAAGGTCACAGGGCTCATTATGTATGCAAAAACAGCTCGTGATCGCGTTATCTCAAGAACCGATCGATGGATTCCTGCCAAACTTTGGTCATGCATGTATCTTGCAGAGCTGATTGACTGATTAGATTTTGGGGTCACGAGGTCAAAGGTCAAAGGTCACAGGGCTCATTATGTATGCAAAAACAGCTCGTGATCGCGTTATCTCAAGAATTGATTGATGGATTCCTGCCAAACTTAGGTCATGTATGTTACTTGCAGAGCCGATGAACTGATTAGATTTTGGGGTCATGAGGTCAAGGTCAAAGGTCCTGCGGCTCATTATATATGCAAAAATAGCTTGTGATCGCATTATCATTAGAACAGATTGATAGATTCCTTCCAAACTTAGGTCATGTATGTTACTTGCAGAGCCGATGAACTGATTAGATTTTGGGGTCATAAGGTCAAGGTCAAATGTCATGGGCTCATTATGTATGCAAAAATAGCTTGTGAAGGCTTTCTCATTAGAACTGACAGATGGATTACTATTTAACTCAGGACATCTTGCAGAGCCAATGAACTGAGTAGATTTTAGGGTCATGAGGTCAAAGATCAAAGGGTCATATGAGAAATTGCTTGTAACCACGATATTCTGAGAACCTGTTAATGGATAACGAAACTTGAATTTGAAAAATTTCTTCTGTTTTGGTTTGTAAACTTGCTCTATGACGGAGGCATCATTTTCGACTGCGCGCAGTCGAAGTTCCATCTAGTTTATTTTCCTATTCTGTGCTATATGTATACGTAAACATTAATTGCATTATCATTTTTCTCTATCATATAATTTTCATTTTGAACTAAGCATATAGACAAAACAAATTTCCATTTATGTTATATGGATAACAAAGGAGAATTAAATTAGATAATTATAATAGTAGTAATGGTAGTAGTACAAGTAGTAGTAGTAGTAGTGGCAGTATATTCAAGGCGCCTACAAAGTACTTTTTACCCAGCCTGTATCAAAGTATTGAAGAAATCATTTCCTACCTAGTACCTGTCTATACTACACCTCTTATCTAACACATGTACCTTTTCATTAATATGTCCAAAACATTAATAACAACATCTCTTCCTTTCTTGGAAACATAATACCCAGTGCTGACAGATAAAACGTGACAAAGGGTAACATACAATAGAAAAGGCTGACATCATTTTGGATAAAATGTGGTCACAATGCCAGGCCTCCCTCCTTCCGCCACCCAATCACGATGCCTGCCCCCCCCCCCCCTTCTACAGCGAAGCTTACAATTGGAATATTGACACGACCGACTATCAGTGCATGGCTGACACTATATACCAATACAAAAAATCTTGTCAGTTTGTGGATAAGCATGATACAGGTGTATGGTAACATACGAGCATTTTCCCATTCTTGCATGCAGCGGATATTTGCATTGTTTATTGCTGATAGGCGCCTGTAGTCTTCGATCCCGTCATCAACAAATCCCGCCAGATCAGAAAATGACATTAACAAAATTATCTAAATAGGCCCCATCAATCTACTCTCTAATCATTTAAAACTTCGATATATTCACAAATCATATGAGACTTTCCTCAATTTAAATAGAGATCAGTTCTTGGGGATGGGGGACTGGGTATCTATTTTCTGCACCTGTGAAATATTTACCACTTGTCTGTCATAACAATTTCATTACATAACAATTTATTTACTTATTTTCATTAAAGAATAAAACAAACTTACCAGAAGCTCGTAAAGATAACATAGAAAGTTTAACTCATTCCCCCTTGATCGTTATACGAATGTAAAGCCTAAAGGGATAAATTCAAAAATCAAAAATCAATAAAGTCAGTCACTCAAAACGCGATAATGCAGGGTACATCCACCTATTTGTGCAGCCCAAATAACTGTAAATTCTGCTGTAACTGGTGAGTAATACTTTCCGATTTTATTTTTAATTTTTAATTGTAATTATATATATATATATATATATATACCGAGAATTATCTATGTTTTATCATACTATACACACTATATTTGGAAAGCTAAGATCCGCCTCTTTCATTTGATGCAACTAATATGATGCACAGTTCATGCATGAGTGATACAAATGAATTTGAAGAGAAGAAACCAAAAAGTCATTTGGCGGACGGTATCTGAATTTCAAAGAGAAAAATACATTTCTAGAAAGTTGAGTTCCTGCCCTTTCATATGACATCTCAATCAGGAAACATGAGCTAGGAATGACAAAGTTCTGTTTGTTTAAAATAGTGCTTGCATTTCCATTATTAAACGAATTCGTTTTCACTGGCTGCTTTTCGTAGCAACAAGCAGAATTGACAAAAGACATTACTCCGTTTCGTTGACAATCAGCCATGCAAGAAGTCTTTCGTCTACGGCTGATTGTTAAAATTTCGCATGTACCCACATTTCAGACTTTAACAGCGATATCCTTTTGAGCGTTTCTAGTGATCTGTGAACGTTTGTTAATCATGTGGATGAAAAGACTTATAACAGGAGATTCAAATATGATTTGGAAACGTTATTTTAAATACCTGACTAGAAAATATGGAGGCCTCTTGATTTTATTCAGTAATGTATCGCCAGATTTACTTGCACTGTCATTACCAAATTTTTACAGTAGCATGCTCGAGGCTTGGCCGGGGACAAAAGCCTTTTTGCTTATGAACGAAATTTCAAAAAGAAATCAAATTATTTACAATAATAGATGTATCCGCATTGAGGGGCAAATATATTTCAATGAAGACTTATTTCTGAAAAATGTTTTTAAAATACATCATATTGTTGATAGGAAAGGTGAATTGAAATCTATCACAGAATTTAAGAAAATGGGTTTAAACAACATTGAAATAAATATAATAAAAAAAGTTATATGAAGGCATTCCATTCTCATGGAAAACTCTTTTGAATATATATGAACATCCGTGTGAGGATACCGAATTAAGTTTAGAATTCATTATTAACGGAAAGCCTCACTCTTTGCAAGGCATAACATCAAAATATATCTGTAGTACATTGTTAAAAATGAGAACGGAAAAATCATATGCTACATGCAACTTAGAACGTACATACAATATGGTCGAAAATGACACGAGAGCAATTTTTTTAAGACCCCGAAAGTCCACTCTAGACAGAAAGCTGAGGGAATTTCAATATAAAATTTTATATAATTTAATTTATACAAATAAGCATCTATACACTTTCAAACATGCAGTGAGCAATCTTTGCTCCTTTTGCAATAAACACGAAGAAACCTATGAGCATCTGCTTTTTACCTGTGAAAAGGTAGCAAATATTTGGAAGGACTGCGGTGACCTTTTTGCTTTATCAGCGTTAAAAAATCTACACTGGCAAGAAATTCATATCGGGATAAAAAGATCCAATGCGGGAAAAGAACAACTGTTAAATCACATTATTCTTTTAACAAAACATATGATTTTTAAATATAGTTCAACTAAAAATAGACCCCCAATTCCTCAAGAAATTAAAAAAAGAATTATAGAAAATAGGCAAGAAGAAAAGGAATTAGCGGGGGAGAGAGGCACTTTAACACTTCACTTCAGAAAATGGGACAACTTCCACAGTTAAGGACGGCGAGGCAAATACTTCTTTCTCAGACTCAGACATTTTTTTTTTATTTATTTTTTTTTAAATTATATAATTTGGTCTCAAGGAAAAGGAAGAGACAGGATTTCCAACAAATATGTAGATGTGAATGCTCGGGAAGGGAGGGGGGATTTGTTGAGCTTTGGAATGACGGGGGGAGGGGGGTATGTAAGTTTGTATGTGTGTCTGAGTATGTGAGCGTGTGTGGTGTGTCTGTCTGTCTGTAGATAACTCTTTGATTTATAATATTCGTTCAGTATAATTAATTTGAAAACATTATGTAAAGTGTATTAAACTATCTTATGCATTTTTTGAGAGATGTACAATTTTCTTTATATTTTGATATGATATGTAAGTCAATGAAGCTGTATGTTTGTTTGTTATATATTTTGTACTGAATGAATACAATAAAACAATGCTACAAAACAAAAAAAATCAGCCACCAGCATGGTCAGGTTTACCACGATCCATGAAAGTGATCTAATACTGATGCTCAAAACTCTTACTCTTACTCGGCCTATAGTATTAAAAAACTAGATGGAGAAAGATAGTTCTTGCAAAAAGTTTGAATCGAAATATTGTGACCTTAGCCTAACTCCTCTCGTCGCCCTAAATACAAACGTAAGAGATCATCGTCCTAGCTTGTACACATTATTGTACTAGTGATTTGTGCATGTCACTTTTCGCAAATGACGTATATTCTGGTAATTAGCTTCTGAAGGATGAATCCGGGTTTTCCCTGCCATAATGGAGATACTAGACAACTTCCCTCTTACCAATGGAACATTCGTAACCTCTGACAATTTGTCGGACTATAATACTCAATACAGACACGAACCGAAAGTCAATGCGACATTCCTCCTTTTATTGCTGGTATCTGCTTTGACTGTCTTTACAAATGCGCTTATTATATCCTAGCAGCATTCTACGTTGAGAAGAAACTACGGACTTAATTAACCCAATTCCTATATCTTGAGCATAACCGTTGCAGACTTCGTCGTTGATCTAATCCGTATGCCTCTTCTTTGATTCTGTCTGCAATAGGAAAGGCTGGCCTTAATTTGGCAAAACGAAGTCACAAAGCCAGGCCTCCCTCCTTTCGCCAGCCTATCGCGATGCCCAGTGGCGTACGCAGGATTTTTTTCAAGGGGGGGTTTTAAAATCAAAAGGGGGGGTTTTCCAAAAAAACATACATAAAACATACACATAAAAAAAAACTCGAGGGGGGGGGGTTCACCCCAAAACCACCCCCTATGTACGCGCCTGGCGATGCCTAAACCGCTCCCCCTCCCCTCCCAAAGAGAAGCGCTAACCCCATCCCCATCTACAGCAAAGATATCCTTGCTTCCTCATCACAGCCTCACATTATTATGATCCATATCTTTTGTTTGAACCACGTGAATGTAAACCAATAAATTGGTATATCAGCACGAACGCCTGTCAGTGCATGACTGACATTATAAACCAATTAAAAATACCATGACAATCCTTGTCAGCACACGTTGCTCTTTTGAAGATAAATTTTATGATATCTTGAGCACCTATAATTATACAAAAATCATCAAAAGCATTTTTCCTTTAAAGGAAGGGCTAAGTCAAATACACTTGTAAAAGGGCCGATCAAGCACTAGTCTGCAAGCACAGACCCTAATTTGACACTTTATCAAAAAATCATTGTGCCTTGAGAGAAGCCTAGCCCAGCCACCTACTGGCTGCAAGCATAGACTCTAATTTGACACTTTATCAACAAATCATTGTGCCTTGAGAGAAGCCTAGCCCAGCTATCTACTGGTAGAAACGCCTATAAACTAAAACAACAACAACAACAACAATGGTTGTGTCAGGAGCAGCTACACTATACATGGCATATAGTGCAGACTCACTTTTACGACTGATCAGGGTTTGTGCTTGCAGCCTATAAAGCCAGCAGTACCGTGTCTAAATGTGAGATTGATGCAATGCATTTGCCATCGGAACATTGCAAAAACGCTTTCACTCCTCGATCCTAGTAAATGTTGACCGCTTCATCCTTTATAGTGTGGTATATATTCATAAACATTTGCTATCTATGATTCGTTTTCTACAACATCTGGCACTTAATTTTAACGACAGTTTTGCAATCTTTTTTTTCTCCTACATACTGCACAGAAGTCACAGTATCGAACTTCTTCACGTTATTATGGAGATTGATGGAAACCTCCGTTTTCCAGATGGAACATTAAATGCTTCAGACAATTTGTCGGGAAGCATGGTGCATGACATTCAGGATCCTCAGTTCACTGTGGTGTTCTTTATCTTACTGCTTCTGTCTAGTCTAACTGTCTTCGCAAACGCACTTATTCTTTTAGCCTTTTATGTTGAGAAGTCACTACGAACTTACCCAAACTGGTACATTTTAAACATCACCATTGCTGACCTCGTCGTAGGACTCGCCTGCATGCCGTTTCGTGCGACGGTTCATCTCTACAACGGATGGCACTTCGGTAAAGTGTCGAGTATTTTGTTTTTGGGATTTCAGCACTCTATTCTCAGTGTTTCTGTATGTGGTGTGGTAGTCATTTGCATGGATCGTTATATAGCCACGTTCTATCCCATTAAGCATTTCCAAAGAAGAAGCATCAACAAGGCAACCTTTGTAAACACCTTGACATGGATCTTATCATTTGGAATATGGATGATGCTAACCTGTGCTTGGACGCTCATCAACTCAAATGACGCCAAATTTGTTTCGGGTTTCTTAATACCAAAGTACACTCAAAGTAAAGCGGCAAGTGTATTTGTGTTCGTCCTGAGATTTGTTTTACCATTTCTACTCATAACTGGGTTTTACTTGCGTATTTACTTCCGGGTAAAATCGGTCTATAGTAAGCGTATCGCTTCTCATTTGAAGAAAGAACGATTGGAAGGACATGGACGAATAACACATCGGCGGAAAAACAATAGACGTTCTAATATTCAAGGAAATGATATAGATGCATTTGGTGGACCCCAACAAGACAAATGTGACCGAACGGATACCATGTTTGTTAATACAGAAGAAACAGTTGTAATATCAAGCGTTTCATTAAGCGTTACAAAATCATCTGAAAGGGCAAAGGAAAATAATCGCCTTCGAAACAATAAACCATATTCAGTAGAGACTCAATCAAAGAGCGAAAGCGAAGAACCCTCAGTAGAGGCAATTGAAAACAGGGTAGGAATGTTCAGAAACACCATGTCTAAGAGATTAAATAGAAAATCTACTAAAGAGAGCCGAAAAGCAATGCGGACTCTAACCTTCATCACACTTGCCTTCGTTGTGACCTGGTTACCGAGTGCTGTAGTGGTCATGGTATACTCTGTTTCTATCGGAGGTGACGTGTTTCTACGAGAGATAACTCGTTGGATTGCATACAGCAACAGCTTGGTTAACCCTTTGGCATATGCGATTGCCCAGCCCCTCATCCGAGACACCGTCGTGAAGATTCTATGTTGCAGAACATGCAGATGTAATGAATAAGCTCACAAAGCGCCGGGGCCGATAATTTTATGAACCTCAACGACCACTTCTGCTGTGTAGCTATAACTTAAAATAGGATGACCATGATAGTGTAACAATGTAGGGGAGGAATGTTGTAGAAGAGTTCGGGTTCAATATTAAGCCCTTTTATAAGGAATATGTTCATTCCAGTAATAACCGTCTTGAATATATAAATTACCGTCTTTACTATCAATATACTAAATAAACGAAAAGCTAAGATCTCTATATTAATAATAATAATACATAATATTTATTAGGCGCTTAATATAACTTTTATAACTTTTATAACTTTTAAACTTTTATAACTTTTAAACTCTTTTTTTGCCATAATGTCACTATGCTTTTCTAATTCTTTATCAGTACAAATTTCGGTATTTTAATAAGCTGGGAATTACCTCGACAGAACCTTTATTTGGTTCTTTTGCAATTTCCATTTCATGTTCATTATCTATTTCCTTGATTTCTTACTCTTGTCTTTACTTCTCTTTTTAATTGTGTGTTTAAAGTTCAATGTATAATGTGTATCCTACATGTAAATATGTTGTCAATGTACAATGTTTTTCAATGTACTTTTTTTTAAATGGACTTGAATAAAATCAAATTGAATTGAATTGAATTGAATTGAATTGAATACTGGTGTCTCTAAGCGCACTATAGTCTGACTAAAAAATTATTTACCAAAACTTATACATCTGTTTTTTATTCAATAAATCATACATATATAATAATACAAATACGAGTGAGATCAAACATACATGAAGTCAAACATAGGATCAAACATAAGATCGAACAAACAAGAAATAAAAGGGTGTGCACCTCCTTTGACCGACTCACAACTGCAAAATATAATTCATGAATTAAAAAGGTGCGTTTTCAGCAAGGACTTGAATTGGTCAAGAGAATGAATATTATGAAAGTGTGCTGGTAATTTATTCCAAAGGATAGGGGCATTTACTGAGAAAGCTCGATCGCCATATTTTGTAACGGTACGAGGTCCAAGTGTTAGCTGCAAGGTTGATGATGATCTAAGAGGTCGTAAAGAACTAAAAGAACGTAAGGAAATCAAATCTGAAAGATATTTAGGGGCTTGGCCATGGAGAATTTTGTATGTAAGAAGAAGAACTTTAAATGTTGTACGATGGTGTATGGGAAGCTAATGAAGAGAACGCAATATTGGGGTTATGTGCTCAAACTTTCTCGAGAGAGTAACAAGCCTTGCAGCAGTATTCTGAATTCTTTGAAGTGGAAGTAGGTACGAATGCGGAAGGCCAGAAAAAATTGAATTACAATAATCAAGGTGGGAGGATACAAATGCATGGGTTAATTTTGCAGTTGTGGGCCGGTCAAGTAGTTTCCTAATTTTCCCAATTTTAAAGATACCAAAAGATGCCGATTTACATACGTTTTTAATATGCTGCTGAAATGTGAGATTTTTGTCGATTAAAACACCAAGGTCTCGAACGCATTCACTACCCTTCAGTGAACGATCTCCGGTAACCAAGTCGGGGAATTCATAATGAGACATTGGATAATATTCATTCTTTGATTTTTTCGTTTAGTAATGTTGACCTCTATTCAAGTGGTGTTAATAGCTGACCTTTTTTTAGCTAATGTACATATCGATAAAATGACAGAGAAACTATATACATCGCGTGCCCCGTTTTTTTTCCTGTTCTGTGTTATATATGTAAACATTAATTGTCTTATAATTTCATCTATCAAATAGATTCATTTTTTACTGAGCATGTAAACAAAACAAATTTCTATTCATAATATATTGAGAATTTATGATAATAATTGATAACAGAATAATGATTATAGAAATACGAGTAGTAGTAGTAGTAGTAGTAGTAGCAGTAGTAGTAGAAGTAGTATTATTAGTAGCAGTATTAAAAGTACAGTCAAATCTGCATTCGTGACCACCTGTCTACAAGTCCACATTTTATACTTCCCTTGAAAATGGTTTATCATTGAAACGTGTACTATATATAGGCACCTGTACAAAGACCACATGTCTATAAAGACCACTTTTCTTGTCTCCCTTGGGTGGTCTTTATAGACAGGTTTCACTGTAGAAGTAGTAGTAATCCCTAAGTTTCTTCAAGGCCCCTACAAAGTACTATTTTTATCAAGGCTGTATCAAAGTAGCCCGAAGGACGCTGAAACATTGAAGTAATCACATCCTACCTGCCATGGTACCTGTCTACTACTCCTTTTATCGAACACACGTAGATTTTCATCAACTAGCTTCCTTTCTTGGAAACACAATACCCAGTGCTTACAGATGACATGTTATAAAGAGTACCTCCTTTCACTAAACAGCAATATGATACGATTTGGAACTTTCGTTTAAATGATAGTAAGTGACATGCACGCTATTTTATCAATGCTTGCCTACGTCCATATGCTTCATTCAATAAATACGTTTTGGGTAGTGGGGAACTGGAGTAAATCATCTGCATTTGTTAGGATTGGGGAAAGTGAATATCATTGTCCTGTTCAGAACGGTATAATTAGTGCTTCTTCGGTAGAAAGGTTTCAATCTAGTCAGCGCTATGCAGTACGAGAGTTCCTTCAACATTTCGGATGTAACCAAATTTAAGACTTTAACAGCGATATCCTTTTGAGCGTTTGTAGTGATCAGCCACCAGCATGTTCAGGTTTAACACGATCCATCAAAATGATCTCACTAATGCTCAAAAAGATAGTTCTTGCAAGGAAAGTGCAATGAAGGATTGTTACCTTAGCATAACTCTTCTCGTCGACGCAGACACAAACAAAGGAGATCATCGTCCTAGCTTGTGCATATTATTGTAGTGATTTGTCCAGGTCGCGTTTCGCATTTGACGCAATATTCTGGGAATTAGCTTCTGAATCTGGGTTTTCCCTGCCATAATGGAGATACTCGACAACTTCTCTTTAATGCTATTGTCACATTACCCAAAAGTAGCCTGCTCGGCGGCTGAGCGGCGAGTTTTTAGCCAATTTTGCCCGGCCACCGAGCGGCGGCCGCCCAGACACCGCTCGTTTTTAAGGCATCGCTCGGTCGCTGCTGAAGTTTAAGCGCGGAGTTAAAATTCGGGCGGCGCCTGCTCACTTTCACTCGCCGCCCAGACTAAGTTCGGCGACCAGGCAGTCGCCGCCCGGCCGCCGACATAATCGAGCGTTCACCGTCGAGCGATTAGGTCAAAAATCGAAGCCCCTAGGTCAAAGGCGGTCGAGCAGTCGCCGCCCGGTCGCCGCTGGGAGATCAGTCGGTCACTGGGCGGTGAGTCGAAAATCGGTCGGCAGCCTTTGACCTAGCGGCTTCGATTTTTGACCTAAATCGCTCGGCGGCGAACGCTCGATTAGTTCGGTGCCCGAGCGGCGGCCGCCCAGACACCGCTCGTTTTTAAGGCATCGCTCGGTCGCTGCTGAAGTTTAAGCGCGGAGTTAAAATTCGGGCGGCGCCTGCTCACTTTCACTCGCCGCCCAGACTAAGTTCGGCGACCAGGCAGTCGCCGCCCGGCCGCCGACCTAATCGAGCGTTCACCGTCGAGCGATTAGGTCAAAAATCGAAGCCCCTAGGTCAAAGGCGGTCGAGCAGTCGCCGCCCGGTCGCCGCTGGGAGATCAGTCGGTCACTGGGCGGTGAGTCGAAAATCGGTCGGCAGCCTTTGACCTAGCGGCTTCGATTTTTGACCTAAATCGCTCGGCGGCGAACGCTCGATTAGTTCGGTGCCCGGGCGGCGAACGGCCAGGCAGCAGGCGTATTTTGGAGCCCCGCCGATCACTGGCCGGCCGCCGGTCAATTTCTTTAAAATTAGCCGGTGGCTGGTGGGAGGACGCCGGTCAATTTCTTTAAATCGACCGGCGACCGACGGGAAATCGACAGGTCACCGCCCAGGCATCGCTGGGGCTGTACAGCCTGCTCGACTTCTACAAAAATCGCTGGGCGATGCCTAAATTCTAGCAGCGACCGAGCAGGCTACTGATCGGTCGGTCGCTGCTCTGATTTGTGACAATAGCTTTACCGATGGAGCATGCAAAACCTTTGACAATTTGTTGGACTGTAATACTGTAATACAGACACGAACCAAAAATCAGTGTGACATTCCTCCTTTTGTTGCTGGTGTCTGCTTTGACTATCTTTAATAATGCGCTTATACTAGCAGCTTTCTACGTTGAGAAGAAACTAGGGACTTACACTGTCGCTCATAACGGTGGAATATTTTAGTTTTACCCCAATTTATGGAATTATTTTAAAAATTATTTAAAAATAGTAGATATAGATAATAGTATACATTCTCAGATTTTATTGAATAATAACTTGCCAATGTGTGTTTTGCGGAACTGCTAAAGCATGTGTATGCTAATATGCTTATTAACTAGGGGACCTACGCTCTCAAGTCATAAATGACAGTAATGAGGATTAATGCCCCACAAAAGGGCACTAATATAGCACTTAGACACGGTTTTGATCCTGGGGCCTCACAGTTACGAGGCCATTGTTTTGTCACTGAACCATGACTGTACGCAGCGGGGGCTAGGGTAGGGGGCAGTTTCCATAATTAAAAAAAAACACAGAAAATGCAATAAATTTTCAATAATTTATTGCATTTTACCCCTGTCCCTAACATAAAAAAATCCTATCGACAGCCATGCATTATGGCTCAAGGCATGGGCACACATACATTTGTTTAATGTTAGGCACTGGGGTTAAATGCAATAAATTATTGAAAATTTATTGCATTTTCTGTGTGTTTTTTTGTTTATGGAAACTGCCCCCTACCCTCGCCCCCGCTGCGTACAGTCATGATTCAGTGACAAAGCAATGGCCTCGTAACTGTGAGGCCCCAGGATCAAAACCGTGTCGATATGCTATATTAGTGCCCTTTTGTGGGGCATTAATCCTAAAAAAAAAAGAAGGAAAAAAAAAGAAGGAAATAAAAGGGAAAAGATATCCGAAAGGTATCAAAATATGCTCATATATGCTCATGTGCTCACTACCCCCAGGGAGCGGTAGTGAGCAAGCGAATCACTTAAAGAGCGCTCATTAGGGGGTGTGGGTGAAAGGCCTCTAAATTTTTAGGAAAAGAAGACGATTTATTGTACCTTTCTCGACTGTTAGTCCTTGTCTAAATGAAGTTCCCCCCCCCCCTCCCGCGCAAAGCGCGAAAGCTTTGACGTTTTATTAAATTATTAGAGAAAGTAGACGATTCGTTGAACCTTGCTCAAATCTTAATCCTTGTCTGAATGAAGTTTCCCCCTCCCGCGCGAAGCGCGAAAATGTTGACGTTTCATTAAATTATTAGAGAAAGAAGACGATTCGTTGTACCGTTCTCGAGTCGTCTAAATGAATTTTTCTCCCTTCGCGCGAAGCGCGGAATTTTTGGCGTTTCATCACAATATAGAGAAAGGAAGACGATTCGTCGTACCGTTTTCGACTCTTATTACTCCCTATTCATCTGAATTCAGTTACCCCCTCTCGGGCGAAGCGTGGAAGCTTTGACGTTTCATTAAATTATTAGAGAAAGTAGACGATTCGTTGAACCGTTTTCGATTCTTAATAAGCCCTTATTGTCTGAATTCAGTTTCCCCCTTTAGCGCGAAGCGCGGAAGCTTTGACGTTTCATTAAATAATTAGAG